>JAJIBD010001313.1:0-86872 GCA_021461705.1 Cryptotis parvus | reverse complement strand
GAGTTGCCATGGCAATGTATAAGCTGTCATAGCATGGGCACTTGTGATTTTAATAATGTAAGTGTTGGACTCTAGGGTGAGCTGGAGTTCTCCCGTGATCACTTGGTCCTTTCACCTGGTTCTCTTGGTCTTAGGTCTTACTATGTTGCCCCTTGGTGCCCAACATTTGTACGTAACTCATTAACTGGTGTTGCCAGAGATGTACCAGCATCCCTAGTTTTGAGTGAGACAGAAAGGGGAGGTGGCTGATGCTGACATTGAGACGGCAGGATGCAACAGTCATGGTCTTTATATAAGGTCGCGGTGTTGGTCCAAAGGAATGGTAGAGTTCCGTGAAACTTTCAGGGAATGCAGAGGGATTGTTTTTAACGAAGTAAAGCCTTCAGATTCCTTCTCCATCTAGACCTGTTGTAGTACCTCATCTATGCTGACCATTCTCTTGTCCTAAGGGCAGAAGAAGCTATTTCATTTTCTGTTGAAAAAAACTAGGGAGCTAAATCAAAACACACATTTAGTGCTTTGGTGGATCAAAGTGCATTTTAGAAGACAGGCTTAATCAAAATCTAATTGACAGTGTTCAATAAGTCGATCACTGTATCACTGTCTTCCTGTTCATCATTGATTTGCTAGAGCGGGTACCAGTAACATCTCCATATATCCTGTCTCATGCTAGTAGAGCCCAAAGGGCACCTGCTTGCTCCAGGAACATAAAGAGCCTCAAACCATTCCATCAGGTCATGGGAATGAGGTCTATAATTGTTACTGGTATTTGGCATATCAAATACGACACTGGTAGCTTGCCAGGCTCTGCCGTGCAGGTGGCATACTCTTGTAGTCACCTCTGATCTCCAGCATTTAGATGTACCAAAGTTTCTTTACCAATGATAATTCAGAGCCACACCAGAATTGCCCTGAATATCAGCTCAGAGATTGACAGAAGTTGGAGCTACTGGAAACTATGACCCACTCTAGAGGAAGGGTCAGGGGGCGCAGCAGGGGGATGTCGTGAAGACCGCTGCCCAGCTGACTCACCTGAATGACCTAGCAAAACTGCATCTCTGTAAGTCACAGGTGAGGAACCTTGTGTCTGCCAAGGGCCATTCAGATATTAATTATTTCATTCACAAAACATACAATATAGGCCGATAAATGTCTTTAATACTCTAGAGTGGTTTTAAGTTCAGACATTCCCTCATCCCTTCTCCAAAACCGTGTGCGCTACTTTTTCCTTTACCAACATCACCCGAGTAGCTGGGGCCTTTGTTACAATTGTTACAAGGATATTAGCATAATATCGCCCCCTAGAGTCCATTGCTGGTGTTGCAGTTCATTCCTTATGTCTGCATTGTAAGGATTTGGGCAAATGTACAGTGTACGCATTATACAGTGGCACACAAAAACATTTGTGTGTGTGTGTGTGTGTGTGTATTCACCTGAATAGTCAGGGAGCTTTCACCTATTTTATTTAGGTTTTCATTTTTTCAAATTTCAACCAGAAGCTGAATACAATTAGAAGCTGATACGCACTGTTTGACTCCAGTGGAGAAGGATCGTTCTGATTTACTCCAATAAAAGCATGCAGAATATTTTCCTGACCTCCCCAATCCCCTCCGAGCTCCTATAGAACCTCTTTACTGTCTCTGTTGCTCTGCTTTTCCAGACCATCATAGATTTGGAATCTTAATCTGTAGTCTTTCAGATTTCTTTCAGTAACCTAGTGACGGGCAAGGCAGGTCTCTCTCAGGATTTTAATCCTTAAAATTGAGAGCTCATTTCTTTTTAGCGCCAAGTACTAATCTGTTGTCTGGCTGGATCAGAGTTTGTCTCATATTCACGGTCTTGTTTGTTTCCAAGTACTGACAAATATCAACTGAGCTGTTATAATTAACTGGGTTGGTTTGGGTCTCCACATACATTGTCAGCTCCTTGCAGTAAATGCTGAGGAGCGTGGCTGCTGGGTCCTAGGCTAACTCTGGTAGGTCTGTAGGAGCCTGCGGACTCTGCCAGTGTGGCTGCTAGTACTGTCTTATCCCCACCAGCTATGCCGAGTTCTGGTTGCTCCCAACGCTTGCCTGCCTCTGTACAGGAAGGAGGGCTTTCTCTGAAGGCACTTTTCGGACATCTTTCCCTTTCCCTGGATAGCCTCCCCCACACCCCACAATCTGCTGTCCTCTCGTCCAGGAATCCGGCATCACTGTCTGGGGGCTGTTCTGCAATGTTGCTCTCACCATTCCAGTACATTCTGTACCAGGCCTGGGACTTGAGGGACGCCTTGATTCAACATCTGCCAGTACAGGGGAAACTCAGGAGCAGAATGTTCACTGGGTCAGGGTTGTGTTGGGGACCCAGAGTGTGTCCCTCGTCTGCACTTAGCACTTCAGAAGGAAAGGCTCAGTGCTGGAGAGAGCCACGGGCTAAGTGCACGCCGTGCACGACCTGGATTCCCCTGTGCTCAAACGCTCTCACTCCAGTACCACCTGGTGTGTCTCCAAATCAAACCTAAACAAGGCCCATGAATATGCAAGGTCACGTTCCACATCCCTGAGCAGAGCATTTCAGAGGGACCCGGGGGCGGATGTCATCAGAGACAATGTGCACAGCCGGGTGTGGCCCCACACCAACCACACAAACCAAAAGGCGAGAGTCCTGAAAGACAGGGCAAAGCAGCCTCTCTCCCAGCTGCTCCTGATGCCAGAGCACTGGGGATCAGGTCCTGTCTGAGACGGGACTTGCCTTGTCCACGTCCTCCTGGTTTCCTCGTGAGAAGAGCAGTGCCAGGACTACCTCCCTCCATCTGTGAGAGCTCCGCGCCAGCTTCCCTCCTCCCTGGCACTCACCGCGCCCTCAGACTCCTTCACTGTGCGGATGGAAGCTCCTTCCTGCCTGTCACTGAGCGCATCCACAGAGCCTGGCCATCAGGGGCGTGAAACCAGGCCCACATCACCTGGTTCCAGTTCCAGCCCCATTGCACGAGTGTTTATCGCTCTACAAATATTTGCAGGAGGCAGTGTGTGGTATGGAGGGAGCGAGCCCTGCTGTCTAAGTGTTCATAACCTCTTTCCTAGCAAACCTGCTTCAGCCTCTGGGTCAGTGCTAAATATATTTTTAATTAATTAAACTTTTGGGGTTGTTTTTGGTTTTTGGCCAGACCCAGTGGGGCTCAGGGTTTAGTTCTGGCTCTGTGCTCAGGGATCATGCCAGGCAGGCTCGGGGGACCACATAGGGTTTCAGGAATTGAACCCTGGTTGGCTGTGTGCAAGGCAAGTGCCCTACCCACTGTACTATCACCTCGGCCCCAATTAATTTTTCATTAACATATTTTGAATTATCATTTAGGTGATAGGGTTACAGTAATGTTTGAGCTTCTGATATTGATATACAGAGATACAGGGGTGGAGAGATACTACAGCTAAAAAGGGCTGACCCAGGTTCAATCCCTGGCACCACATGTGGCTCGTCCCCTGAACACTCCAGGAATGATCCCTGAGTGAAGAGGCAGGAGTATTACCCTGAGCACCACTGGGTGTGGCCTAAAGCCCCAAAGAAAAACAGAAACAGAACAACCAAACATGTCATCCACCACCGCAGTGGCCTTCAACAGTCCTGTGTGGCTTCCCAGCAGCGTGTCCGTCCCCTCCACCCCTGCATTCTGTGGTCTGTGGTCTAGCACCCAGGCTTGTTACCCACTGATATTTTCCGTGTGCTCGATTTTAATGACCTCTTTAGTCTTTTTTTAGATTTTTTATGACAAAGGTCAGTTTATCTTCCCTTCCTGTATTTCCTATTTTCCTTTTTATGTCAATTATGAGCAACTAATTGGAGGTCTGTTTGACTAAATAAAAAAGTTCATACCCAGCCCATGTTCCAGAGGGTAGAGCAAGAAATTGAAAGACATTTCTTAACCCCACGCAAATCAGGCTGTGCTCAGGCTTTGCTGAACATCTCACCCTCCATGTTCATGGTGCTGCCAAAGCTGGCCCACAGAATAGTTGGTGTCACAAATGCCAGACGATCCTGAATTTCAGGCAGTGTTTTGCTTTTTTTTAATGCAAAATAGGTTTTCTTTTTTCTTTCCTTTTTTTTATTCTTCTTTTGCTTTTTGGGTCACACCCTGCGATGTTCAGGGGTTACTCCTGGCTCTGCACTCAGGAATTACTCCTGGCGGTGCTCAAGGGATCATATGAGATGTCAGAGATCGAACCTGGGTTGAGTGCATACAAGGCAAATGTTTTACCTACTGTACTATAACTCCAACCCCCAGTTTTCTTGGAAGAGTTTTAGTTAGAGAAGTGAGGAGAAAGAAAGAGAAGGATACACGTTCAAGAGAAAACATGAGCTTCTCCAGAGTGGAAAAAACCTAGACAATTTGTTTTAATAACACCATAGAAACAGCTTTTTGAATAAAGGAGGCCTTAAACAAAGGATTATCTCAGTCTGTTTCCTGAGCATTTAAAAGCACATTCAAATGAGAGGTCTTTGAATAAAGAGTCAAAAGATTTTCACAACTGTAAGTGAGGGACTCGTTGGATTTATAACTCCTAGGTTTGTATATTAGGAGTTACCTCGGCAACTAAGCTCCTTTTCGCTTTGACTCTGGAAAGCTCGGAGTCACCAGTGGAAACTTGTGTCCCGAGTTGAAACTTGTATGTAACCTTAATAGCACAAAGCCTGATGATGGAAAACTGCGGCTGTATCCCACATATTCACATCCGTTTCACTCAGCTGCCGTGGCCCATAATCCCGGGCCCTAGCTCAAAAAGAATGGTGTGTTTTTCCACTCTCAGGTACCTGTGGCTTTTCATCCCAAGTACACAATAAGTGAGGCACAGAGAGAGTCCAAATCCAGGGATGCTTTTCTGCTCTTTCCTCTGTTCAGGACTTAAGACTTCAGACTAGTCTGATATAACAACCCGTGGACTTGATTTTTCTGGCTTTTCACATATCAGACAAGTAGTTAGTAGATAGGTAGTAAGTGGAAAACAAAGAACAAGCTAAACACCATGACAGCGTTTAGGCAATTCTCCAAGGTGAGAGTCGTCAAGACCAGTGTCCTAGACTCTTAGGAAACAAATCTGCTGTGGCTAGAGAGATTGCCTTGTGTGGGGCTGACGGTTCAATCCCTAGCACCTCGTAGAGTGCCCTGAGCACTAGCAAAGTGATCCCTGAGCACAGAGACACAAAATTAAATTGAATGTAAAATTAAACAAATTTTAATTAAAAATTTTAATTAAAAGTTTTTTAATTGAATCACAGTGAGATACGCAATTACAAAGCTGTTCATTATTGGGTTCATTCATAGAACGCTCCAGCAGCATGTCACCACCAGTGTGCATTTCCCCCCCACTAATATTCCAGTGTCCCTCTCCCAGCCCTCCCCACCCCCAAGAGAGAAATTCTTATAAGACATGTTGCCAAGATCAAACTTCCTTAAAATGCCATTATATTGCTAGTAGTTTATCAGAACAGTATTACAGTTCTCCCCTGTGGTTTTTTCTTTTGTTTTTTTTTTTTAAAAATTTTTTTATTATACCACCGTGAGACATACAATTACAAAGGTGTTCATAATTGGTTCTCGGTAATACAGAATTCCAGCATCCATCCTTCCACCAGTGCCCCATTCTCACCATCAATGTACCCCCACCCCCTCCCACTCCACCCCCAGGCTGCCTCTATAGCAGGCATCCCCTCTTTCTCTCTCTTTCTCTCTCTCTCTCTGTCTCTCTCTCCATCTCTCTCTCTGTCTCTGTCTCTGCATCTCTCTCCCTCTTTTACACATTGCGGCTAGCCCTGCAGACATTTAGGGTTTATCATGTAAGTCTCTTTGTGTATATTCAAGACTGAGTTCTAATGTGACATTACCATTTCCCTCATTTAGTAAAACACTGGTATCTATTTATATCCTATTAAGGAATGCAGTCATTCTATATCTGTCCTTTTCCTTCTGACTAATTTCACTCAGCATGATAGTCTCCAAGTCCATCCATTTGCAGATAAATTTCATAATTTCGTCTTTTCTGACAGTTGCATAGTACTCCATCATGTAGATGTACCACAGATTCTTTAGCCAGTCCTCTGTTCTCGGGCATTTAGGTTGTTTCCAGTTTTAGCTATTGTGAATTGTGCTGCAATGAATAAAGAAGTACAGACAATGTTTCTGCTATGTGTTTTTGGATCTCCAGGGTATATTCCCAGGAGTGGTATTGCTGGATCAAATGGGAGCTCAACATCTAGTTTTCAGAGGAATGCCCATATTGTTTTTCAAAAGGGCTGGACCAATTGGCACTCCCACCAACAGTGGATGAGAGTCCCTTCTCCCCTCCTCATCCATGCCAGCACTGGGTGTTCTTGCTGTTTTGGATGCGTGCCAGCCTCTGTGGTGTGAGATTATACCTCACTGTTGTTTTGATTAGCATATCTCTGATGATTAAAGATGAAGAGCACTTTTTCATATACCTCTTGGCCATTCGAATTTCTTCTTTTTTGGAAGCTTCTGTTCATTTCTTCTCCCCCATTTCTTATTGGGGTTGGCTGTTTTCTTCTTGTAAACTGCTACCAGTTCCTAATATATCCTGGATATTAACCCTTTATCAAATGGGCATTGGGTGAATATTCTTTCCCACTCTGTGGATTGTCTTTGTATCTTCATCACTGTTTCTTTTGAGGTGCAGAAGCTTTTCAGTTTTATACAATCCCATTTGTTTATCTTTGCTTCCATTTGCTTTGTCAGTGGTGTTTTGTCTTTGAAGATGCCTTTAGTTTTGATGTCGCAGAGTGTTTTTTCCTATGTTTTCTTTGATATATCTTATAGATTCATGTCTGATGTTGAGATCTATAATCCATTTTGATCTGACTTTTGTGCATGGCATTAGAAGAAGGTCTAAGTTCATTCTTTTACACGTAGCTGCCTAGTTTTCTCAGCACCATTTGTTGAGGAGGATTTCTTTGCTCCACTTAATATTTTTTTGCTCCTTTATCAAAGATTAAGTGATAGTATATTTGATAGTGTACTTCATAATATTCAGTTCTCTTCCATAGGTCTACAGGTCTGTCTCTGTACCAATACCATGCTGTCTTAAGTATGACTGCTTTGTAGTAGAGTTTGAGGTTGGGGAAAGTGATACCTCCCATCTTCTTTTTCCCAAGGATTGCTTTAGCTATTCGTGGTCTCCCTTGTGTTTCACTGCTATCATCACACAGTTTTCCCTTGGTACATCAATTTGAATAGTGAAAACACTCTTTGTAACCATGCCATTAAATTTTAAACAATAAAAATTTGTGAACATTAAAAAAAAATTTAAAATAAATTTTATTAAAAATTTTATAACAATTTTAATTTTTAAACCTAAATTTAAGTTATATTTAATTTTATATTAACAGTTACAATAAAATATAAATTTAATCTCAAATTTAATTTTGATATTAAGAATCTTCAACTCCTCAGGGCAATGGAACTGCCAGGGGGCATCTTCGTAGCTTATACTTTACACTAAGTGTCTGGCACATGTGAAAAAATGTCACCAAAGCTTAAGCCTATATCTTACAATTTTAGAAGTGTTTCTTTTTTCCTCTGTGTATTATAGTCTAAAAGTAAAGCATATAGTTGCATAAAATTATTCCAAAGTATATTCTTCTTTGCCAGGTATATGCCACCAAAAAGTGATTATTTTTGGCTTTTTTGTAGCGATTAGAGAAACATGACTCACGACATGGGGCAGAGCTGCTATTAGCTCTCCCTGTGCCCAGTCGCTCACGAGGTGTGAGCTGGCCCAGGTATGCTGATCAAGAGACCCACAGACATGGGGCAGAGCCGCTACTGGCTCTCGCTGTGTCCAGCCGCTAACGAGGTGCCCGAGAGGGATGGCGGGTTCTAGCCCTGGCCTGCCACCCTAGCAGAGCCTCACAACAAGCCAGACGACCCCCACTCCATGAGGGCCTCCATTTTCCACATCCAGACTTCCCCCTCGTCAGAACTTCACCCAGCAGACCAGCCTATCACAGTCCGGCTCATCAAGATCTGCCCTGCAGCAGTCTTTTTTTTAAATCCGGCCCAGGTATGCTGATCCAGAGACTCACAGACATGGGGCAGAGCTGCTACCGGCTCTCCCTGTGCCCAGCCGCTCATGAGGTGCCCGGGAGGGATGGGGAGTTTCTAGCCCTGGCCCGCCACCCCAGCAGAGCCTCGCAACAAGCCAGATGAACCCCGACTCCATGAGGGTCTCCATTTTCCACATCCGGACTTCCCCCACATCAGAACTCCACCTAGCAGACCAGCCTTTTACAGCCCGGCTTGCGCGGCTGCAATTGGCCGCGGTTCATCAATAAATGCTGGATTTAGAGATGGCTACCCATACGGCAGAGCCTGGCAAGCTACCCGTGTTGTATTTGATATGCCAAATACCAGAAAAAATTATAGACTTCATTCCCATGACCTGATGGAATGGTTTGAGGCTCTTTATGTTCCTGAAGCAAGCAGGTGCCGTTGGGTTCTACTTACATGAGACAGGACATAAGGAGATGTCCTGTCTCATGCAAGTAGGGCCCGCTCGAGCAAATCAATGATGAACAGGAAGACAGTGACAGTGACAATGTTATTTAATTTTTAACTAATTGACAAATAAAATATAATGAACAAATAAATATTATTTTAAAATAATAAAAAATAAAGGCTGTACCAGAGGAAGAGAATACATTTAAGGGCTCCAACCATAGATCACATAGATTAAATAGTTCTAATCTGCCCCTCGAGGTGTTGTAGGTGTGGCTGTGGTGTCTGGCTGCATCGGCAGGTGGCAGACAGGAGACAGGCTTGTCTATACCTAGGGCTCTGCCCTGTGGGCCATGGATGGTTGATGGTCTGACATAGAAAAAACTGAGCCCCCTGGGATGAAGAGCTATGGTAGAGCCTGGAAGCTACCCGTAGTGTGTTCGATATGCCAAAAACAGTAACAATAATGGACCTCAATCCCAACAAATGGAGACGTTACTGGCACCCACTCGAGCAAATTGATGAGCGACAGGAAGACAAGTGACAAGTGACAACAATTTTGGACAGCTACAGTGGTTTGTTGAGAACAATTTTGGAAATAAGGATATGTTTGGGTCATAGCAATAATTAAACTTCATTAAAGTGACTAATACTGTGGCTCATGAACAATTAAAAGCATTTAATTAGGTTGAGTGTCCTTATTTTTGGGGAGTGATGCATTGACAAATTTAGCTATCAAATAAATACGATGTATGGAACATAAAGTAAATTTTATTATTCATTCATTCATTCACTCACTCACTCACTCATTCATTCATTCATTTTTTGGGTCACACTCAGCAATGCTCAGGTCTTTTGGGTCTGTAGTGGTGGGGGCACACTGGTGGTGGGATTGGTGCTGAATGATGGTTTTTTTTTTTGTTTTGTTTTGTTTTTTGGGTCACACCGGTAATGCTCAGGGGTTACTCCTGGCTCTGCACTCAGGAATTACTCCTGTCAGTGCTTGGCGGACCATATGGGATGTTGGGAATTGAACCCGGGCCGGCATGGGCCGGCCGGTACAAGGCAAACACCCTACCCGCTGGGCTATCGCTCCGGCCCCTGAATGATGACTCTTTCCAGCAACTGTATTGTGAAAAAGTTTGTACTTTGAAAATCACGGTGTTTAAAATAAATCATTTTTTAAAAAAGAAAATTAAGAAAACTTTAAAAAAATTTTTTTTTTATTATACCACCATGAGACATACAATTACAAAGGTGTTCACAATTGGTTCTTGGTAATACAGTATTCCAGCACCCATCCCTCCACCAGTGCCCCATTTCCACCACCAATGTACCCCACCCCTTCCCACCCACCCCCCCAGGCTGCCTCAACAGCAGGTAGCCCTGTTTCCTCTCTTTCTCTCTCTGTCTCTCTCTGTCTCTGCATCTCTCCCCCTCTTGTTTTACACATTGTGGCTAGCCCTGCAGATATTTAGAGTTTAAAACTTAAGTCTCTTTGTGTATATTCAATGGTGAGTTTTAATCTGCCATTACCATTTCACACATTTAGTAAAACACTGATATCTATTTAAATCCTATTAATGAATGCAGTCATTCTATATCTGTCCTTTTTCTTCTGACTAATTTCACTCAGCATGGTAGTCTCCATGTCCATCCATTTGCAGGTAAATAGATGAAATTATGAAAATATTAAGAAAACTTTAAGAAAACCTTTCATCTTGTGTTATCTGCTTTCCCAATGGAACAGCTTCATGAGCAATGCTTTATTAGGAAGTAGCCGCATAAGTTCATAAAAGTAACATTCTTTTCACTTGAAATCGCCCCTGCCTGGAGTGCCGAGGACCCGCTCATCACTGCTTACCGCCTCGGACTTTGTGTGTCTTTTCGTGCAGGGGATCTGACAGTCTGCCAGGGCAGAACTAGGCCAGAATGCTATGGGCAGCACTTTGGGATAAAGGCAGGATGGAAATTTAGGCCCAGTGATTAATTCTTCACCCAGCCAGTGTGTGTGTGAACCAGAGCGCTGGCGCCCGCCCAGCGCTGGCTCCGGGGTACTGGGGTACTGAGGTGATTAAGCCATGAAAATCCCTGCTGTGTGCGGGAATGTGCTTGAGCTTTGCAGTTAAATTAATAATGACATCTTCTTGGAACAGGCAGCGGTCTAGCCTGGCCGTTTAGGTGTTTAGCACCATAGATGTCTTTATTTTTTTGTCCAGGGTTGGTGGGTGGACACATTCAGCTGTGCTCAGGGATCACTTCTGATGGTACTCGGTGAACCACGAGGGGTGCTGGGAATTAAATCCAGGTCAGCCACGTGCAAGACCAGCACCCTGTCATTCTGGCCCCTTACTAATTTACTTTAAGTTTCTTAAAAAAAAATTCCTTCTCACTGGAGTGATAGTACAGCAGGTAGGCCATCTGCTTTGTATGCGGCTGACTAGGGTTTGATCCCCAGCATCCCATATGCCCCCTGAGCAATGCCAGGAGTAATTTACGAGGGCAGAGCCAAGAGTAACCCCTGAGCACTGCCAGGTGTGACCCAAAAAGCAAAAAAAAAAAAAAAAGAAAGAAAGAAAGAAAAAGAAAAAAATATTTATTTATTTATTTACTTACTCATTTCTCTATTTATTTATTTATTTATTTTGCTTTTTTGAGTCACACCTGGCAATGCTCAGGGATTACTCCTGGCTCTGCACTCAGGAATTACTCCTCGTGTGCTCTGGGGACCATATGGGACACCGGGGATCTGGGGATTGAACCTAGGTGGGCCACGTCAAGGAAAATGCCCTACCCACTGTGCTATCGTTCTGGCCCAAATAAGTATTTTTTAAAATATTTTATTATACCACCATTAGATATATAATCACAAGATGTTCATGTTTGAATTTTGGTTCTACAGTGTTCCAACCCGCGTTTCTGAGCTCAGCAAACATGAAAGTCACGTCCCGGAATAATCAGCTGCTCTGGAGGCTCCATTCCTCTCTCCCTCTAGCCCTGGCCCGCCACCCAGCAGAGCCTTGCAACAAGCCAGATGATCCCCCACTCCATGAGGGTCTCCATTTTCCACATCCGACTTCCCTCTCATCAGAACTCCACCCAGCAGACCAGCCTATCACAGCCCGGCTCATCAAATTCCACCCTGCAGCAGTCTTTTTTTAAATCTGGCTCAGGTATGCTGATCCAGAGACTCACAGACATGGGGCAGAGCTGCTACTTGCTCTCCCTGTGCCCAGCCGCTCACGAGGCGCCCAGGAGGGATGGCGGTTCTAGCCCTGGCCCGCCACCCAGCAGAGCCTTGCAACAAGCCAGACAACCCCTCCACTCCATTAGGGCCTCCATTTTCCACATCTGGACTTCCCTCTCGTCAGAACTTCACCCAGCAGACCAGCCTATCACAGCCCGGCTCATGCAGCCACTTGCAGCAGCGCGGTTAATCAATAAATGCTGGACTTAGAGATGACTACAAGAGTATGCTACCTGCACGGCAGAGCCTGGCAAGCTACCCGTGTTGTATTTGATGCCAAATACCAGTAACAATTATAGACCTCATTCGGAATGGACTGAGGCTCTTTATGTTCCTGGAGCAAGCAGATGCCCTTGGGCTCTACTAGCATGAGACAGGACATATGGAGATGTTACTGGGGCCGCTCGAGCAAATCGATGATGAGCGGGAAGACAGTGTTCCAACACCCACCCCTCCACCCGAGCCCATCTCCCATCATCAACGTCCCCACCTCTCTCCCCCTTCCCCCAGCCTGCCTCCATGGCAGGTTCTTTATCTCCTTTCTCTCTCTCTCTCTCTCTCTCTCTCTCTCTCTCTCTCCTTCTTGCTTCCCTTTCTTAGACATTGTAGATTGTAATATATTCTAGAACATGATTGGTTCCACTAGTTTGATGTACAAGGTCGGACCATGAAAATGGCGGCTATTATGGTGAGCAAGTCTCACCTGGCTGCTTACAAGGCCCTACAGAGGTGATGGGCCCACTCCCAAAACCCATCTTGCCTCCTGGGAGCCTCATGGTCAGTTGAGCTAGGGGTAGAGCTGGAGGGCAGCCCTCCCCCGTGTCTGAGTCTCTCATCTTTATCTCTATTTCTGTCTCTGTATTTCTCTCTCTTCTCCACACCTTGTGACTTGCCTTACGGTTTAAGATGCAATTACCTATGTGTGTATTCAGTAGTGAGTTCTAGTGAGACAGTATAGTTCCCTCATTCCCCATAAACTCCCCAGTTTGTTACAACTACAAGATCATTATGGTGTACAGATGTGAAGGATCCTGAAAAAGACCTGGTCCTAGCCTACTTTGTTATCTAAGCCTCTTCGCAGCTGTGCACTGTCACAGCTGTGCGTCTGGTCTGCCCTTGTAAGGTTCGTCTGGTTGTGGAGGCTGCGAACCCGTAGCCATGCCCACTGGCATGGAGAGTGAGGAGCCCAAATCCCTGCTCCAATTCCAGCCAGCGTGGCTTCTCCCCACATGACTGCTTTACCCTAGGAGCTATGTTGGTCTTGGCGGGGACTAGCCAGTTCCTCAGAGAATCCCTGGGTTACTCCACGAGGACCGGGCAGCGCAGCTGTGCGTCTGTTCTGTCCCTTGTCCAGTTCATCTCTATTGTTACTGTTTTTGGCATATTGGATACACCATGGGTAGCTTGCCAGGCTCTGCCATGGCTCTGGGTTCATCCCAGGGGGCCCAGTCTTTTCCTATGTCAACCATCCACCATCCAGGGCCCACAGGGCAGAGCCCTGGGTGTGTAAACAAGCCTATCTCCTGTCTGCCACCTGCCAACGCAGCTGGGCACTGCAGCCACACCTGCAACACCTTGAGGGGCAGGTGGCCCAGAAATATTTTTAAAAACATTCTCTCTCCTTCCTTCCTTCCTTCCTTCCTTCCTTCCTTCCTTCCTTCCTTCCTTCCTTCCTTCCCTTCCTTCCTTCCTTCCTTCCTTCCTTCCTTCCTTCCTTCCTTCCTTCCTTCCTTCCTTCCTTCCTTCCTTCCTTCCTTCCTTCCTTCCTTCCTTCCTTCCTTCCTTCCTTCCTTCCTTCCTTCCTTCCTTCCTTCCTTCCTTCCTTCCTTCCTTCCTTCCTTCCTTCCTTCCTTCCTTCCTTCCTCCCTTCCTTCCTTACTTCCTTCCTTTCTCCTTCCTTCCTTCCTTCCTTCCTTCCTTCCTTCCTTCCTTCCTTCCTTCCTTCCTTCCTTCCTTCCTTCCTTCCCTTCCTTCCTTCCTTCCTTCCTACTTCCTTCCTTCCTTCCTTCCTTCCTTCTTCCTTCCTTCCTTCCTTCCTTCCTTCCTTCCTTCCTTCCTTCCTTCCTTCCTTCCTTCCTTCCTTCCTTTTTTTGGGTCACACCCGGCGATGCTCAGGGGTTACTCCCTGGCTCTGCCTTCAGGAATTACTCCTGGCAGTGCTCAGGGGACCATATGGGATGCTGGGGATCCAACCTGGGTTGGCCGCATGCAAGGCAAACGCCCTCCCGCTGTGCTATCGCTCCGGCCCCCTTCCTTCCTTTCATTCTTTCATTTTTGTTTTTAATGTTGGAGCCATATCCAGCTGTGGTACTTAGAACTTACTACTGGCTCTGTGCTCGGGGTCACTTCTGGCAGTGCTTGGGGGATTTTATTAGGTGCTGGGAACCAAACTTTAAGTGACTGTTATAACCTCTGTACTTATCTTTCTGGCCTGTGCTTTCTTAAAACAAAAAAAAAACACAATAACATCATGTGCAGGTATGTACACACTCATATTCACGCATATTCCTCTTTATGTCTCAAGGCATCTTTGTTGCACTACACCTGCCCAGAACCTCTGCATCTGCCCTGGATTGCCTTCTGCAGGTCACTTTGTAGATAGGAGGGTAATTTGAATGTGGCCGTTTATCTGACCATGTATTCTATACTGGCTAGTATAAATATTCTCTCATGCTGCCACAATCTTCGTGGGACTAGCTAGATCTTACCGGTGTATTTGCCTGGCCATGTTGTATCTCTAAGTAATTAGACCAGAGAGAAATGTTGTTTGCTTCCAAGCAAGCCTGGTTCTCTGATAAGTAATATCTGTATCACTATTTTCCCATTCATTATCAATTTGCTCGAGTGGGCTCCAGCAACATCTCCATATGTCCAGTCTCATGCTAGTAGAGCCCAAGGGCATCTGCTCTCTCCAGGAACATAAAGAGCCTTAAACCATTATATTAGGTCATGGGAATGACCTAACATAGTGTTACTCGTATTTGGCATATCAAATATGACACGGGCAGCTTGCCAGGCTTGCCATGCGGATAGCATACTCTTGTAGTCACCTCTAAATACAGCATTTATTGATGAACCACGAAGCTGCAAGTGACCACGTGAGCCAGGCTGTGATAGGCTCGTCTGCTGGATGGGAGTTCTGATGAGAGGGAGGTCTGGATGTGGAAAATGGTGGCCCTCATGGAGTGGGGCAGGGGTCGTCTGGCTTATTGCAAGGCTCTGCTGGGGTGGCGGGCCAGGGCTAGAACCCGCTATCCCTCCTGGGTGCCTCATGAGCGGCTGGGCACAGGGAGAGCTGGTGTGAGGGGGGGTTCATATTGTGTCGGAGTCAGCGGCTGGGCACAGGGAGAGCTGCCACCAGAGCTGGCACATGGAGCTCTGCCCCATGTCTGTTAGTCTCTGGATCAGCTTACCTGGGCTGGATTAAAAAAAAAAAAAACTTCTGCAGGGTGGAGTCGATGATCTGGGCTGTGATAGGCTCGTCTGCTGGATGGAGTTCTGTATATCTGGCTAATATACAAAATATCTGTATATCTGGCTAATATACAGAGCAACCATGAAGTAAAAGATGAGACTTCTGTGAAGGATTGGAGAAATATTTAACTGGCATTAGCATAGTCTTTGGTACAGATGTATGCCTTTATGTTCTGAGATACAGCTCATCTCAGATACCCTCACCTCTCTACCCTAGGCAGATCTTGGCTGGCGACATTAGCATCTAAAAGGGCCTAGGTGAGGTCCTGGGAGAAATTACCTGAGGGCATTTGACCCTGCCAGCTTCCCATAAAAGTGGGAGGTCTGGGTTGCAGGGATATAAAACTAGGCAGCTTCCTCTCTTCGGCTCTCTTTTTGGGCTCTCTCTTTTTGGGTCGCTCTCTCCCCCTTTTCTGCTGGCGCCTTGTCACTGTCTCCTCTGTACAGGTCCTTAACACGCAGTGGCCGTCATCTTGGCCTACACGTGGCTGGGGTCCTAGCCAGGAACACGGAGTTTGGAGTTTTTCCTATTGCTGATTTGTATGCATTTTAAAACCTCCCGGATTCCTGCAACTTTCTCCGTCCAACAGCCGCTGATCCCCTGGGGCAGAAGGAGATCCCAGACCCTGCTCCCAGATTTTGTGCAGGGCGCAGCAGCGTTTCCCTGCAATCTTCTCTAGGGAAACTTCACGGATATGAAGCAGTACCTTTTAGAGTCGGGGACTGTCAGATAGTGGACTATTTTCCTCTGTTCTAGACATTTGCTTGCAACCATTTTCATACATTCCATTAAAAAAGGCACCTTGGTGCCTTTCCGCAGTACAGTGACCTGAATTGCATGGAGAGCCTGCAGTTCAGTCAGGTATGGCTTTTACTCCCTGAGCAGCACAAGTGTCCTTTTGCTGCAGTGGACAACAGACTCAGCACTGCCTGACCTATTTGCAGAGCCCAGAGCCAGCACACAGAAGCACCTGAGCCCCTAAAGACCAAGGGTGTGTGCATGCCCAACCTCAAATTGTGGTTCAAGGTTGTTCAAATTGGGGCCAGTAGCCTCCATAAGGAATTTTAAAACTATCAGCAACTTTATATCTACCTCAATTTAGTGCAATTTAAAATAGAGGTGCTGGAGAGATAGCACAGGGCTTAAGGCCCTGTGCACACAGCTGACTCCGACACAATATGAACCCCCTCACACCCACCAAGCACTGCCGGCAGTGATCCTTGAGCACAGGGCCAGGACTGGGGTTGGCTCCAACCCTCGCCAGAAAATTTTCGTATCAAAAATCATTGAAACATCTAACACCATGCACAAAAATCAGATCAAAATGGATTAAAGATCTCAATATCAGACTTGAATCCATAAAGTACATTGAAGAAAATATAGGAAAAACCCTCCACGACATTGAAGCTAAAGGCATCTTCAAAGGTGAAACATCACTAACAAAGCAACTAGAAGAAAAGATAAACATATGGGACTACATGAAACTAAAAAGCTTCTGCACCTCAAAAGAAACAGTGACTAAGATACAAAAGCAGTCCACAGAATGGGAAAGAATATTCACCCAATACCCATCTGATAAGGGGTTAATATCCAGGATATATCAGGCACTGGTAGAACTTTACAAGAAGAAAACAAACAACCCCATCAAAAAATGGGGAGAAGAAATGAACAGAAACTTCAGCAAGGAAGAAATTCGAATGGCCAAAAAACATATGAAAAAATGCTCATCATCACTAATCATCAGAGAGATGCAAATCAAAACAACAATGAGATACCACTTTACACCACAGAGACTGGCACATATTCAAAAGAGCAAGAACAACAAGTGCTGGCGTGGATGTGGGGAAAAGGGGACACTCATCCATTGTTGGTGGGAATGCCCGGCTGGTACAGCCTTTCTGGAAAACAATATGGACTTTCCTCCAAAGACTAGAAATTGAACTCCCATTTGACCCAGCCATACCACTCCTGGGAATCTACTCTGGGAAACCAAAAAATATGCAGCGGAAAGCGCCATCCCTACTTTTATGTTCATAGCAGCATTATTCACAATAGCCAGAATCTGGAAGCAACCAGAGTGCCCGAAAATCGATGACTGGATAAAGAAGCTTTGGTACATCTACACAATGGAATACTATGCAGCTGTTAGGAAAAATGAAGTTATAAAATTTGCCTATAAATGGATGGACATGGAGAAGATTATGTTGAGCGAAATTAGCCAGAAGGAGAGAGACAGATACAGAATGACTGCATTTATTTGCATGGCATAAATATATATGTACATATTATGATACCAATATCCAAGGTCAAGTGAAGCATATATCGGGAGGTCTTGTCAAGGGGTGGAAATTATCACAAACGTGTGGGAGTCAGAGTTTAGGAGAGACAGAAAATGGAACAGTGTGCTAACAATTGTCGAGGGTACTAATGCCAACCTAGAACTGAGCATGAAATAGAGGCAAAAGGATTCACATGACAACCTTTTAATGTATGTTCTGTAATCCATAGTCTAGAAGGGAAGGAAAAGAGAAAGAGAGAGAAAGGCAAAGAAATAAAGAACCTGCCATGGAGCAGGGCTGGGTTAGGGGGGAGGGAATCGGGTATGTTGTTAGTGGGAGATGGGCACTGGTGGAGGGACGGGTGCTGAAACACTGTATGACCAAAACCCAAACATGAACTTTTTAATTGTATATCTTTTTATTTGTATGGAGATGGGCACTGGTGGAGGGATGGGGTGCTGAAACACTGTATGACCAAAACCCAAATATGAACTTTTTAATTGTATATCTTTTTTATTTGTATATCTCACGGTGGTATAATAAAATACTTAAAAAAAAAAAAAAACAAAAATCATTGAAACAAACAAACCGGATGTCTTTAATAGTTGTCATGAGTATATAGAATTAAAATTTTATTACTAGCATTATTCTATCTATATTTATAATGAATGAATTGTTTACTTCTTAGTTCCATTCTGGGGGTGGGGAATGGCTCCCGAGCAGTGCTCAAGAGGCCCAGGGGCCCCACTGATGATTCTTGGTCAACTAGGTTGGTAACAAGACTCAGAAATGTGTTTCTACCCACCCAGTCTTTGCAATGCGAGGGATGGTCTGAGTCACCCCAGTGGTGCTGGGGCCTTCCAGCTTGCACCCCACAATGTTCAGAGGCCCACGTGCTACCGGGAATCAAAGCGGGAAGGATGCATGCATTCACCCTCATCGCTATATCCTATCTTCCAGCCTCTGTTTCTTTCACTTTTATTTTCAAGCAGGATGACTTATGGCTTTTCTCTATGAATACCCTTCCACAGTCTTAATACTAACACAATGTTGCATTATTTAAAGTGAATCTTGAAATGAGATTTCCTCTCTGAGTTTCTGAGGAGAGCGCACATTTCTTTTGTTGTTCACTGAGATAAAGCTCAGATGATTCATATTAATGTAGAATTTGAAAAAAAATAGTGCCTAGAAGGTTGAAATATGTTGAATAATTCAAAACAGAGATCGTCAGGATGCTGAAGTTCATATTTGTGTGAAAATGGCCCCAGTTCAATTGTATCTTCAGAAAGTGAAGGAGCTGTATCTGCCCAAGCAGAGACGGAGGAACTCGAATACCAAGTAGACCAGAAATTTCAGTGTGTGACATTAAACTAAAGACAGGTACAGTGAGGGCTGAGGGCCCCCTTTGGCATCCTCTAGAGAAGTGGTTGATTGTCGTTAAAAGCCTTATTCTCTTACTTCCCCCTCATAATCTTGCATATAAAATTGACATGTGTTTTCTTTCTGGCAGAGGAACTTTTTTTTCCTCTCCTTCTTGCCACTGGGGACTATTTGATAACAAACTGTCCAATAGGCGGGTGGATAGATAAAGACCTTGGGCTGAGAATAAAGACAGCTAGGAGCTACTGGCCTAGATTTCTATTCTAGAACAAAAATATTTAACTCTTCTAAGCCTCAGTTTCTTTATTTGTAAAAAGGAAAGCAGCTCTCCTCAATATTTAGAATGAAATATTTCACTTTTAGCTGCAATTTTTTTTTTTGCCACTCCTAGCTGTGCCCATGGCTTACTCCTGGTCTGTGTTCAGGAATTACTCCTGGCAGGACCCAGAGGACCACATGCGGTGCCAAGGATCGAACTCAGGCCAGCTGTGTGCAAGGTAAGCACCGCTTCCACTATACTATCTCTCTGGTTCTCTTCCCAGTATGTTATCTCTCTGGTTCCTAGCTGCAAAAATGTTATGGTTTAAATTTAGTTTTAGCTATGGTAAAGAAGCAAAATGATAGATGTGAGAAGCAGATTACTGCATATCTTGTCAGACCAATGTTCTATAGCAGTATACAATGGAAGTTTCCTTCCAGACTAGTCTAATGTTGCCTTTTACATGAAGGACTGGTCATCAGTGGGCCTCTCTAGGCAGCTCTCTGCACCTTTACTCACTCTTTTCTTGGGAAGATGTGGTGATGCCTACCTGGTGAGTTGAGAATTGTCTGGAGACATAGAACAGGAACTAAGGCTCTTGCTTGTATGAGACAGACCCTCGTTTAATCCCTTGTACCACATATCAGGTCCCCTGAGCTCTGGCAGGAGTGATCCCTGAGCATAAAATCGGCAGTGACCCTAATCATCACCAGATGTGGCCCCCAAACCAAAGCATCTTGGTAGATTAACCCTTTCCTCTCCAGCTAGGAGCTGGTATAACTGCAGAGAGAATGGATTCTGCCCTGTCTCTTCTGCTCAAAGTGTCCAGGGTATAGCCACAATGTGTAAAATAAGAGGCAGAGAGATGCAGAGACAGAGAGAGAGACAGAGAGAAAAGAGAGGAAACTGGGGTACCTGCTATTAAGGCAGCATGGGGGGTGGGCAGGAGGGGGTGGGGGTACATTGGTGGTGGAAATGGGGCACTGGTGGAGGGATGGGTGCTGGTATACTGTATTACCAAGAACCAATTATGATCACCTTTGTAATTGTAAAAAAAAAAAAAAAAAAAAAAAAAAGTGTCCAGGGTAGCTGCTTTCAGTGTGATTTTGATGTATTGTGCCTTGCTTACAGGTATGAGGCCTTAAGTATCTCTGCCTCTACTCCATATTCCAGTACAATTCTGGGTTTTTGTGATCCCTGATTCCACAGTGTGTGAAATTCAAGTGCGTGCAAGCCTCACAGCCAACAGCCCATCATTACAACCATATAGTAAAGTGAAGAGAAGAGAAACTAAGGCGTCTTTTGGGCCCAGTCCCAGGCCCAGCCTAGGGAAGTCTGCAGCTGTCTGGGAGCAAGTTTGCCTAATCCTGGGTTTAATGTTAGCAAAACATTTGGTTCTTAAATCTAAGCCACATTCTGCAACATCAGATTTCTTAGTGGTGAACATGATATTTGGGTTTCCTAAAATCTCACATTTTCTTGATCTATTTTCTCAAGTTTTTCAGAACACTGTTGGCGAGAACGTCCCACTTAGATTCACATGGGCCTTCTTTCCTCATCCCACTCTGAGCCTTCAGCATCCCCAGCATCCCCAGCCCGATCAGTGCAAATTACGGCGCTCAGAATGCCAAGTTCAGCCTTATAGCCTACAGTTCCGCCACTGTAGGGCACTTGTGCATCTAAGGTGGAAGCTGCATATCCCAACTGCTGTCATGTACTCTAAATTTGCTCGCTCCAGATGATTACAAACCTGAGACAAGAAGCTGGACAAAGAGCACAGCGGGCAGGACACTTGCTTTGCAAGTGGCTGACCTGAGTTTGGTCCCTAGCACCCCATATGGCCCTGGGTTTCTCCAGGAGTCATCCCAGAGTACAGAGACAGGAGTGAGCCTGGAACACTTCTGGGTATACATCCAAAAACAAGAAGAAGAAAAAAAGAAGAAAAGAAAAATACTGACTCAAGGTGGATGGCTGGATGACTTCAGTCTGGATGAAATTCAAATTTGGTTGAGCCAGAGAGATAGGCACGGGGTACTTGCCTTGCCTCACTGACCACCACTCAAATCCTTGGTACTCATATGAACCCCCACGAACCATCAGGGTTAGCCTTGGGGTAAGCCCTGAGCAGAGCTGGATATAGTCCCAAAGCCCCCAGACTACAAATTTGGTTGGAATCTGAGTAACCTGCTACCCTTTTTTACAATATGTCTTCTCTTGAACCCAGAGCAGAGGGCTTAAAGTCACAGATGAGATCAGTCTTCAGTTTGAGGATCTAGAATGGAATATACAGTTCTCTAGGTATTAAGGCGTACAGCAGTGAACCTAACAGGAAAAATCCATGTCCGTGGGAGCTTGTGTTTCCTAGCAGATCATCAACAACTAGCCCAGGAAGTGAATTGTGTCTGTCACGCAGTGTGAGGCTGCGTCTCCGGTGTTGGTGGCAGTCTTGCTTCCAAAGCAGCTCTTCCACTTAGAAGCAAATGACCTTTGGGAAAGTTCTTAAAACTCTGTGCTTCAGTTTTCTTATCAGCAAAATGAGGTTCATAAAACTTTTGTTTGTTCATTTTTGAGCCTCACCCAGCAGTGGTCCGGGCTTACTCCTGGCTCTGTGCTCAGGAATCCCTGGTGGTGGGCTCTGGGGATGTTATGGGAGCCAGATTCAAACTGGGTTGATCACATGTAAGGCCAGAGCCTTATCTTTAGGACTGACATTCAGGCCCCTGAAAAGATGTCGGGGCATATCTGTGTTCATTGTGATGCTTGGTACAATAACCAAGATATATTTGGGAAATAACCCAAATGCTCAATGACGAATGAGTGAATAAGGATATTATTTAGGTAATTTATATCATAAACATAATGGTGGAGGGTCTTGGGTATTTTGTTGGGCGTGAGGTTGGGATGTCAAAACCATGAACATTTGAACTTAGTCCTATACAAAGTTCCTTGGTGCTTGAGGAATTTCCTTCTCTTTCCCTTCCACTTTCTACTAAAGCTTTCTATTCCACCCCACCTTACCCCACCAAAAAATAGGCATTAATAGTATTGTTAACATGTCACCTTAACTAAAATACAGTAAATAATTTTTCAAAATCATACAAAAATGTGCATGGCCAGATTGGAGTAACGGCTCAAAGCCTTGGCAAGTGGGGTCCCGGGCAAACCCTGATACGGCCCCCACCCCTGGCACCTGGCTGGGAGCAACTGCAGTCCTCCTGGCTATCCCCAAACAACACAAACAAAAAAGCGTGGGACTCCCACGGATGCCACAATGAAGTATGTGAACACCATGAGCAATTGTGTGCATAGCCCATGGTCAAGATAAACACAGCCACAACCAGGGAAGGGCTGGGGGAAAGGGCAGGGATTAAAGTACTCACACACACACACACACACACACAGAGATATCAAAAAAAAGGGGGCATATGCTGTCTGAACCCATGTGCTTCTTGTGCCAACATGGCTCTCTCTCTGTCTCTCTTTCTCTCTCATTCTCTCTCTCTCTCTCTCTCTCTCTCTCTCTCTCACTTTCTCTCCTCCTCCCTTCCTAAAAGCCTCCAAATAAAATGTTTTTACTTCACTGCTCATCTACTCCTGAAATTCTTTTCTGAGAAAAAGACAAGAACCTACAAGGCCTGGGTAAGGCCCAGCCTTCCCAGAGTATCCCTGGCGTCAGAGGCAGATCAGGAGACAGTGACTGTCTCTCTCCTCCCGCCTCACATAAGCCACTGTGGGGGCCTAATGACTTTAAAGTGAGTACACATTCTGGATGCCAAAGCCAAAAAGAAAGCAATTGTTGAAAAAACAAAAAAGAGGTGGGCTTGCGCTTAGCCCACGAAGACGTAACACCTGCCTTAATTTTTGTTCTTATCTCTCTAAAGCTTCACCCTTCCCCAGGAAAGTCACCCGAACTCGCCAGTCAGGAATTTTCTGCGGAGCCCTAATTGCATCATCCACTGCCCGCCCCCGTCCCCGCCTCCCCCACCCCCCAATCCCAGCCTCAGTCCCAGCCCAGGCTCCTGTCACAAGACCTTCTTCGTTCCCCAGGTTAGGCAAACCTAAGTCGTCCCCTCTCGCCTTATCCTGCCCTTCTTCTGCCTATTCAAACCTTTTCCATTTTGAGTTCCTTCTCGCAGCACCTTTCTTCTTGCTAGATGGGTTGTAATCCAATTCAGGAAGCATTTGACAAAGCCAATTAGATGTTTGTCTCGTACAAAAGCCGAGAGAGCTGGGAGAGAGCAGGGGGAGGCCCAGCGGGAACAGCCTGGGAGCAGCTTCGGGGTTGTGTCCTTCCCACAGACAGGCTGACCTCTGTGGGCTCCCTGACACACTGCTGGATGGGGTGGATACTTAAGTCCTTGGAGCTGTTAAAACAAAACCACAGATTGGGTGGCTTCAAGCAGGCATTTGTCACTGAGGACTCCCTTCCAGGGGCAGGCTGTCTCACCCTTGGGACAGGGAATGCTCCTGGGCTGGTGCTTCTTGCCAACTTCTCACAAGCCAGAAAGATCTGGGGCCAGCTCTGTGGGGCCTCCTTCATTGTGACAGGGATCCAGCTCCTGAGGGCTCCACCCTCATGAGCTTGTGGCTTCTCACAGGCCCATCTTAGAATATTTTACTCATTTTGTGGGGAGAAAGGACTCTAACACGGGTACAAGGGTGAAGGCGTTTGGCCAGGTTCCAATCCGTCACCACCACCGAGCTGAGCACAGAGTAAAGTCCCCTGTACCCCCACAGGGCAGTGCTGCCCACAGGGACGGGCGTGGGTGCCTCTCGCACTGACTCTAGCTGTCATCTGAGGGTGTCTGGGGACATGGTCCTGGAGAGGAGCTGTAATGGCTAGGCCGGAAGCTCCCTGGGCAGACGCCAGGGTCCCAGCCGGCTCCAGAGGGCCTCAGAGCTGTGCAGCCCCCTGGAAGAGCTGTGGACCCCCTCCCCGGGGCTTGGGGAAGAGGAGAAACAGCTGCCATCACATCTTAGAGGTGCATGGGGGCATTTAGGGACATTCTCAGATGTGAAATGACTCTCTTTGATTTGATGTTCTGGACTCTGGGGTCACTCTTCTTCCTGAACGTTCCAACTTCCCACCCCAACTTCAGGGTCCCCAGACTCTCCACCAAGGGATACTTCACAGTAAAGACAGAGAGACGGCTTTCCCACAGAGCCGTCCTGGGCTACAGGTCAACTTTACTTCACAGCAAAAGCTCTTGTTCAAGAACAACACCCCACCCTGCTTTGATGACAGACTGATCACTTACAGTTCCCTCTTCTTTTTAGCTTTTAAAATAGGTTTCATTTATTTCATCTCATTATATGCCTTTAAGAGAGTATTGAGAACGAACACTATTTTTATTGTCGTGGTGGTAACAAGGTTACGATGGCGTATACTATTTTTTAAAGTGTACTTTCAGCAGGAAATCATCATATTTAATACATCAAGTTATTTTGAAAAGCTTTCAAAAATATAGAGAGGAATCAGAAGAGGAACAGGGTGTAACTGTGGACAGAAGCCACATCTGTGGCAGACAGCCTTCTACAGCTCTGAAACTCACTGTCGGAGAAGTCTGCTTTCTTTTTTTTCTTCTGCTAATGCAAGTCTAATGAAGTTTGGCAGGTGGGCATTGCTCTCTGAAATCTCCAGACAGCTGTGGTAGATGAATAATGACTCCCAGAGATATTCACGTCCTAATCCCTAGGACCTGTAAATTTGTCATCCCACGTGGCTAAGCATGATGGGAAGAGCTTAGAGATCTTGAAGATCCCTCAGGCCCCGAACACTGCTTGGGACACCCTCCCCCACCAATGTACACCCGGCAAGGCCTCACACACGATAATTTGGTAGATAAACTATTGTGATTCAATTTCCCTATTCCTTACCGACACGACAAGATCGAAAAGGATACTAAAATTAAATAGTAGGGAAACTTTTCCACTTTCTCTATGCAATACTTCTTCCAAAGGTCAAGTTCTATTTTTACTCTGACATTCCAAAATATCTCTGCATTTCTTTTCTCTGGTGGTTGAACTACCATGGGTGTGAGTGCCTTACCAAATGCCAAGTGGTAGGACTGTCTGTCAGTCCTCATCCCAGGTTGCTAAGAATAAAGAATAGGAGTTCTTCAGGCAGTGAGATTTGAATACATATTCTGGGGAAAGAACTTTGAGAACTGACTCTATTTCTAAATATTTCTTGGTAGTGATTATTTCTTCCAGAAGGACAAGAATGGAGTTGAATGCTTTAGAATAAAGGGATAATGCGTGTGAGCAACATGGAATTAAAGTCTTTTTCATCTTCCCAGGTGCTGGGCACATCTAAGGAGGAAGACACAGCATTAAATGGTGACTTTATGGGGCATAAGAGCTCTTCATTTTCTATTGCAGCTGAGAAATCTTCTGTAACGTTGGTTGGCACACATAAAATGGAAACAAGCAACTAAATTTTGGCTCGACAAGCTTCATGTTCCAAAGGAGGTCTTAAGTTTTTGCTCTTTTTTTTTTTACTTGTCAGTGCCCAGATCAAACCCAGGGCCTCGCACAGGCGAGGCAACTGCTCCACACATGGCGGGCCCTGCTCTTTATCTTTCGATTTCAGTTAGCTTCCTTATAAAAAGGGCATGTTAGTGTTATGCAACTCCTTGAGTTTATTAAATTTATTTCTTTTTACTTATCACCCTACTTCAAAATATTTTTCCTGATTAAAAAAATTCTTTTTTTTTTTTAAAAAAGGACATGGGAGGAAATGGTACGTCCAGAGAGATAGGAACACTCAACACACTTGCCTTGTTGGTGGCTGACCCCATTTTAATCACTGGTACTGCAAAGGGTGATCGTGATGGGTTTATAAGTAATGAGAGGATAGCTCCTGCACAGCAGAGCCTGGCAAGCTGTCCGATGTGTGTTCGATATGCCAAAACCAGTAACAAAAATGTTTATTTTTCTGACCCCGAAAGAGCCCTTAATAGGAGTCTCGTTTGCCAAGGCATCGAAAATCAGATGGGCTGGACATGTAATGCGATTTGGAGACAACCGCTGGACTAGAGCCGTTATGGACTGGATCCCACGGGATGTCAAAAGATCACGTGGCTGCCCACCTACAAGATGGTCAGACTTCCTTGTCAAGACCCTGAAGGAACGGTTTGAGGCTCTTCATATTCCTGAATCAACCAGATGCCATTGGGCTACATTGGCACGTGATAGGGTCCATTGGAAATGTTACTGGCGCCCGCTCGAGCAAATCGATGAATAACGGGATTCAAGTGATCAAGTGACTGCAAAGGGTCCCCTGGGTACCACCAGAAGTAATCCCTGAACACAGAGTGAACTCTGAGCACTGGTGAGTGTGGCCCCAAACATCCCCTCTACCCACTTCCACCCTAAAAGAAAAGCAAACCAAAAAATGTATGCATTTGTCATTAAATTGCTCTTTTAATTGGGCATGAGCCAGTAGCAAAATAATTTATGGGGCTAATCTTGAATTCTTTATTGCCGACTTCCAACTGGGATTGATTTCTCCTGCTGAAGGAAGATTTTATTTCTTTCTGAACCAAAGGCTTTTATGAGGATTAAACAAGATAACATATGTTCAGTATTGGCATAGAGAAAGTTTTCAATAAATTTTCTTCTCTTCTCAGCCTCTTCCCATAACTAGTCATCATGCCTGATGACTTAGCAGAACAAGTAGTCCTACGATTTCAGAGCACATCAGAATCATTCCAGACCTTTATGAAATCCACCATCTCTTGGAATCCACTTTAGAACCACAGGAGCAAAATTTCCAGAGTTCTGTCTCTCAAGGACCAATGGACGCCAAGGGTTAGACCTTTTGATGATAAATTTTGTCAGGGTCTTTATTTATTTATTTTTTAGCTTTTTAAAATTTTGTATTTTTAAAAGTTTTAATTGAGCCACAGTGAGATACACAGTTACAGAGCTTCGTGATCAGATTTCAGTTATACAATGTTCTTACACCCCTCTGTCCACCACTGTATATTTATTTTCCAACACCAATGTCTCCAGTTTCCCTCCCTCTACCACTCCCTCCAAGCCTATCTCTATGGCAGGTACTTTCCTTCTCTCTCTCTCTCTCTCTCTCTCTCTCTCTCTCTCTCTCTCTCTCCTCTCTCCTTTTTGGGCATTATGGTTTGCAATACAGACAGTGAGAGGTTATCTTGTTTGTTCCTTTCCCTACTTTCAGCATGAAGTTCTTATCCAGCTCATTTCCAACTATCTTTGTCATAGTGATCCCTTCTCTATTTGTCAGGGTCTTTATTATTTAAAAATTTTTTTTTAATTATGAGTTTCTCTTTTTAAAATTTATTATACCACCATGAAATACAATTACAAAACTGTTCATGAATAGGTTTCAATCACAGTGTTCCAGCACCCATCCCTCCACCAGTGCCCATTTCCCATCACCAATGTCCCCTGATTCCCTCCCCCATCTCCACTTTTCCTCTTCTCTCTCTATGTCTCTCTCTTCCCCCCTTCTCTTACACATTATGGTTTGCAATACATACATTTAGGGGTTACCATATATATCCCTTTACCTACAGTCAATGCTCAGTTCAAGGCTGGCACTACAATTTTCAACCATTATTAGCACATTGGTCTCCTTTTTGTCTTACCTAACCTCTACTCCCACGCATTTGTGGTAGATTCCACCCACTGACAATCCCTCCTGATGCATGTTTTGTCTGACTTTGGACATTAGTATCATAGTATTTTTTTTATATCCCACAAATGAATGCAGTCATTCTATATCTATCCTTTTCCCTCTGGCTAATTTCACTCAACATGATTTTTTCCATGCCCATTTATTTATTGGTAAATTTCATAAGTTCGTTGTTGTTTTTTTTTTTTGGGGGTCAGGGTCTTTAACAAGGCCTGAGTTGGTTTCTTTGGCTGCTGAATATTGAGTAACTTCCGAATTAATTGGAATGAGAAAGGAACACAGAGAGTCAGTTTATTTCTACTCCATCTTTTGCTGTTGAAATGACTTCCATGTCGGGGTATGTAGGTGGGCGCCCGACAAAATCGGGGAGCAGGGTGAAGGGACCCCCTTCTGCCCCAGGGGACCGGTGGCCGGCAGGCAGAGGAAGACGCAAGAAACCAGCAAAGGTTTTTTTTTTTTTTTGCTTTTTTGGGTCACGCCCGGCAATGTTCAGGAGTTACTCCTGGCTCTTTGCTCAGGAATTACTCCTGGCAGAATCCAGCAAAGTTTTATGAGGCTTTACTTTCACAGGTTCTGGCATACATCAGCAATTGGTAAACACTGAATTTAGGGTTCCCTGCTGGGCCCAGCCACGGGTGGACCAAGATGGCTGCCACAATGTGTTAAGGCCCAGCCAAGAAGAACAGAGAGGAGAAGTCGAAGAGGCAAGAAAGAGAGCCCCAAAAGAGCCCAAAAGAAAGCAGGTTGCAGTTTTATATTCCTGTAAACAGACCTCCCCACTCCAACGGAAAGCTGTCAGGTTCAAATCCCCTCAGGTAATTTCTCCCAGGACCTCACCTAGGCCCTTTGAGATGTTAATGTAGCCGAGCCAAGATCTGCCTTGGAAGTGCCCCAGCAGGGTAGAGTGGAGGAGGGGTTTCTGAGATGAACTGTATCTCAGAATACAAAGGCATGCATCTGACCAAAGAATATTCTATAGCCAGTTATATATTTCTCCAAGCCCTCACAAGAGTCTCGTCTTTACTTCTGTTGTTCTGGTTGTTCTGTATATTAGCCTTTGACTTATCAGAGAGCCATGCTTGCTTGCTTGGAGGCAAACAGCATTTCTCTCTGGTCTAATTACTTAGAGATCCAACATGGCCAGGCAAATATACGGATAAGATCTAGCTAGACCCACGATGATTGTGGCAGCTTGAGAGAATATACCAGCCAGTATAGAATACATGGTCAGATGAACTGCCACATTCAAACTGTCCTTCTATCTACAAAGTGACCTGCAGGAGGCAACTCCAGGCCAGATGCAGAGGCTCTGGGCAACAGTGTACTGCAACACTTCCAGTGTGGCAAAGGGGTTTGTGAGAAACCCGTCTTGTGTGGATGTGTGTGGCACGTCCCTGGGCCCCACCTGCCTCCCCAACCACCCCCACTTAGGATGAATCTATCCGAGTCTTCCTTGACTTCCCATACCAGAAACACTGATTCTGGGCTGGCTTTTCTTGGCCTCTGCTGCTTAAACGTAGCTGTATCTGTCTTGAATACGTCACACGGATTCCGTACTTTGTACAAAAAATAGCTTCCCAATTCTAAAGGCTATTTCTCAATTTTATTACCTGACATAATTATCCCTTGTCCAGTCTTCTGTGTGATGATGCGATTCATGACTGTTATTAGTTGCAGGCCTGAATGCACTTTAAAGATGTATCATGAGCAAAGATCTCTGGTCAAGTACAGTGCTGACCCATTAGGATATTTTAGTGTCTCGGGGCATGAGAGAGATAGAACTGTGTGAAAGAATTCCTTCATTTTCTAGTTTCAAGGCAAGTTGACCTTTGGGAACACAAAGCTTGTCCATTTCTTAAAGCATAGAGACACAATGCCTACTCATTTATTTTTATTCTATTTTACTAGTTCTTGGGCCACATCTGGTGGTTCTGGGGGTGGGGGAGAGGCTACCCTGGCTCTGTACAGAGATATGGCTTCTGGGGAACTTGCTGGGTATTGACATGGGCCTCCTGTAAGCAAAGCATGCACTCAGCCCTCTCTCTTTGTTGGTTATTAGAATGGATCTGTCTAACCTGTAACTCAAATGGTTGTTATTGGAGGTTAGTTCCTCTCAGTGTCCCATAGTGGTTTCTTTTTTTTTTTTTTTTCTTTTTCTTTCTTTCTTTCTTTATCTTTTTTTTTTTTTTTGCTTTTTTGGGTCACACCTGGCAATGCTCAGGGGCTACTCCTGGCTCTGCACTCAGGAATTACTCCTGGCGGTGCTCGGGGGACCATATGGGATGCCAGGGCTCGAACCCAGGCCGGCACAGGCCGGCCGCGTGCAAGGCAAACACCTGCTGGGCCATCGCTCCGGCCCCCATAGTGGTTTCTGAGTCAACCCAAAGCTATTGTTCCCACCTGTTTGTACTCGTCCTCCAACTCATGGGAGTCTTTTCTGTTGACTGAGGTAGTGACTGACTGCTACTGGGTGCTCTGTGTAGATGAAGGGAATGTGGATCATAGCCCCAGACACCTATTCCTGCAAGTGTTTTGTTTGGTTAGTTGTTTGTTGCTTGGGTTTTGGAGCCCACCTAATAGTGCTTGGGGGCTGTTCCTTGCTCTGCGTTCGGGTGTGACTCCCTGGTGGTCCTGAGGGGATCTTACTTGGTGTTGAGATTACAAAGATCTACAGGGTATAAATCAAACTACTTAACCTGTGTACTATCTCTCTGCAACCTCCTCACTCAAAACCTGTTTCTGGACTAGTTTCCTCCAGTCCTGTTAATAATAGAAGGGATTTTCCAATAGGAGGAGGACTCAGATTCTCCTAATCAAAGCCCAGATTTTCTTTCCCTGGTCTGGAGTAGTTGCCTCCCTTCCTAGAAGGTTCTACAGCCTGCAGAATTTGTGCCAACTCTTAAATCCATAGAGGGAAAAGGACTTTCTTCCTCATTTAAGTCTTTGGCCTGCCTGACTTAGGCCATTCATCTCTGTCCGGATACTTATTCTTATCAGGGCTGAAAGTCTGACTCTACAATTGCTATAAGTTTATCCTACCATGGCCTGATATTTTGGCACAGGCTATTCAGTGTCACATAAGAAATATCAAGCCACATAAGAAATATCAAGAACTCAAAACAAAGAAAAAAAAAGAAATATCAAGAACTCAGGGGCTGGAGTGATAGCACAGTGGAGAGGGCGTTTGCCTTGCATGTGGCTGACCGGGTTCGATCCCGGCATCCCATACGGTCCCCTGTGCACCGTCAGGAATAATTCCTGAGTGCAGAGCCAGGAGTAACCCCTGAGCATTGCTGGGTGTGACGCAAAAAAAAAAAAAGAAATATCAAGAACTCAGCCCAAGTTATTTCCAGCTCGTTCCATCCTTTTTTTTTCTATCAAAGTTTCATAAATGAGTGCAAGCGGGATCTCCCCTTCCCTGGAGCCATCTGGTTTTGCAGAGAAATATTGCTGCAAAGGAGCCTTCAAAGGAAGTGACCTGGGAACCCTCACAGGCACCCTCCACTCAACCCCATGTGCTTCCTTCCAAAGCCGTGGGTCTGGCAGAGCAGTCAGTCTCTGGATACCAACTGTGGCTGGCAATGGCTTTGGGGAACACAAATGCAGAATAATAAATACAGGACCTGAGGCAAGAGTATTTGGGGGGATTCTAATTCCATTCTGAAAACTCTAGAGAGTCATAACTAAGACCTGGGCTATTCCTAAATATTGGGTTTATAACTGTAACCCAGCCCTGTGTGTGTGTGTGTGTGTGTGTGTGTGTGTGCTTTGTACCTTGTACCTCGTATCTGTACATCTGTGCACACATGATTATGTATGTGTAAATGTGTGCGTGGGTTTCCCCTGAAACCAGGGACTTCAGCTGGGGCAGAAAAGAGGGAGGGGCCAGAGCAATAGTACAGTGGGTAGGGCATTTGCCTTGCATGTAGCTGACCCGGGTTCTATCCCTGGCATCCCATATGGTCCCCCAAGCACCGCCAGGAGTAATTCTTGACCGAAGAACCAGGAGTAACTCCTGAGCATTGCCAGGTGTGACCCCAAAAGCCAAAAAGCCAAAAAAAAAAGAAGAAGAAGAAGAAGAAGAAGAAGAAGAAGAAGAAGAAGAAGAAGAAGAAGAAGAAGAAGAAGAAGAAGAAAAGAAAAGAAAAGAAAAGAGAGCTCAGACCCTGTGAGGTTCTTGGTTCATGGAGTAATGGACCCCACACACCTTGCTTGCACAGATTTCTTGGGCCTTCTGCGCACAGCAATGCTCAAGGCTTACTCTTGATTCTGCACTCAGGGACCATCCCTGATAGGTTCTGGGGACCATAATCAAGCCTGGGTTGGTGGTGTGGAGGGCAACTGCCCTACTGGCCGTACTGTCTCTCCTGCCCCCTTCGGGAGCAATTGAGATAGCACTGGCATTCATGTTTGCGTGAAGGGTGTGTCTTTGGGCTTTATGTTAGTCCCTTCATGTAGCCCATGTTCTGCAATTGTCTGCAGTGTCTTCCTAGGAGATTAGCACTCAAAAACTTTCATGGTTGTCAATCTGATGTTGGCACCTAGGCAGGAACAAGTAGGCCCCAATCCACTGCAGGGTTCATGTCTTTTTATGCTGGAAGAGGATGCCTTACGCACAAAAGGAAGTCGGCAAGAAGGTTGATAGGTTTGTAGTTCCTGCCTTTCACAGACAGAATGGCATTTCCTTTCCTTTGCTCCTAAGTTCAGTCAATTTTTTTTTTTTTTTTTTGCGGGGGATGCAGGGTGAAGGGGGTTGTATCTTTTTTTTTTTTTGTGGACTCACTCAAGCCATGCTCAGAAAATCTGGGGGGCCCATCTAGTGATTTTTCATCAACTGGGAGGTGGTTCAGTGCAGGAGTCTGAACACACGGTGCCACTTGAGCCCTGCATTGTCAGGGATTACTTGGACCAAACCCAGTGGTGCTTGGAAGCCTACAGAGCTGCACCAGGTAATTCTCAGGACACCACGTGACACCAGGGATCAAACCGGAAGTGGCTTCGTGTGAGGGATGTGCCTAAAACCCAGTGCTGTCTCTCCACCCCCACAGGCGTCTTAAAGATGATCTCAGCAGTTTTCTTTTTTTTGCCACACTCAACGGTGCTCGGGGCTTACTTCTGACTCTGTGCTCAGGGATCACTGTGGTGGTACTCAGGGGACCATATGGCATGTCAGGGATCAAACCCAAGTCAGCCATGTACAAATCAAACTTCCTACCCCCTGTTTTGTTGCTCTGGCTCCAGCCAGCATTTTGCTTCTAAAATTGACAGTGATGTCATACTCTTTGGCAATGGTTTTTTTACACACATATGTATGTGGGAGGTATATATATATATATACACACACACACACATACATACATACAACATATGTATATATTTAGAGAGAGAGAGAGAGGAGCTAGGAATATAGTCACTATGGCTGTTTTCCCTTGAGAAAGCCAAAGCAGGCAAGATACTACTTACAACTCATCTGAGTGGGCGAAGAAATAATACGAGGCTTAAGGCACTTACCTTGTATGCAACCAACACCAGTTTGATCTTCAGCACCACATATGATCCCCCAGCTTCAGAAATGATCCTGAGTGCCAGAAGTAAACCCTCAGAGCTGCTGGGTATGGCCCAGAAACCGCCCCACACAAAAAAAAAAAAAAACCCAAGAAAGCAAACAAAAGAAAACTATCAGTAACAATGATTTGAGTGTCTTTTATTTCTCAGATTCACTTGGCGAACTCCATTATAGAGATATCCTCCATTTGATTTGATTTGATTATTTGAATACCCTTCACCTTAAGTAATACCACCAAACCAATATCAAAGCAGAACTTGCCAAAGCAGATATGTATTTCTGTTTGTTTGTTTGTTTGTTTGTTTTTTGTTTTTTGTTTTTTGGGTCATACCGGTGATGCTCAGGGGTTACTTCTGGCTCTGCACCAGGAATTATTCCTGGCTCAGAGGACCATATGGGATGCCGGAGATTGAGCCCGGGTTGGCTGCATGCAAGGCAAATGCCCGATCCACTGTACTGTTGCTCCAGCCCTGACATGTGTTTCTGAAAGAGTTTTCAATTGGATATAGTGAAAAATTGTTTCCTCCTCTCCCATCTCCTCATAAATGCTCCAATCATTATTTTATTCTTTGAGAGAATGAGATTTACCCTCTCAATGTTAATGTATTTTTTCTGGAATACAATTATTTCATGATAGATAAAATGTGAAAGTCGGCCTCTCAGATCTAGAGCACCTGAAACCAAATCTCTTGTCTTTGCCATTTTCCAGAAGTAGCCTAAGCCCTAGGAGAAAATGGACAGGCTTCTCTGGACTTCAGATGGCCAGCTCTGAGAGAAAAGCACAAACTCCTTCTTTTGAATCTTAACCTGTTGCATGCGGCTGTTGCAATCAACCAGGTCTTGGAACATTGTCTGTTAATTGATTTAATGAACATTGTTTTCCATTTTTCTCCTTCACAGGAATCGCCACAGTGGGACGTCAGTATCACCTTTGCTTACATGGTCATTACCAGGGTTTGAACCGGGAACTCAGGATGGCCAGGCAGGGGCCTTTAGGCACTGAGCCACTTTCTGCGCCCCTCGGCAAACATGTATTGACATCTGACCTATGCTGGGGAGGCAGTGGTGAGTATCCCGGATCTTGGCCCCTATCTCTGCCCTCCTGTAGTTTACATTGTAAGGGATGGCACGGACAGGAAATGAGCCACAAGTCAGTAGCAGTGGTAGATATCGCCCTGGGCTTGCTGAGTGGTACATGGAACATAAAGGGGAGTAAAGGAGTGAGGGAAGAAGGGGGCATAGGAGAGACTCAGCTGCGCCTGCAACAAAGCCTCTGCTCAGAGCTGGAGTGAGGGCACAGCTTGTAAGGCGCTTGACTTGCACACAGTCAACCTGGATTCAGTCCCAGCATCCCACATGGCCCCTCAAGTCTTCCAGGAGTGATCCCTGAGCGAAGAACCAGGAGTAACCCCTGAGCATGTCCAGGTGTGGCCCAAACCCTCCAACAGTCTCCACTGATCTCAGGGGCGGAGTGGGGATACAGGCCTGGGGGCTAGGGAGAGATCTGAATCTGTCCTGTGGGTGGTGCTAGGGATTTCTGGAACCACCCTGGAGCTGCCCACGGGGAGTCCAAGTCTGCACTCAGCAATCCTTGGGATCTAGGGATCAATCTTGTGGTCAGGGATACAACTGGGGCTGGCCATATGCAAGGCTTTGCCCTTGTTTTCTCTCTCTCTCTCTCTCTCTCTCTCTCTCTCTCTCTCTCTTTCCTGGCTCCTCTGAGCAGAGCCTCTTTATTGCCATTGCTATTTGATACTGGATAGCTTTGTGGCAGGGCTTTCTTGGGTGCTGGGGAGGGTTGACAGCCCGCACTGTTGGTACTTACAGCAGGGAGAGGCGCAATGTTCTACTTCATGCCATAGCTTTTCCCTGGTTGGGACGGTGAAAAATGTCTCGAGCTGTTGCCAAATATCCCTGGCAGAGCACTCTTGGAAACTGCTGAACTGGACTCTGGATTTACCACCCCCTGGGTACAAATTGGCATTTGGTAAAGTCTCTTTTGAAATTCTGTCCTGTTTCAACTGTGTGAAGAGTGAGGAAATGGACCCTTGGATATGAGTTCAACATAGCCTCTGAAGTCACATGGGTCAGTGCGACATACAGATCCCAAATGGAAGAATTCTGAAGGGAAAGAAAGCGACCGTTTCCCACCCAGAGACAGGCAACACTGAAGTTCAATTCAGGAGCTGAGAGAGGGAGAGTCGTCTGGTGGCGCCCTTCTTCGCTGGAGGTTTCTGCTTAGTTTCCGCTGCAAAGTCGGTGCATGCGTAAGGCGTTCTGTATAAAATGTAGAATCCAGGGCCAGAGAAATAGCACATCAGGTAGGACATTCGCCTTATATGTGACTATCCCAGGTTCAATTACCGGCATCCCATATGATCCCCTGAGCAGTGCTAACAGTAATTCCTAAATGCAGAACCAGTAGTAATTACTGAGTGTCACCTGGGTGTGACCCCCCAAATAAATAAAATAAAATAAAATAAAATGTGGGATTCCCGAGACAATGGCAGACGGAGGGAATGTTGGGACTCCAATGTTGCAACTCTGGAGCGTAAGACCCTTCCATGAACAGTTTTGTAAATCATGGTGCCACAAATGTTAGAAAACCAATAAAATAAAATTCTATTTAAAATAAAACAAACATGGTGTCCCTTTATGGAGCTTCATTCAAGCTGAATATTATAGTTTTTATCTGGCAAGGCAAAATTGATGGGGGTAAAAAGTTCGACTTGGCTGGAAGGACATGAAATGAAAATGCAAAGTGCTTTGTGGCCTTTCCAGCCACATAAGAAATGAAGCGAGAATGACAGAGTTGTTTTCTGGTGGCCAAGTTTCGGGATGGCTTTGTGCTTTATTTGCCTGGGCACCACGATTGGCTCATAAAAAACTCTCCCTCCTGGAGACTTTTAGAGCAAGTGCTAGCTGCAACTTGTTGGCACAAAGAGGATTTATGGATCTTTCCACTCCCTGAGCTTCTCTTGTGACGGGCTCCATGGTCGACTCACAGGGGAGTCTCCCTCCTGGCACCTTTTATAGCAAGTGCTAATTGCAACTTGTTGGCACAAATTGGATTTATGGATTTTTTCCACTCCTTGAGCTTCTCCTTCCTTGTCTTTGGAAATATCCAAGTCCCCATGGGCTCCCCAGGAGAACCGTACAGCAAGATAACCCATGAGCAGGCACAGAGTTTCCGAAAACTTCCAATACAAGCACTGGTAGTTGAGTGACAACTTAGTAGATGTTTGTTCTTACTAAGCTGCATTGTTTAAAACTTGAGGCAGAGCAGGTAGAAATATTGCTAGGGGACAAATTTCAAATTGATTCAGTTCAGAAAACATCACAGGGGCCCGGAGTGATAGCACAGCGGGGAGGGCATTTTCCTTGCACACAGCCAACCCAGGTTCAATCCCCGGCATCCCATATGGTCCCCTGAGCACCGCTGGGAGTAATTCCTGATTGCAGAGCCAGAAGTGACCCCTGAGCATTGCTGGGTGTGACCCAAAAACCAAAACAAACAAACAAACAAACAAACAAACAAAAAAAAACCCCAACCGACATTACAGAATGTGCAAGGGGCTGTCCTGGAGACTAGAGTGGAGAGGGACTACTCAGGCAAAGCTGCTTTCAGGGACAGTCTTATTGTGTGAGGAGGTGGAGTCAGGCATGAATGTGACTGTGATAATTTTCTTCCTGCCTGCCTGCCTGCCTGCTTACCTGCTTGCCTGCTTGCCTACTTGCTTGCTTTCTCTCTCTCTCCCTCCCTCCCTCCCTCCCTCCCTCCCTCCCTCCTTCCCTTCCTTCCTTCCTCCCTCCCTCTTTCCCTCCCTCCCTCCCTTCCTTTCCTTCCTTCCCTTCCTTCCTTCCTCCCTCCCTCTTTCCCTCCCTCCCTCCCTTCCTTTCCTTCCTTCCTTCCTTCCTTCTTTCCCTCCTTTCCTTCCTTCCTTCCCTCCCTCCTTTCCTTCCTTCCTTCCCTCCTTTCCTTCCTTCCTTCCCTCCCTCCTTTCCTTCCTTCCTTCCTTCCTTCCTTCCTTCCTTCCTTCCTTCCTTCCTTCCTTCCTTCCTTCCTTCCTTCCTTCCTTCCTTCCCTCCCTCCCTCCTTTCCTTCCTTCCTTCCTTCCTTCCTTCCTTCCCTCCCTTTTCCTTCCTTCCTTCCTTCCTTCCTTCCTTCCTTCCTTCCTTCCTTCCTTCCTTCCTTCCTTCCTTCCTTCCTTCCTTCCTTCCTTCCTTCCTTTCCTTTCCCTCCCTCCTTTCCTTCCTTCCTTCCTTCCTTCCTTTCCTTTCCCTCCCTCCTTTCCTTCCTTCCTTCCTTCCTTCCTTCCTTCCTTCCTTCCTTCCTTCCTTCCTTCCTTCCTTCCTTCCTTCCTTCCTTCCTTCCCTCCCTCCCTCCTTCCTTCCTTCCTTCCTTCCTTCCTTCCTTCCTTCCTTCCTTCCTTCCCTCCTTTCCTTCCCTCCTTCCCTCCCTCCTTTCCTTCCTTCCTTCCTTCCTTCCTTCCTTCCTTCCTTCCTTCCTTCCTTCCTTCCTTTCCTTCCTTCCTTCCTTCCTTCCTTCCTTCCTTCCTTCCCTTCCCTCCTTTCCTTCCTTCCTTCCCTCCCTCCTTTCCTTCCTTCCTTCCTTCCTTCCTTCCTTCCTTCCTTTCCTTCCTTCCTTCCTTCCCTCCCTCCTTTCCTTCTTTCCTTCCTTCCCTCCCTCCTTTCCTTCCTTCCTTCCTTCCTTCCTTCCTTCCTTCCTTCCTTCCTTCCCTCCCTCCTTTCCTTCTTTCCTTCCTTCCTTCCCTCCCTCCTTTCCTTCCTTCCTTCCTTCCTTCCCTCCCTCCTTTCCTTCTTTCCTTCCTTCCTTCCCTCCCTCCTTTCCTTCCTTCCTTCCTTCCTTCCCTCCCTCCCTCCTTTCCTTCCTTCCTTCCTTCCTTCCTTCCCTCCCTCCCTCCTTTCCCTTCTTTTCCTTCCTTCCCTCCCTCCTTTCCTTCCTTCCTTCCTTCCTTCCCTTCCTTCTCCTTCCTTCCTTCCTTCCTTCCTTCCTTTCCTTCCTTCCTTCCTTTCTTCCTTCCTTCCTTCCTTCCCTCCCTCCTTTCCTTCTTTCCTTCCTTCCTTCCCTCCCTCCTTTCCTTCCTTCCTTCCTTCCTTCCCTCCCTCCCTCCTTTCCTTCCTTCCTTCCTTCCTTCCTTCCTTCCTTCCCTCCCTCCCTCCTTTCCTTCTTTCCTTCCTTCCCTCCCTCCTTTCCTTCCTTCCTTCCTTCCTTCCTTCCTTCCTTCCTTCCTTCCTTCCTTCCTTCCTTCCTTCCTTCCTTCCTTCCTTCCTTCCTTCCTTCCTTCCTTCCTTCCTTCCTTCCTTCCTTTCCTTCCTTCCTTCCTTTCTTCCTTCCTTTCCTTCCTTCCTTCCCTTTCTTCTTTACTTCCTTCTGTCTGTCTTTACTTCCTTCTTCCTTCCTTCCTTCCTTCCTTCCTTCCTTCCTTCCCTCCTTTCCTTCCTTCTTTACTTCCTTCTGTCTGTCTTTTCTTCCTTCCTTTCTTCCCTCCTTCCTCTCTTTTCCTGGTCTCACATGTGAGGCAGGTATTCTACCTCTGGGTCACACTTCTGGCTCTGTGATACACTTTAATGCTTGGGGCATATAAGGCACTTGATCATATTGGGCTGTGCTGAGGGTTTACTCCTGGCTCTCTGCTGAGGGGGAGCAAATGCTGTGCTGGGAATTGAACCAGGGTTGGTTTTGTGCAAGGCCTTACATCTGTATTTCCTCCCTATGGCCCCTGGGATATGCTTTAACATTTTAACTCAGTGGCCAGAGCCTATGGAAGGGAGCAGAGGGAAGAAGCCATTTATGATCCAGAAGGAGACTGATGGCTTAAAGGAAGACACAATGTTTGAGTCAAGACCTGAGGCTGGGCAAGGTTTGGTCAGATGGAGCCGGCTGGCCATGGAAGATCATTATAGCAAAGGGGATGGGACGGAATGAGCAAAGGGCCAGAAGGGAAGCACAGGACCTGTGCTATCGTCGGAAATATGTGAAAGGAGGTGGCAGAAGATGAAGCTGGGCAGACCATGATAAGTGGACTATAGGTATCCATTCCAGGTAGGCTGTGCTCGGGTCACAGAATCTGTGAGCACTGAGTGACAGAGTCTGGGCTTCCTGAGTGTGTGGTGTGGGGCGGTGAGCCCTGGCATGTTTTGATTAGGAAAATCACACCAACTTTGACTGGCTAAACCACAGTGGAAACCAGGGAGTGTGGATCCAGTGTGGTCCCACACAAGTGCACTGCAGGATAGAGGCCCACGACCAGAGTGTGGATCCAGCGTGGCCCCAAGGAGTGCGCTGCTGGATACAGGCCGTGGTTCCTTTCCCCGCAGCAGCACCAGGCTGTCCTTGGTCTGTAAGAACTCACAGCACCCACCTGTGGGGCCAGGGTCCCACAGCCACTCGAGACTGTTAAACGGGGCAGGTAATACCAGAGGTACCTGGACACATTCTAATACCTTAATAATTACTCAACATGAATTTAAAAACTACTCTAGCACAAATTTTTTTTCCTCGAAATGCATTTATTGAACAAAAAACATGAGTCAACTTAAAAGAACAAACAGCTCGGAAGTGGCGTATGAAGGAATAGAGTTTGGGGACCCCTGAGGGGTGGGAGATGAGAGGAGGTGAGCAGTCACGGGCGGTTCATGACTGAAGCCCCGCCCCATGTGGTCCACTGGGCTCGTCGAAAAGGAGACGGCAGGACTTTGTTTTTGCTATAGGAAGGTGCACACGAGCTTTCAGAGTGAATGCGCAGTAGGGAAAGCAGACGGGAGCAACTGCTAGGGGTAACTAACTGCTCACCCAGAGAACCCCGGGAAGGCAACTGGGCTGGGTCTCAACCTGCCTTGCCTTCACATCCCATCTGCAACCATGGTTTGGAAGCCCGAACCATGGGTAGGGAGCCAAGAACTAAGGGAAAGAGAATTACCTTTCGTTGTTGACTCAGCTGTGCCTAAAACTCTTTATGCGGTTCAGGCAGCCATAGAGCACATGCCTTACATGTGTGCAGTCCCTGGCATGCTCCTCCTGACAACCCCCCCCCCCACCCTACAACAAAAACCAATCACACACCTATGAAAAGAGAGGCTTTCTCAAGTGAATAGAAAAGTGGCCCAAATTTTAGTTTGTAGCATTAGCATTACAATCAGTCGAATAATTCCCACCCTTGGGGCTTAATAAAGGGAGAGGTGGTAGGGAACTTGGTGGGTTAGCAAATATCTCTTCCTGGGAGCCAACGCTCCTACAGGGAGGAAGAGTAATTTAAGAGCACAGCTTGGTTTAGGTGTTATTACAAGCCATAAAATTCACCTTTTAAAAATGTTCAAATGAGGCTGAAGTGATAGTACAGCAGGTAGGGCGTTTGCCTTGCACGTAGCCGACCCGGTTCGATCCCTGGCATCCCGTAGTTCCCCAAGCACCGCCAGGAGTAATTCCTGAGTGCAGAGCTAGGAGTAACCCCTGAGCATTGCTGGATGTGACCAAAAAGCAAAAAATAAATAAAAATAAAAATGTCCAAATGAGTAGTTTTCTTTCTAGCACATTTAAAAAGCAGCACAACCCTTAACACTAATTCCAGCACTTTGTTCATCACCCCAGAAAGAAACCTCATGCCTGCTTTCTCCTCCCCCAGCTCCTGGCAACACTAATCCGCCTTCTGTCTCCCAGCCCGCCTCTTCTAGATGTCTCCTCGCCACAGTCTGGCAGTCCTCAGCCTTCTGTGACTGCTCTGACTGGCTTCATTCATTCAGGCAGCTTTCAGTCTCCCCCATGTATTAGGAAATCGACTGTGGCCATAAACTAGGGATAACTAGTTCCTGCCTCTGATAATACATATTAGTGAAGTGTTTGTTAAGGGAAACTCACTTACCTTCTTCATTAAAACAAAAACAAAGGGGGCTGGAGTCATAACACAGCCATAGGCCTTGGACATGGTCAACCGGTTTCAATCCCTAGCATCCCATATGGTCCCCCAAGCACTGCCAAGACTAATTCCTGAGTGCAGAGCCAGGAATAACCCTGAGCATTGCCAGGTGTGACCTAAAACCACCACCAGCACTACCACCACCAACAATAACAAACAAAACCAAAATAACATCCAAGAGGCAATCCCATAAATGCCAGAGCAGACATCTCCTCTGGCCCGCCCCTTTCCTCTTCTCTCCTTTCTCTCTCCCCCACTCCCCCACCTTCTCTCCCTTTCTCCTCTCTCCTTATGGAAAATAACCATCAGTGCAGTCAGGGTTACTAGGACTTAACACATCTTAAGCGAACCTTCATCTCTCTCCCCTTTTCCGCTCCAATCCCCATTTCTTCCATCTAATTTCTTTTTTTAGTGCAGAGTTTTCTCATCAGGATCTGCTGACTGATCACAGGGAAACTTACTTTCTCCCTGGGAATGATGACGGAGACTGCCCTCTCTGGACAATGTTACGTGAAGGACAGGCAGAACCAGAGTTTTCTTAAATCACCTAGACACGTGCAGAGTCACTGCCCGACTGCAGAAAGTGCTCTGCTGTCTTATTTTAAGAAGAGACACAAACATTCTTGATTATATTGCTTCAAAGTGGGCTAATAAAACTCCTTCCTGAACGGAAACTCTGTAAGAGCTAGAACTATTGAAGGAAAGACCGGGTGAGGGCTAGAGATGGCAGGTTCTGGCCTGGGAACCAGAATTGTTTGAACTGCATGGGAAAGAATTCATGCATGAGTCAGAGAAACCAATTCTAGGAAAGGTTTATTATTCGAGAGTAGAGTGGAGTAGAGCATAAAGCCAACAGTTGAGTAAGAACCACGTAGCCAAGGGTCATAGTCCGGCCTACTCCCAAGAGAGGAAAGCTGTTTGTATGTGTTTCTAGCTTATCTAGGCATAGCAATGGCATGAGTTAGTAGGAGGAAATAGCCATGGAGTTCAGAGAAGAAATTCAGGGGTTGTGTTATTCTGGAGTCTAGATGCCACCGCGGGCCTCGCAGATGGTCGCCTGTCTGGGCGCTCCGCCGGGGTCCCTGACAGTGCCGGGAAGCGAAGTTCCCTTCTACCTCCGAGCCGGGCGAGGAATGGATGAACACTCAGGAATCCGATAGTTTTAAAAGGCTTTACTTATCACAGGTTCAGGCATACAAATCAGCAAAAGGAAAAACCCGATGCTTAGGATTCCAGGCTAGAACCCCAGCCACGTGTAGGCCAAGATGGCGACCACCACGTGTAAAACTTCCAAGGGGAATAAACGCTCACAAGGCGAGATCCCACCGGGAAGAAGAAGCCCCGGGAGAGCGGGAACCGGCAAGTTTATACCCCCCCCCCCCGCAACTCAGACCTTCCTCCCATTGTTATGGAAAGCAGGGAGGGTCCAATGCCCTTAAGTAATCCCCTCCCTGCATCTCACCTAGGGCCTTCACTGTGCTAATGTTTTGAGCGGGAATGCCTTTGAAATGTAGAGAAGGGGGTTTCTGAGTTGGCATGTCACTGTACCAAAGATCAACACCAATGCCAGTTAAATATTTCTCCAAGCCTTCACAAGTCTCCTCTACTTCATTGTAGTTTTATATTTTATCAGGGAGCCATGCTTGTTTGTTTGGAAGCAAACAGCATTTCTCTCTGGTCTAATTACTTACGTGTCCTACGTGGCCAGGCTAATATGCTGGTAAGATCTAGCTAGTCCCACGATGATTGTGATAGCATGGGAGAATATTTATACCAGCTAGTACAGCATACATGGTCGGATAAACTGCCACATTTAGACTACCCCCTTATCTACGGAGTGATTTGCGGGAGGCAATCCAGAGCAGATGCAGCGGCCCTTAGGAGTCCTGCAACAGTCGCCCATCTCTGCCTGACTTCCTCGTGTCTACAGCACTGTAACCTCCATCACAGACTCCGATTTTGCAGTTTGCAGTGAGCCTTTGGGCCCATCTCCTTCAAGCTATTTGCAGACAAATTTCCAAAGATGGAAGAAAATGTTCTTGCTCTGAGCACTAGGGTGAAAGGTTCCTTCTTCAAAAGGTTCCTGCTTTCAGAGCCTCATTCCAGGACTTCTGTGCAGATGTCCCTCACCAAAAAAAGTACCGGCAGCGAGTCCATGGATGGGGGAGAAATCTGAGGATTAGGATGAGGACACAGGCCGGGCGTCATGTCCGTAGCAAATGCTGGATCCAACACCAGAAATGGTTCCAGTTTGTCATCTGCATGGCCAAGACAGAGGGCTGAGTGGCAAACAGGAGCTTCTCAGCACCAATATTGGGGAAGCCGTGGAGAGCTTTGGGTCCAGTCAAGACCAACATGAAGATAACGACTTCCCGGATTTAGACAAGTCTCATGATAAGCACAGCTTGCCTTGTGGCCCCCAGTCTATTCCTCTAGGCCCCGGAGACTGCCCTTTCTCCACCAGGTGCTCAAAACTCACCATATAATCCTTGTGTTTGCTCTGTAGCTCTTTGGGTTCTGTATTTTCCTATCCCCCTGCCAAGTCTAGCTGAATGGCAGAGTTGCTTATGATTAAAAGAAAACAATATAGTCCCGGAAGCAGCCAGATGAAACTCACCCATCACACTAGCCACCATCTTCGCTGTCCGGACGCTGAGAAACTGACCCACGACCAGATCAACTCCAGCAAGACCAGTTCGAGCCCAGGTAGGCGGCTCCCAGAAGCGGGAATCACTGGGAATTCGCCAGATGGAGTCAGGGTTAAGCCACTCCCCCTCCTCCATTTTGCCGAGCCTGGTGGACCCGCCCAGGAACTGCCCGGGAACCAGTATGCAGAGCCGCCAGCGGCTGGGGAGACTGGAGCCGGCTCGCGCCGAGCCCAGCTGACGATGGGATCCCAAGGAGGGCAGATGGGTTTTTGGGTGTTGGCCCATCGCCTCTGGGGGTCCCGGAAGCAGCCAGATGAAACTCGCCCATCACACTAGCCACCATCTTCGCTGTCCGGACGCTGAGAAACTGACCCACGACCAGATCAACTCAGCAAGACCAGTTCGAGGCCCAGATCGCGCGGCCGCCATAGCGGCCGCGCGGTCCACTAAAATAGTGAAACAGTAATGTCATTTAATGCACTGTATTCCACGAAGAGCAGGAAAGTTTGTCGGGAAGGAGATATAGAGACAAAGGAAATGACATACAGAATCTGCCGGGTGGTTGGGGTGCGGGAGGGGGAGGGAGGTGGGGACATTGGTGATGGTAGATGGGTTTGGGTGGAGGGATGGGTGTTGGAACACTGTGGATCCAAAACTCTACATGAGCATCTTTCAATTGTATGTCTAAAATGGTGTAATGATATTTGGGGGGAAAATAAAATTTAAAAAAAAAAAAAAAAAAAAAAAGAAAACAATATATTTTTTTGCTTATAATTAAAAGAAAAAAAAGAAGAATGGTCTTTCCTTTTTGAAGAAAATGCTGACCAGATTCTAAACCTATTTGGTCAATTCCTGGGGTTGCCATGGCAGTTAAGAATGGTCACGGTACACATAGTTGGGTGATATTTTTTTCTTCGTAAATATTTAGTACCATGAGCCTATTATAAAGCCGGAAGTCACCCATCACCTGCTTAGTCCTCTATCTTGGATTTTTGACTTCAGCCAATCTTAGGCTCCAGTGAGTCTCAGATGTTGTGCTCACCTTAGGAGGTGTCCAGTATCTGTAACCCATGAACTCCTTTGGCAAAAACATGAAATGACACAGCATTGTATGTGACTGCCAGAGAGGGATGATCAAAAATAGGATTGATCAAAGATCAGTGGGGGTGTGAAGCTACCAAGTTAAATTACTCATTCCTGTATAAGCACAAAGGCGCTACTTAGGGAGTAAGAGAACATCACAGTTGGTCAGCTTGCAATGTCTGCACAAAGGAATATTTTTCTACGAGAGCAAAGACCTTCTTAGTCCTTTCCATCTAGATTTGTTGTTTATTATATTTACACCAGATGTCCTCCTGTCTAGCGACAAGGCTATGTGCAAATGTTGGCCTTATGCTCTGGTTGGGGTATAAAGAAATAAACAGGAAGTGCTGAGAAAGGCCACTGCTAGCGGGAGAGCCCCAGAAGGCTTCCTGGAGATGGTGGCTACTGCTAGATCACGAAGGATGAGGAAGATCTGGGCACGTGGGGGTAAGAAAACCGATTCTAGAAACAGAGGGGAAATTGGGGAGCACAGAGAGGAAACAAAGAGAACAAATAACGTGGAATCAGCTTTGAAACAAGAAAGAAGGAAGCCGAGAAGATCCCAGCAGAGGGTCAAATAAATAAGAAGCAAGGTAGCTTCGATAAAAGGGTGGAACTGGGTGAAGTTGGAGTCTGCAAGAGAGTGGAAATACTGACTGCAGGAAGTGGGCTGGAAAGAAACTCAGATAGGGCTTGAGGTGCGGCCTAAGCCAAGGCATTTACTATGTGACCATGGGAAGCTACTTAGCCTCCATCCGGCCAGTTTCCCCTCTGAAACCAGAGTCACAACAATGCCACTTCCTGCAAGTGAAGTGAACACAGTTTGAGTGGATGAGAACAGTTGAAGGACTCCGAGCAATGCCTGGCCCAGAGCAGCCCACAGAAGAATTGGTCCCGCTGCTGAGTTAGCCCAAGGATCCCGGGATCAGTGTTGGTAAGGACTCTGGGTTTAATGGGTCATGATTGCTCCACCTGCCGCTGACCAGCCGTCTGACTTGCTTCTGGCTGTTCCTCATCACCATGCACTTGTTTTCACTTGCTTGTAACAGATCCTGAAACCATTCCTGATTTTAAAAGGAAAAACAATGCTTCTCCTGAAAGGCAGCAAGGGAGGCACACTTTAGGAGCGATGTGTTTTGCACTGGGAAAATTTCTGAAGCACAGCGGTCAGAATGATTAAGCAGAGGCCAGGAGCTAGGAGCAGCACCATCTCCTGGGGCCCTTGCACTGAGCCGCTGCCTCGGCAGAGAATGGACAGTGGGGACCTCCAGAACTCCTGAGAACTGCTTGGAAGACCCTCCACCAAAAACTTAATGAGCCAGATTTAATATCATGGATATAGCCTACATGGTATTAAATATGACTCTTTGGTAGATTTTAACCATTTGGGGAATATATACATATATTTCCCAAAATATATATGTATACATATATATTTATATATACATATATACGTATATTTATATATACATACCCATGTTTTATTTGTTATGCCAAAAACTAGTAACAATTGCTCTTTCTGTCCCTGGAGCAAAGCAGGTCCCCTTGGGCTACACTTGCTTGTGACAGGACATATAGAGATGTTACTGGTGCCCGCTCAAGATAATCAATGAACAATGGGAAGACAGTTATACAGTGATACATATACATATTTGGGGGAATATATGTATACATGGAATGCCGGGGTATACATATATATTTGTCAAATATATATATTTGTCAAGTATATATACATATATAAATATTTCTTATCATTGTTAAAACTCTCCTCAAAATACTGCAAAGCAATAAAGTAAAACGTCTGTTATCAGGAAGTAGGCAAAAATAACCTTTTATCTTGCTGCTATTTTTAATGGCAACAAATGGGACTGTTACTTGGAACGGCTCGCTCTTACTGCCACCTGCTGGTCAGGACAGGAACAGCCGACCGTCCTGTGATCACAGGTCGCGTTTGTGATCGCCCTGTGAGCCTCTAGGTTGCGAACAGACTGGGGAACAGGCTCGGGGAACAGCCAGCCAGGACTGTTCCCCCTGTTAAAAAACACTTTCCTCTTTTTTTTTCTTTTTTGGGTCACACCCGGCGATGCTCAGGGGTTACTCCTGGCTCTGCACTCAGGAATTACTCCTGGCAGTGCTCGGGGACCATATGGGATGCCGGGATCGAACCTGGCCGCAGTACAAGGCAAACGCCCTACCCTCTGGGCTATCGCTCTGGCCCCACACTTTCCTCTTTTAACGTTTGTGCTGGCCAAGTTTCTGATGAGATGTGACTTGTAGTGGATTCACCATGGGGTGGGGAAGGGCACTTTAAAATGAAGAACACAAAGTTATAAATGCAAAATCGGTATGGAGGAGAATGTGGCATTTATTTACCTAGTTCCCGGGCCTCCTAAGCAATGCTGAGTGGGCCTCAGGGTGGCTCCTAGAGACAGTTGCTAACGGGGCTGGATTATTCAACGCTCAAGCTCGTCAAGTGGATGCTTGGGCATCACCTTCCTGGGGTTCCCAGGAACCCTCCCATGGTACTGGAGGGCTCAGGGTGAGAGCAGCTGATACTGGAGATGGTGGTGGTGGAGGAGGGCGATGAGGTGCCAGGGATCAAACTCAGGGCTCTCACATGCTCTTTGAGCTACTTCCTCTGTTCCAAGAGAGAGAATTTATTTTAGTACGAAAAGAAAGATAAAGGACAAAGTTTAAAAAAGCAGACAAGCTAGAAAATCTGGAAAAATGAAATACCTGTGGCTCATTGGCCTATGCATCTGACGAGTTTTGCTTGTTTTTGGTCACTCCCAGTGGCAGCAGTGCTCAGGGCTTACTAGGATGCTAGGGACCAGGCCTGGTGGGGTTCAGGGAACCATAGTGGTGCTGGGAACCAAACTGGAGTGAGCCTCATGCAAGCAAGTGCCTTCCCACTGTCCTATCTCTTGGGCCCTGCATCTGACCTTTTGACACATCCAAACATTTGGTTGCGTGGAATAAATTTTCCTCCCAATGGAAAACCAGCAGGACAGTTCTACTGTTCAAGAAGGGAGACATTCACTACATCGGCAACTATCGCCCCATCTGCCGGGTTGTCCGTCATCTACAAGCTGTTTACACGAGTCATCCTGAATAGGATTGGCAGAACACTAGATGAAGGACAACCATGCGAGCAAGCTGGCTTCCGGAAAGGATTCAGCACAATCGACCATATCCACACAGTAACCAAGCTCATTGAGGTTTGTAGGGAGTACAAGATGTCGCTCTGTCTCACGTTCATTGATTTACAGAAAGTCTTTGATTCTGTGGAGACTGAAGCAGTCATAGAAGCCCTAGCCAAACAGGGTGTTCAAACCCAATACATCAAGATGCTTCATGAGCTGTATTACGGATTCACCACCAGGATCTCACCATTCTACAAAGAAGTGATCATTGATGTCAAAAGAGGGGGTTCAACAGGGTGATACCATTTCACCAAAACCCTTCAGCGCCACCCTCGAGAACACCATGCAACAATTAGAATGGGAAGGATTGGGAGTGAAGATAGATGGTCGGCAACTACACCACCTCCCGCCCGCTGATGATATTGTTCTAATAACACCAAACATTAGCCAAACGGCACAAATGTTGGCTGACTTTGACAGAGAATGTGGAAAGAAAGGTCTACAGCTGAATCTGAAGAAAACTATGTTCATGAAAAATGAACTAGTTCCAGAGGCCCCATTCACTTTCAATGGAACAAACATCTCTGAATGCAGCAGTTATGTGTACCTAGGTCAAGAAGTCAACATGATGAATGACCTAAAACCTGAGCTGCGCAGGAGGAAGAGAGTGGCATGGAATGCCTTCAAAGGCATCGAAGAAATAGCTAAAAGGACAAAGAACCTCTGGCTTCGGGCACATCTCTTTGACTGCACCGTTCTCCCTGCATTAACATATGCCTCAGAGACCTGGGCCCCTACGAAAGCAGGATGAGAACGCTATTCGGTCTCCCAGAGAGGAATCGAAAGAGCTATGCTTGGAATATCATGCCTCACTCAAGTGAGAGAAGGAATCTGGAGTTCTGACCTCCGTCGCTATTCCAGAATCAGGGATGCTGTCTTGTTTGCCAAGGCATCGAAAATCAGATGGGCTGGACATGTAATGCAATTTGGAGACAACCGCTGGACTAGAGCCGTTACCGATTGGATCCCACGGGATGTCAAAAGATCACTGGCCGCCCACCTACAAGATGGTCAGACTTCCTTGTAAAGACCCTGAAGGAACGGTTTGAGGCTCTTCATATTCCTGAATCAACCAGATGCCATTGGGCTACAATGGCACGTGATAGGAACATTTCAATGGAAATGTTACTGGCGCCCCGCTTGAGCAAATCGATGAATAATGGGATTCAAGTGATCAAGTGATTAGAAAATAAATGATGGTAATTTTTTATGGTGAGATCACGGTTTATCACCAGTCGGTTACTATTGAAATGAATTTCTCTCAACTTCACAATTCATTTGTAGTTCATGTATGAATTGGTCAAATTTGAGGAAGCCTCTTTCATTCATGTAAGAGCCCTATCATTTCAGAAAACTTTTCTTATTTTCTTTCACACACTGCTCTTGAATACTTGATGTGCCCATTCACCTGTTTATCTCTCTGCCTCCCTTGTAGACGTAGGTGATGATTTCTGGCAGGAAGTCTTTTTGTGTGAAATGTAGATAAAAGCATGTTTACTACCATTGTCTCCTGTCATCCGACATTAAAAAATTATTTTATTATACCACCGTGAGATATACATTTACAAAGCTGTTCATGTTTGGGTTTTAGTTATACAGTGTTCCAGCGCCCATCCCTCCACCAGTGCCCATTTCCTTCCCCACCAATGTCCTCTGATTCCCTCCCTCTCCCCCCGCCTGCCTCTCTAGCAGGCACTTTATGTCTTCTCTCTCTTTCTCTGTCTCTCTCTTTCTCTCTCTCTCTCTCTCCATTCTATTCTACATTGTGACTTGCAATACATACAATTAGGGGTTATCGTGTATATCCCTTTTGCCTACATTCTATGCTCAGTTCTAGTCTGGCGTTACCATTTCCAACAATTAGTAGAACACTGATATATTTATATCCCACAAATGAATGCAGTAATTCTATATCTATCCTTTTCTTTCTGACTAATTTCACTAGCATGATAATCTTCATGTCCATCCATTTATAGGCAAATTTTATGACTTTATTTTTCCTGACAGCTGCATAGTATTCCATTGTGTAGATGTACCACAGTTTCTTTTGTCCAGTCTTCTGTTCTCTGGCACTCAGGTTGTTTCCAGATTCTGGCTATTGTGAACAGTGCTGCAATGAATATAGAAGTGCAGATAGTGTTTCTGCTGTGTGTTTTTGGGTCTCCAGGGTATATGTCTAGGAGATCATCCCACATTTTTACTGTCTATGGGAAAAGATGGTGCTCTTTCCCCATGGTCAGTTTGTAAATTTAGCATTCCAGAGCAGGTGTAGGTGACCTTGAATTTCCAAAGCAGGTGAAGGGGTCTCTGCCATTCCCCCACCCTCCAGGCGCTGGGCTCCTTATGCAAATCCATCCTATTCTCCTGGAGGTCTGCTTTGCACCCTGGAGGTACCTGGGTCCCTTCCCAGACTCCTGCCAATGTTTCACCAGGCAGAGAGGTAGATCAAATGTGTCTTCCCATAATGGAAGGAGCTCAGCAGCTTCTAGACTAGAGACTAAGTGAGCACCTGGGGCTGGGAGATGGCAGGAAGGACCAGAGCAGGCTTCACAGGTGAGAGCTCTGAGTTTAGTTCCTGGTACTGCTTAGTTCCCCAAGCTGGGTGTAGCCCTGATCACCTGAAGGTGTATCACCTTGCCTCTGCAGTAACCGTAAAACAAATAAGGTTGGCTTTAGCAAACATCCCATTTCAGCCTGCCCATGGCTAGTAATGTCACTACTAACAGAGAGAGGCTACTTCTTGGCTCCTGAGAACACTTGCCCAGTGAACACACTGGTCCTCCACACCACATGCTAGAACCTTCATGGGTGGTGCTGGCGGCTTGGAGCGGGGGCGCTACATTCGGATCTTCCTCTTCCCTGTGGCCCTGAGAGCTGTGGGCAGACAGCTCAGGACCTGCTCTGCAGCAGGCTGCCCAGCCAGGGCTCTGTGAGGTTGACCGAGATTTGTGGTTTCCTGGGGCTGCATGTGGGACATTAGTAGCTCATCTACTGATCTGGCACCTTTGATTCTTGAGGGAACCCATTATTGCTGCTACCTGCACCCCATGTTCTGGTTCAGCTCATACCCATCAACAGGCTGTTCATTCTTTAATGTCCCCCTGCTGGCTGGAGGGGAGATTAAAAGGTGCTATTTATCAAGCTCCCTCACGCCTCCATACTGTGCACCAAGACAAAGGGAACAAAATTAACCCAGGGTGAGTAAATCATCTAGCAACTAGCAAGACCTAGAAACAATCTGCAAGAGGTAACACACGCCAACAATAGGGCAATCAAACTCTAGCCATCAGCAAGACAGCCGTCCAAGGGACCCCCTCCTGGCTCTCACTGGGATTAATGAAGTTCCTGGTAGCATTGCTAAGGGCTGCCAAACACTTTTCTTTGTGAATGTGTTGGAATGGGAGCACAAGGGCAAGGAGGTAAAGGAAGAGGAGTAGGGAAGAACTTGGAAAGCTTCCCAGCCGACTCGGGCGCTAGCAGGTTATGACTCGCCGGGGCAGCCTCTCCGGGCTCACATGGCCTGATCCTGTCTGCTTAGTCAGCGGAGCCGTGGCGTGGACCCGAGTGGCAGGAACACTCTGTCCTTGAGTCCCCTTTATTAGGCAGAGCTGGCATGCCTGGCAACTCTCTTTTGATCAATGGATGGCTCCCTGAGTCCCCAAACCATGCTTTCCCTGATGCTGTCCCTTCCTGTGGATGTTGCCCAGTTCACCTGGAATAGCCTCTCCACAGCCCTGTCCTTGGACTCTTCTCTCCCCTCCCCAAGTCTTGCTACCTGGGTCACTTTCTCTGAAGTGAGCTTTATGCTCGGTGTAAAAGGGACCTTATTTTGCCGTTCCAAAGGTTTCCTTCCAGTGCTACTTGCTGCAGTTCTTCTCTTCTGAGCAGGGACCCCACACTGGCTTTTTGTGGTAATAGTCTAGCACAAAAATGACCCACAGGAATGGAAGCGATCTCAAAACCACAGCACAAAAAGCTGTTTGGTTGTTTTGTTCAGGGCTCTTGCTGCAGCTCAGGGTATATACTCTTGAAGGGAGTAATATATTTCGCCTCCTTTTTGTTTGTTTGTTTGTGGGTCACACCTGGTGGAGGTCAGATTTTACTGCTGGCTCCATGGTCAGGGAATATTCCTGGCAGTGCTTGTGGGACCACGTAGGGTGCTGGGGATGAAAACTGCCTACCTGCTATACTCTCTCTCTGGCCCCTCCAAATTATTATTAAGGAGTTATGGATAGCTCAAGTGGGTTAGTTACACTCTGCAGGCAACAGCCTAGCCCACCATTCTCCATGGCCCTTGAGGACCCCAGATATAATTCTGGTGTTTCCCACAATGTGCTTGCTTGGGCACCCCACAGCACTAAAGCTCTGAGCTTCTCTAGGAGGACCCCCAGCACCCCAGCACTGCAGAAGGTGTCCCGGTAGATATCGTTATTATTTTCATTGTTGGGTGCAGATTCTTCGGAGAGCTATGCTGTGTGCTTCAAACTTGGTCTAACCTAAAAACAGAATTGGTGGTGGGTGGCAGTTAACACCTGGGTTAAGAATAAAAGCTATGAAAGTAATAAGAGTCAAGAGGCATGTTTGCTTCACACCGTGTGCTTCAATCTGATAATATTTATGATGCACGGATATAGTCACAATAAAGTCTGTGGGAGGCGTCATGAAAACAAGGCTGGAAAATGAGGATGAAGGTGGATAGACAATGGTGGTTGAGGCAGTTGAATGAGTAAATTTGCTCTACGGGGTGTAAGCTGGAGTGTGTAGCTGAGGAGGACTCTCCAAGGATGGCTTGGACCTGACCATTCCTTCTTGCTGGCTTGAATGTGGCTGTGAGGCCTGGGGCTGGGGAAAAGAGACTTAAACCCTATCTAGTACACTTAAAGCAAGACAATAACGTCTTTTTTTTTTTTCTTTTTTGGGTCACACCCGGCAATGCTCAGGGTTACTCCTGGCTCTGCACGCAGGAATCACTCCTGGCAATGCTCAGGGGACCATATGGGATGCCGGGGATCAAACCCAGGCTGGCCGTGCAAGGCAAATGCCCTATGCACTGGACTATCGCTCCAGCCCCAACAATAACATCTTAACTTTATAAAGTTTAGAAGTAGACCTGCGGAAGTGAATGTCAAAGAAACAGTTAAGAAGTTTAAAGGGGGACCGGAGTGATAGCACAGTGGGGTAGGGCATTTGCCTTGCACGGCTGACAGGTTCGATCCCCGACATCCATATGGTCCCCCAACGCATCGCCAGGAGTAAGTCCTGAGGTGCAGAGCCAAGAACAACTGAATCGCCAGGTGTGACCACAAAAAAAAAATAAACAAGTTGAAAGGGTTACTTGGGAGGGTAGGGGAGTGGGGACGGGGCAGGCCAGGAGAGATGTTTTTGTTTTGGCTTCCGTGACTCTTAAGATGCCATTTGCTGGAGCACAGAGACAGTACAGGGGATGGGCTGTTTGCCTTGAACTCCGCTGACTGAGTCCCCTGAGCCCCTGCCAGGGGTGAAGGAAATGAATGAAATGTTCATTCATTCACTCCTTTTCGCTTGTTCATTCATTCATCAGAAATATCTCTTGAGGTCCTGGTGAATCCGTGGTTGGTCCCAAGCATGGTGCCTGGGGACCCTAGAGCCCCTGAGCTTCGGGAACTGCCTCCACTCCCCCACAGGTGTGTGTGTGTGTGTGATTCTTGCATCTCCGCGGACCCCAAGCTGCCCCAGGGAAGAGCGGAAACTCCATCAACGGGAACCAAGGCAAAGTGCCTTGGTTCCAGCGGGACCGACCCTAGCGCCCTGAGCTGCTGGGAACATCCCAAAACTCAAAACCGCGCGGGCGCTAGTGCGTCCCGCGCAACCCTCTCACTACCTACCTTGCATGAGGTACCAGTGAATCTTGGTTCCTACATCCTTGCCACCCACCCAAACTCTGCAAACAGACCAGACACCTACTAACTGCACTATCTAGTCACCCAAGAACTCACAGTTGCAACCTACAATAGTCATAATGGTAAAGCAACGCAAAATTCCATCAAGCTCTGTGAGGTGAAGTCACTGGTCCAGATGAGTCTAGCAATACCAATGAGTTGCATAACCTATCTGAAAAAGAATTTCGGAAAGAACTGTTAAGGATTCAAAAGGAATTCAAAGAAGCAATGGAATCCAAGCATGGTGCCTGGAGTAAACTCTGAGCACAGCCAGGTATGTTCCCCCACCCGCAACCTGCCCTCCCCAAAGACAGTCTTCTATCACCTTGATAAGAATAATAGTGAAATGAAAGAAAACCTTTTGATTATATAATCTCTAAGCTCCTCACAGAGGTTGGCTAAAGAGACGACATCAGGAAGAATTACTCTCCACACAAACTTTAGAATAATTGATGTAGATTTTTCTTTGCGACCTATTACTGGGGGAAATGTTCATTTATTCACTTCTTTTCACTTGTTCATTCATTCACCAGAAAATATCTCTTGAGGTCCTGGTGAATCCGTGGTTGGTCCTGAGCACCAGGCTCAGAGAGACGAAGATGGCAGTGTGCCCGTACTCTCAGCTCAGGGCTCCTTGACCTACGCAGACCTGAGAAGTGAGAACTTGGATATTTTTCTCAGTGTCTACTCTGTGTCTGTCCTTCTCTGCCCAGGAATGCAAAGCCTTCCCTCATGGCTGCAGAGAAAGTGTTCAGGGAGGAGAAACTGAGACGAGGAAGGTTGAGTCTGATTTTACCATGACATGGTGCCCTGCCTGCCGTGGTGCCTGTCAGCCTTCCCAGTGCCCAGGTGAGGACAGTGTCCAGGTGACTTCCTGTGATTGGGGTCTTTTAAGCATCTGGGCCCAGTGCTATACAGGTTTTATGTTAGTTTGTTTTGGCCTGTATCTAAGGAGCTGATTTCTCCACCGCCCGACTTTGGTACTGAAAATGGTGCAGGTATCCTTGCAACTTGAGCGCATGGTCTAATTTCCATCAATCCAACTTTCAGGGGTCACTTCTGGTGGAGGTCAGGGAACTATGTGGTGCCAAGAATCTAAGCAGGGCCTCTAATACAAAGCATGTGATCAGTCCATTGTACTATCTCTCCAGGCCCCCAAACTCACCTTTTCTAACAGTTAGTAGTATACCACTGTGCATGTAAACACAACCTCTCTATTAACCCTCTAGCATAAGGCACTTGGTTGTTTCTAGAGCTGACTGTTGTAAGCAGCAGTGTAGTCAACATAGGTGTGCGTCCACCCCTTTTGATACGTCCCTGTCGATCGGAATGAGCATACACTTTTCTTCATAACATTCATCCTTCCCGCACTTATGGGTTTAGACTTTTTGTTTTTGTTTTGTCTGGAGAGGCGCCGTAGAGGTCTCGGGGCTTACTGCTGGCTCCGCACTCACGATCATTCTTAGTGGGACTTGAGGGGGAAGCCATATGCAGTGCCAGGGATCAGACCCAGGTCGGCAGCATCCAAGGCAAGTGGCCTCCCCACTACTATCTCTGCACTCCCAGTTTTTTTTAATGCCTCCATTTCTTTATAGCCACATGTTAAAAGTTCAATAATTTCAAACAAAAGCTGGTGCTTTGAGGACTCCGGCTAAAACAGGGCTTTGTATATATGTCCACTACTTTCTTCATTGGGCATATACAAACTCTCACTTGAATGAATTATCTGATAAAAAAGGTTAATGTTTTCTATGTAGTGACGTTGTTTCCTTGAGTATAAAGTAACCTAAATGCTATTCAAATGAGTGTTACCTTTCAGAAAGAGAACATTGAACTTAGGGAGGCCAGCACAAATGTGCTTATAAGGGAAGAGTGGAGAACTTCAATCCAGGGTACCCTGAATTAGGAGAAACCTACAAATACTCATGTCAGGGGCTTCTTCCAAAGGAAAAGAGGAGGCTAAAGTAATGGAGGCTGACGTAATAGATGAGATAACCTTCATTTGAAGGAATCACAGGGAGATCAGTAAGAGGGATCTCAAGGGAAAAGTCGGCAGAAGTTCTCTTCCTGTGTTGTCAAATAGGGAAGGCTTGTTCTCACAGTTTCAGGGAATGCTGGTCATCTGACCAAGCCCAAGAGCTACATTTATTTTATTTTTTTGTTTTAGAGCCACACCTGTAGATGCCCAGGGCTTACTCCTGACTCTGTGCTCAGATATCACTCCTGGTAGGGCTTGGGAGACCATCTGGAGTGCCCGGGATCAAAGACAGGGTTGGATTTCCTTTAAATGAGTACAGCAGAGCCAGGGAGAGAGTCACGGGGCTGGAGCACAAGCTTCGCAGGAGGGGGCCCCAGGGCCCATCGTGACGCTGCCTGGTCCCCCCCGATACCAGGAGAGATCCCCAAGCACTGAGCCAGCAACAGCAACCCCTACCAGCTGCCCTGGGCATGTTCCAAAACAAAGACAAATAAACAAGACTAAGATAAATAAACATAAAAGAGCCAGTAAAGGATTTTCTCTTTTATTCTCTATATACCCTATTATATTCTCTATACCCTGTGATTTATTTATTTAATTTATTTCTGCCCCCTGAGCAACATTCATGCTGTCCTGAAGCCTCTGCCAGTGGTGCTTGACCAAACCCTGCCAAATGGTTCAAGCCTTGGCCCAGAGGCAGTACTGCTCAGGCCTGCAGTGTGAGGGCCTCTGACCTCCACCCCAACAGTGCTCAGGGGATCACAAGATGCTGTAACTTAGCTCCTGTGTGTGTAGGTGCCCTGACCCTGAGCTATTTCCCCTCTGGCTTTAGTCTAATAGGGCTCTGATGATGTGGCATTTCAGTGGGGGTGGGGGTGGGGGAGGAATAGTTAAGTCAATGACATATTACCAAGCTTGCATATAATACACAGCGATGGAAAGTCCCTTTGCCTATGACAGAACAGGAGGAAGTATTCTTCATGTAGAAGGCAAAACACACAAATTAAGGTAAAATATATCTTTAAATAACTACCAGTCAATTGCATGGTAACATGATAAGAACTAATAGAACTATCCATTCTTATGTGTGTGTATATTAAAGAGGGCTGTAGGGGAGATGCAAATAAAAACAACAATGAGATATCATTTCATACCACAGGAACTGGCTTATATGCAAAAGAGTAAGAACAACCAGCGCTGGCGTCGATGTGGGAAGAAAGGAATTCTCATCCATTGTTGGTGAGAATGGCAACTGGTACAGCCATTTAGGAAAACAATATGGACATTCCTCCAAAGACTAGAAGTTGAGCTTCCATTTGACTCAGTAATACTGCTCCTGGGAATATACCCTGGGAAGCCAAAAACACGCAGCAGAAATACCATCTGCACTTCTATGTTCATGGCAGCAATATTCACTATAACCAGAATCTGGAAACAACCTGAGTGACTGAGAACAGACCACTGGATAAAGAAACTGGTACATCTACACAATGGAATACTATGATGTTGTTAGGAAAAAGAAGTTATGAAATTTGCCTATAAATGTATGGACATGGAGAGTATCATGTTGAGTGAAATTGGTCAGAAGGAAAAAGGACAGATATAGAATGACTGCATTCATTCATTTGCTGACATAAAATATAGTATCACTTGTATCACTTGTCTTCCTGTTGTTCATTGATTTCTCGAGTGGGTACCAGTAGCATCTCCATATGACCTGTCCATGTGCTAGTGTAGCCCAAGGGCATCTGCTCACTCCAGGAACATGAAGAGCCTCAAACCATTACTTCAGGTCATGGGAATGAGGTCTATAATTGTTACTGGTTTTTGGCATATCAAATATGACACGGGTAGCTTGCCAGAATCTGCCGTGCAGGAAAAAATAGTATGATACTAATAGCCAAGACCAGACAAAACATGGATCGGAAGTGGGTGGAATCTACCACAAGTGTGTGGCAGTCAGAGGTTAGGTAAGATAGAGAAGGGACCAGTGTGCTAATAGTTGTTGTAAATGGGTTATACCAGCCTAAAACTGAGCATTGAATGTAGGCAAAGGAATATACATGATAACCCCTAAATGTATAAGACAGACAGAGAGAGAGAGAGAGAGAGAGAGAGAGAGAGAGAGAGAGAGAGAGAGAGAGAGAGAGAGAGAGAGGCAAAGTACCTGCCATAGAGGCAGGCTGGGGAAAGCGGGAGGACATTGGTGGTGACAATGTCAGGGGACATTGGTGGTGGGAAATGGGCACTGGTGGAGGGATGGGTGCTGGAACACTGTATGACCAAAACCTAATCATGAACAGTTTTGTAATTGTTTATCTCATGGTGGTATAATAAAATAAAAAAGTTGAAAACAAAAAAAAAAAAAAGAGGGCTGTAGGCACAGGGGTTAAGGCATTTGTATGAATGAGACAATCTCTGGTTCTATCTCTGGCACCACATATGTGCCTCTGAGCACTGCTAAGGGTGATCTCTGAGCCCAGAGGCAGGAATCCCCCTTAGCCCAACTGCATAGGTCCAACAACTCCTCCCTGCCAAGGATTGAACTACATTAATCTCTGTTCAAAACCACTTCCTGCTTCTTTGTATACACTTGGGCATGTCACAGGCAGACATGCTGTGAGTGGAAGTGGAGATTTGCCAGAAGTGGAGGTGAGGATTTGCAGTGAGTGGAGGTGAGGATTTGCAGTGAGTGGAGGTGAGAATTCACTGGGAGTGAGGTGAGAATTTGTTCCAGGAGACCTGCAGGTGGAGGGTGCTCCTTCAGCCTCATGAGCCTCAGAGCAGCTGTGGCCCATCCAGCCTGGGCGCTAGGAACACCTTGTTGCGGCAAAGCACACGCTTGGCTTCTCCTACACAGCATAGGCACTTCCTAAAGTGTTCGTCATCACGGGCTGAGGAACTGGCTTAAGTGGTGGGCCACAGGCCTAGACTCTGTAAGGCTCCTGTCCTCCATGTCCTCCAGCCTTGCCCAGACCACTGAGTGCAGCCCACTGAGTGCACTAGGCCATCTTTGGGAGGGGTTTGGGCTCCCTCAGCACCTGAGGGGTGGGTGCCCCTGTTAAAAAAATCAATTCTTGGGGCGGAGCGATAGCCCAGCGGGTAGGACATTTGCCTTGCGCAGCGGGCCCGTGCTGGCCAGGGTTCGATCCCCGGCATCCCATATGGTCCCCTGAGCACTGCCAGGAGTAATTCCTGAGTGCAGAGCCAGGAGAAACCCCTGAGCATTGCCAGGTATGACCCAAAAATGAAAAAAAAAAGAAGAAGGAAAAAAAAATCAATTCGTGTAAGTGAGAGCTTGAAATGACACAAAGAGGTTTCGTCTTCCTTCACTGCCCAGCGCACAGCATTTCTGGCCGTGGGCAGACCAGAAGGATCTGTCTCGTCAGGACCACCTCCTCCTAGAGCGTCTTGTCTCTGAAGAAAGTAAAACGAGAAGAAAATGTCTGCCAGTCTCATCTGACTGAACTTGATGTGTTCATTGGAGATTGAGGGAGGGAAGAAAGCAGCTGAGGGAAATAATGACTTCCCTGATGTCGCTCATTTCCATGTAAAATGAGGATGCAAATGGTTCCTGAGGTCAAAGGACAGGCTCTGACAACAGTGAAAAGATGGTGCTGGCCTTGGAGAAGAAAAGAAAACGGGGCAGGTGGTAAGTATGAGCGTATTCACAGCTACAGGCACAGAGCAGCTCCAGCAGAGCCACGCTGTCGTCTGCTGTCCAGACACTCAGATCCTGTCTGTAATGAGTCCAAAAAGGTGCAGTTACAGCAGTTAAGCCGCAAAGACACAGAATGGAGAGCGAGGCAATGAAGCATTTCCGGAGTGTCCTATTTGACTTGATATTTGAGAATAAAATGAAAAGTAACTTTGCAATTAATTGGCAACAGGAAGAATAATTCAAATTGAAAGCTCTGTTGTAAAGACCCAGAGATCATGACGTTTCCCCATAAAGTGCCACAGAGGAGAGAATGGGAGATCTGAGAATGACCGTAACACAGCTGAGACATTATTATTCCTTTAGAGGAGAGAGGAAAATTCTCCAGGAATTTTGCTCTGGCCTTCTGAGTGCCGTTCTTGTTTCTATAGTTGAAACAAAAGCTAGAATGAGGGCTGGGGCCCTCACGCACAGGGCTAGAGCCCATGTTTGCCTGCTCACGTTGTGTCTGACACCCCTTGGTCTCTTGAGCATCCCCAGGACGGATTTCCCATGAGCTGAGGGGAAGAGCCCCAGCACAACTGGGTGTGACCTAAAAACAAGCAAACAAGTAAACAAAAGAGTTGCTCTGCCAGAGGTAGTTAGACAGAGCAATTTAAATAATCTCAGGCTGGCAAGGCTCTGGATGTAATTTTCCAACATGCACTTACCACCAGGTGCTCTGTAAAAGGCTGAACCTGAAGGGTGAGTACAAATGAGAAGGTTGAGTTACCATCAGCTAAATGTTGGGAAGCCCTCAGGCGTGGGCTGAACCCCTCAATCCTTTGCTGAGACCTCAAAACCACACCAGGTGGTGGGAACACACTGGTGGTGGGAGTGGCGTTGAAGTATGAATCTTTCTATCAACTGTATTATAAAAACCTTTTTACTTTGTAAATCATGGTGTTTTAATAATAAAAATAATGATTCTTGCCTTGCAGGCTGTCAACCTGTATCTGATCCTTGGTGCTGCATCCCTTGAGCACCACCAGGACTGAGCCATACCCCCACCCCTGCCAGCAAAAAGCCAGGAGTAGCCCCATGCACCTGGGATATGGCCCAAAAGCCCCCTCCAAACATTTTTACGGAGCATCAGCAAGGCATACACAGCCCCGAGCTGATGCTCTCCATACGGAAAATGCAAGTGTTTGATGTTTTTAACCACGGAACTCCATACATTCAAGTATATCAGATACTAAATGATTGGAACTATAACTACAATGAATTTGACTCTCTGGGTGGGAGCTGCATGGTGAGAGTGGGTAAGGGACGGCCTCTCAGTGTCCTAAAGCCCAACAGTAGAGAGAGAAAGAAGAAAAGTTCCTGCCATAGAAGCAGGCCGGGTGGAAGGGCCAGGGAGGGCCCATTGTGGTGGGAAATGCACACTAGTGGAGGGGTGGCTGTTGGAACACTGTGCGATGGCAACAGATCAGGGATTGCTCTGCAACTGTGTATCTCATAGTGACTCAGTTGCAACAAACAGGCCAGGCATCTTGAGATGCCTGTTACTCACCGTGTAGCAAGCACAATGCAATTTTCAGTGTAGTCAGCATTGTGCAACTGTGCCACTGTCTAATTTTAGAACATTTGCCTCCTTTATTTATTTTGGGCCCCACCCAGCTTTTGCTGGCTGCTTCCCATTCGGCATTGGGTGGGTTGCTCCAGAGAAGGAACCCCGGCTCCTGCACTGCTCCAGCCCCTTAGTCATCTTTGACCTCATCCTCCTATACAAGACACTGAAAGAAACTGTGTTCTAATTCATTTCCTTTCCCAGTACACATGTTCTTCCAAGCCCTAAGTAAATACTAGTCTATTCTCAGGTAAATCTACCTCTTCAGAACATTGCATTCAAACAGAGTCATACAACGTGTGGCTTTGTGGCTTCTGACGTGACTGGCTTCTTTCACTCAGCACACAGCTCCCAGAGTCACCTGTCAGCTCTGCCCTCCTTGTGTTGGTGAATGGTGCTGTTGTGTCGCTTCTCCTGCGTTTTCTTTATTCATTCGTTAGCTGTTGCACATTTGATTCGTTCCCACATTTAGCTACTGTGAGAACTATCTCCTCAAACATTTGTGTACACATTTTGTAAGTTTCCACGCCTCTTGGGTAAATGTCCATAGGAGTTGACTGTTCAGCCATAAGGGAACTGTGTGTAAAGTACACATTGGGGAACTATCAGGCTCTTTTCCAAAGTGGCTACATCATGTTAGCTCATTCAATAGTAAGATCTGAGGAGTCCTTTCCCTTAATTCTTGCCAACCTTTGCTATTGTCTGACTCTTAGCATCTGGCATGTGTGAGGCGACAGCTCATCGTGGTTTTGGTTTGCATTTCCCTGATGAAATGATACTGAACATCCTTTCCTGTGTTTCTGAGCTACTGGTGTATCTTCTTTGGAGAAAGGCCCATCAAATTATTTCTCTTGAAATTGGTTTGCCTTTTTATTACTGGACGTGTCTTTTAGAATGTATCTGAGATACCAATTTCTGATCAGATACATGATTTTAAAGCATTTTCTCCTACTTGGTGAATAGTCTTTTAAACTTTCCTGTTGTGTCTTTTGAAGCACAAAAGTTTTAAACTTTGATGAACTCCAGATTTCTTCCTTCACTTGTGCTTTCAAATGGCTTATGTGAAACCATCACCTAGCTGAAGTTCATGAAGGTGTATTTTTATGTTTTCTTTCAGAGTTTTGTAGTTCTAGTTTGATTTATTTTAAGGGCATCCTTAGCAGTGCTGCAATGGTGGTGGTGGGAGGTTCTCCTTGCTCAGTGCTGGGGAAGGTGTCTCCCACTGGTGTTGGGGGGGCCGTGCTGTGCTGGGGATCTAAAAGGGGCTCCCTCTTCAGTTATTTGAGACATCTTGCAGGCCTCTGAGTGATGTTATAGCAATAGTTCCTTGAACTTCATTCCAAATTCTGATCTGAACGTGCCAGCCTTGCAAAAGTGTCTTTTAATATGTGCATAGGAACTTTTAGTACTTCGGTGGCTTTGCTTTAGCTGTTTCTGATATAGGGGCAGGGTTTCCCCTTGTGGCAAAGAGTACTAGTAAATAATTTACAGCTCTGCTCAAAGCCGGATTGGACTTAGAGTGAAAACTACTCCGCAGTGATTCTTATGCTGACTATGCAGCCGTCATCAATGGCTTCATTTCACAGCAGCCTTTCAAGAGTGACACAAAATCAATTCTTCTTTAAAAAATTAAAGTGAACTTGGGGCTGCAGGGATAGTACAGTGGGTAGGGCATTGGCTGACACATGTCCAACCCCGGTTGATCCCTGCCATCAAATATTGTCCCTTGAGCTCTACCAAGATTGATACCTGAGTGCACAAACAGGAGTAACCCCTAAGATGGATGTTGCCCCATCCAATGATTGATGATGATGATGATGATGATGATGATGATGATGATGATGGTGATGGTGATGATGTGAGATAACGCAAATTGCTTTGAATTGTCAGTTCGAAGAAATGTAAGGGGTAGGAGAGTTCAGTGAACCAGAGCACAGCTTTGTAAGCAGGGGGCCCTAGTTCGTTCAGTTAAGCCCCACCTCATGGTCCCAGGTCCCCCAGGCACCACACGTCCCTGCCCCAGCTCCGCTGGGTGTGGACCCCTCCTCCCTCGTCTTCTCACAACCTCAACTTTTTTTTTAATTAAAAAAGATGCTACTTGCTCTCCCTTGCCCAGCCGCTCACGAGGTGCCTGGGAGGGATGGTGGGTTCTAGCCCTGGCCCGCCACCCCAGCAGAGCCTTGCAACAAGCCAGACGACCCCCACTCCCTGAGGGGCCTCCATTTTCCACATCCGGACTTCTCTCTCCTCAGAACTCCACCCAACAGACCAGCCTATAACAGCCCAGCTCACGCGGTTCATCAATAAATGCTGGACTTAGAGATGACTACAAGAGTATGCTACCTGCACGGCAGAGCCTGGCAAGCTACCCATGTTGTATTTGATATGCCAAATACCAGTAACAATTATAGACCTCATTCCGGAATGGATTGAGGCTCTTTATGTTTCTGGAGCAAGCAGATGCCCTTGGGCTCTACTAGCATGAGACAGGACATATGGAGATGTTACTGGGGCCCGCTCGAGCAAATAGATGATGAGCGGGAAGACAGTGACAGTGACAGTGACAATTCAAAACGTCCTGAGGAATGATAATATTTAGAACAGAAATGTCTGGCCCAGTTCACGCCCTCCATGCTTAGTTAGAACATTCTTTCTCCTTCTTCGTAGAGACGGGCTTGTTTATGCATTATCCATAACGAAAATTGTTCATAACACTGAGTTATGACAAGATTGTTCATAACACGGAGTCTTGGGAGCACTCCGGAGTGCACGCTGTGCGTGCGGGAGCCCATCCGTGGCGACCCCAGGCCCCCAGCACCGCTGGGAGAGACGTCGCCGGGAGTAGCTCCAGTATCTCCGAGTGTGGCCGCCAGCATAGCAAACATGGAACTTCACGTCCTGCTGCAGCTGCCCCGGGCTCCTATGCTGGACGTGGGTCCCCAGCGTCCCCTGGGCCTTCTCCCCCGCCGCGTTCAAACACGTGCGCCACCCGTGCCAGCTGCACTTGCTCCATCCCGGCACAGCCCTGAGAACCGGCAGCGCCGTCCGAGGCCCCGGGGACCCCGCGCAGGGACGCGCGTCCGCGACCGCTGCAGCCGCGACCAGGAGGCGGACGCGGTGTGCTGGGCCCCGGCAGGCCGGCAGGGCGTGGTGGGCGGGGGGCGGGCCGGCAGGGCCGCACCCTTGCCAGGCTCAGCGAGCGCTGGGACCCGCAGGCTGCCGACCTGGCGGGCTGGCGGTGGCGGCCCGGCGCGGGAACCGGACGAGGCGGACAGAGGACCAGCAGGACGCAGCAGCTAGAGAGGGGCGCGCAGAGCAGGACGCGCGCTCTTGGCTTTCCTAGAAAGCGCCACTCGGCGCCGCGGCCATGGCCTCCCCATGGAGGGACATCCTCGTGGAGACCCTGCTGGGTAAGTCGGGGTGCGCTGTCCCCCCTCTCTGGCGCTGCGGTGCCCGCACCCCACCCGGGTCGAGGCGCTTGGCGAGCTGGGCTGAGCTCCCAGTCCCAGAAAGCTGTTTCCTTGCGCAGAATGGAGATGCTTCCCTTCTCCCAGCAATCACGGCTCCCGAAGGCAAGGCGAGACCTGTGATGGGGTTCCAGAGCTCGCGGAGGCGAGGAGGCGGCGGAGTTGGTGCCCGCGCGTCCCCACGCCAGCCCGGGACTGCGCCCGAGGGGTGCGCGCAACCTACACCGAGCTGTCCTGGCCCGTCCCGCCCTCCGGACACCCCTCCGTGACCCTTCAGTCTAATTAGGAGATCGGGCCCTGAAATTTAACTTTGAGGAGGAAAGGGGCACCGTGGTGGTGGTGGTGGGCTGGGGGCGGGCGGCCGGAGGCGAGAGCGCAGGCATGGTTGCTGCTGTCTTGGGCGCTGTGCTGGTCCTTTTGGGTGGAACAGTTGGGCTTTGGGTGAGAAGTTTTGGACTCAGGTGTGTCCGTGTCCCTGGCAGCTTTGCAGAAAGCCCTCAGGACAATTGCTGGTGTGATTCTAAGGGAGCGGTATGAATAATATCAGAATTCCCAGGTTTCATTCAGGAGTTTGCGAGAATCACCGCGGTGGTTGTGAGGCAACGTTTCCCGGTCTTGGGAGGGGCAGCTGCCCGAGCTCTGATTTCCCTGGAGGCTTTTGCGCAGAAGGCTCCATTTTTCGTGGTTTTTTTTCTTTTTTAAATAGTAGAGATTTTTTTTTTTGGGGGGGAGGATTTCTTTCTTTTCTTTTCCCCCCTTTCTTTTTCTCCTTTCCTTCCTTCATTCTCTTTCTCTCACACCCAGCAGTCCGGTTTTCACCTCACTCTGTGTTCAGGAATCTGGCAGCGTTTGGGGAAACATACACGGTGCCAGGGTTTGGACCCTGGTGGGCCGCATTCAAGGCAAACTCCCTTCCTCTGCACAGCTCTGGGGCACACTAGGCTTGGGGCTTGGGGCCACACCCAGTGGTGCTTTGCTTGGTGCTCTGGCTGGGGCTGGGGGAATGCGGTGCTGGGGATGGAACCCGGCCTCCTGCTGCATGGCTTCAGCTCTTCTAGCCCCCATTCCCACCCCCTTTTCCCAGGCTGAGCCCTGTATCTCTTGTAATTCCTAGTGTAAAGCAGCCCGCATTTAGCTAGCACCTAGGGAGCTGTGCTCTGAAAGCTTGGTACCGTCATTCGTCCTAACTGGGTGAGGTGGTTAAAGTCCTTTTCGGGTGGATTGAAAGAGGGAGCCCAAGCTTTCAGTTCCTCCCCTTTGCCTCACTCCCATCACTTCAGGCAGGTATTTACCTTTCTGAGTCTCAGGAGCTTTATTTGCTAATTGCCTGGTTTCATTTTTATGTTTGTGTGAGGGAAGTAGAAATAACGTCCATCTCCAAGGATATGGGCCCTGTGGCCCATGTGAGGAAGAAGAGAAGATTCCAGTACATGCTTTGCCCAGAGCCTTAGTGCTTGGCAAGTGCCACTCAATGTTGACTCATGAGTACAGAACATGGCACAGCATTGGCAGAGGTGAAACTGACATCAGCTCTGCCCACCTCAGCCGCGCACCCTCCCACATGTGTGCTTTTATTTATTTATTTTTACTTATCTATTCATTCATTCATTCATTCATTCATCTTGGCAGGGTTGGTCCTGGCTTGGAGGACCCTGTAGTGCTGAACATAGGACCCTCTGCTCACAGAGCAAGGGGTCCAGCCATTGTGCTGATTCTCTCTCTCTCTCTCTTTTTCTTTTTTGTGTCACACCTGGCAATGCTCAGGGGTTTCTCCTGGCTCTGCACTGAGGAATTACTCCTGGCAGTGCTCAGGGGACCATATGGGATGCCGGAGATTGAACCTGGGTCAGCCGCGTGCAAGCCATATGCTCTACCACTGTGCTATCGCTCCTGCCCCATGAACTGATTCTCTTTGACCTGGTGTGTGTGTGTGTGTGTGTGTGTGTGTGTTTTGTGTATGCATGGATGCATTTTGGGACCACACCCAGTGGTGCTTAGAGCTTACTCCCCTGGCTCTGTGCTCAGCGGTCACTTCTGGTAGGTTTCGGGGGACATGTCAGTGGCTGGTTCAAACTGGGCCTGCTGCATGCAACACAGCTGCCTGATGCAACCTCTACACTACCTTTTTGCCCCGAGAGAAAAAACAAATTGTTTAAAAAATTAAAAGAGGAAAAAATTGATTGAGCTCTGTGGTCTACAGTACGGTTGATGAGAGTTTCTCATGTAGATAATTCCAACACTACACCCCGATCAGTGTACCCACCACTCTCTACCAATGCTCCCCACCAAATTCTGTTGTGTGGGTCAGTTCTGTTATTATTTTTTTTTTTTTTTTTTTTTTTTAACATTTTATTATAGCACCGTGAGATATACAATTACAATGCTGTTCACGCTTGGGGGGTTTCGGTCACACAGTGTTCCAGCACCCCGCCCTCCACCAGTGCCCCCCAGCCACCACCCATGTCCCCAATTCCCTCCCCCTCCCACATCCTGCCTAAATGGCAGGTTCTTTATGTCCTCTCTCTCTCCCTCTCTCTCTCCTCCTTCTCCCACACATTGTGGGTTGCACTACGCACACTTAGAAGCCATCATTTGCATTTTTTTGTCTGTATTTAATGCTCAGTTCTATGTTGGTATCAGACCTTTAGACATTTATTCACACATGTTCCCTTCTCTATCTTACCTAACCTCCTGACTCCCACGCGCTTGTGGTAATTTCCACTTTTGGTAAGATCACCTGGTATATTTATGTCATGCAAATAAATGCAGTCATTCTATGTCTCTCTCTTTCCTTCTGACTAATTTCACTCAACATGATTCTTTCCATATCCATCCATTTATAGCAAAATTTCATAACTTCATTTTTTCTGACAGCTGCATAGTATTCCATTGTGTAGATGTACCACAGTTTCTTTATCCAGTCATCAGTTCTCGGGCATACTGGTTGTTTCCAGGTTCTGGCTATTGTGAATAGTGCTGCTATGAAAATAAAAGTGCGGATTGTGTTTCCGCTGTGTGTTTTTGGCTTTCCAGGGTATATTCCCAGGAGCGGTATGGCTGGGTCAAAGGGGAGCTCAATTTCTAGTCTTTGGAGGAATGTCCATATTGTTTTCCAGAAAGGTTGTACAAGTTGACATTCCCACCAACAGTGTATGAGAGTCCCCTTTTCCCCACATCCACGCCAGCACTTGTTGCTTTTACCCTTTTGGATATGGGCCATTCTCTGTGGTGTGAGGTGATATCTCATTGTTGTTTTGATTTGCATCTCTCTGATGATTAGTGATGATGAGCATTTTCTCATATGCCTTTTGGCCATTCGGATTTCTTCCTTGTCAAAGTTTCTGTTCATCTCCTCTCCCCATTTTCTAATGGGGTTGGCTGTTTTTTTCTTATGTATTTGTACCAGTGCCTGATATATCCTGGATATTAACCCCTTATCATATGGGTATTGGGTAAATATTCTTTCCCATTCTGTCGACTGTCTTTCTATCTTGGTCACTGTTTCTTTCGAGGTGCAGAAGCTCTTCAGTTTCATGTAGTCCCATATATTTATATTTTCTTCTAGTTGCTTTGTTAATGGTGTTTCACCTTTGAAGATGTCTTTAGCATCGATGTCGTGGAGGGTTTTTCCTATATTTTCTTCAACGTACTTTTATGGAATCAGGTCTGACATTGAGATCTTTAATCCATTTTGATCTGATTTTTGTGCAAGATGTTAGACACAGGTCCAAATTCATTTTTTTTACATGTAGCTGTCCAGTTTTCCCAGCACCACTTGTTGAAGAGGCTTTCCCTTACTCCAGTTTGGACTCTTTGCACCTTTATCAAAGATTAACTGATCATGTCTTTGAGGGTGGGTGTCAGGATATTCAACTCTATTCCATAGGTCCACTGGTCTGTTTTTATTCCAGTACCACGCTGTTTTAATTACTGCTGCTTTGTAGTACAGTTTGAGGTTGGGAAAGGTGATGCCTCCCATCTTCTTCTTCCCAAGGATTGCTTTAGCTATCCGTGGGGGTTTGTTATTCCATACGAATTTCAGAAGTGTTTGGTCAATTTCTTTAAAGAATGTCATGGGAATCCTTATAGGAACCGCATTGAATCTGTACAAAGCTCTAGGGAGTATTACCATCTTGACAATGTTAATTCTCCCCCATCCAGGAGCAGGGAATGTGTTTCCATTTCCTCGTGTCCTCTTTTATTTCTTGAAGCAGTGTCTTGTAGTTCTCTTTGTATAGGTCCTTTACACACTTGGTTAAGCTGATTCCTAGGTATTTGATTTTCTGTGGCACAATTGTGAATGGAATCGATTTCTTAATATCCCTTTCTTCTCTTTCGTTATTTGTGTATAGGAAAGCCACCGACTTTTGGGTATTGATTTTGTACCCTGCCACTCTACTATACCTATCTATTGTTTCTAAGAGTTTTTGGGTCGAGAGTTTAGGGTTCTCTAGGTATAATATCATGTCATCTGCAAATAATGATAGCTTGATTTCTTCCTTGCCTATCTGGGTGCCCTTAATGTCCTTTTCTTCTCTGATTGCTATGGCGAGTACCTCCAGTACTATATTGAATAAAAGAGGTGAGAGAGGGCAACCTTGTCGTGTTCCTGATCTTAAGGGAAGGCTTTCAATTTTTCCCCCATTGAGAATGATACTTGTTGTGGGCTTTTGGTAGATGGCTTTGACTATCTTGAGGAAGCTTCCTTCAATTCCCATTTTCTGGAGGGTTTTAATCATGAATGGGTGCTGGATCTTGTCAAATGCTTTTTCTGCATCTATCGATAGGACCATATGGTTTTTATTTTTTCTCTTATTGATGTGATGTATTATGTTGATTGATTTGCGAATGTTGAACCATCCTTGCATTCCCGGGATGAATCCTACTTGGTCATGATGTATGATCTTTTTGATGAGTCTTTGGATTCTGTTTGCTAGTATTTTGTTGAAGATCTTAGCATCTGTGTTCATCAAGGAGATTGGTCTGTAATTTTCCTTCTTTGTATTGTCTCTCCCTGCTTTGGGTATCAGGGTGATATGCGCCTCGTAGAAGCTGTTTGGGAGTGTTTCTGTTTCTTCTATTTCCTGGAAGAGCTTGAACAGGACTGGCAGTAGGTCCTCCTTAAAGGTTTGGTAGAATTCGCCAGTGAACCCATCTGGACCTGGGCTTTTTGTGTTTGGGCAGACTTTTAATTACTGTTTCAATTTCCCCGATGGTGATAGGCTTATTTAGGTATTGGAGGTCTTCTTGTTTCAATCGTGGGAGGTTATAGGACTTCAGGAATTTATCCATTTCTTCTAGGTTCTCATGTTTTGTGGCATACAGGTTCTCAAAATAACCTCTGATGATCTCTTGTATTTCTGTTTTTTTTCTGTTGTGATGTCACCATTTTCATTTCTGATTCTGTTTATTTGGGTTCTCTCTTTCCCTGTCCTTACAAGTCTTGCCAGTGGCTTGTCGATCTTGTTTAATTTTTCAAAAAACCAGCTCTTGGTTTCATTAATCTTTCGGATTGTTTTTTTTGGTTTCCAGGTCGTTGATTTCCTCCCTAAGTTTCACTATTTCCTTCCTTCTGCCTGGGTTGGGCTTCCCTTGTTGGTCTTTTTTCTAATATTTTCAGCTGTGAGGTCAGGTTATTTATATGGGCCCTTTCTTCTTTTCTGATGAATGCTTGCAGAGCTATGAACTTTCCTCTTAACACAGCTTTTGCTGTGTCCCACAAGTTCTGATAGTTGGTATCTTCATTGTCATTTGTTTCTAAGAATCTTTTGATTTCCTGTTTGATTTCTTCTCTGACCCATTTGTTGTTCAGCAGTGAGCTGTTTAGTTTCCAGGTGTTTGGTTTGGCTCCCTGCTTCTGTGTATGGTTCACTACTATTTTGAGTGCATCGTGATCTGAAAAGATAGTCGACACAATTTCAATCTTTTTTATTTTGTTGAGGTATGCTTTGTGGCTCAGTATATGGTCTATCTTGGAGTATGTTCCATGTGCACTGGAAAAAAAAGTGTATTCAGCTTTTTTGGGGTGAAAAGCCCTGTATATATCAACCAGCTCTCTTTCTTCCATTTCTTCCTTCAGGTCCAGTATTTCCCTGGTGAGTTTCAGCCTCGTCGATCTATCCATAGTCGATAAGGCAGTGTTGAAGTCTCCGACTATTATTGTGCTACTGTTAATGTCTTCTTTGAGGTCTATTAATAGTCGTTTTAAGTATTTTGCTGGCCCCTCGTTTGGCGCATATATGTTTAGCAGTGTGATTTCTTCCTGGTATACATACCCCTTAATTATTAAGAAATGGCCTTCATTGTCCCTTTTGACCTTTTTCAGCCTGAAATCTATATTGTCAGATACGAGTATGGCCACACCCGCCTTTTTGGAGGGGTTGTTTGCGTGGAGAATGGTCTTCCAGCCTTTGACTTTGAGTCTGTGTTTGCTCTGGTTATTCAGATGTGTTTCTTGTAGGCAGCAGAATGTTGGATTCAGTTTTTTAATCCATTTTGCCACCCTGTGTCTCTTAATTGGTGCATTTAGACCGTTGGCGTTGAGAGAGATTATTGTCATTGGATTTTGTGCCATCTTTCTGTTTAACCTTGTTGTGGTTTTGGGTTGTCTTATTTTACAATAGACCCTTCAATCCTTCTTTTAGAGTTGGTTTTGAGTCTATGAATTTCCTAAGTTGTTGTTTATCCATGAAGTTGTGTATCTTTCCTTCGCATCTGAAAGTAAGTCTAGCTGGGTAAAGAATTCTTGGTGAGGCCTGAAGTTCATTGAGTCTTTTCACAATATCCCACCATTGTTTTCGGGCTTGGAGTGTTTCATCTGAGAAGTCTGCTGTAAATCTCAGGGATGCTCCTTTGTATGTGATTTCCTTCTTTGATCTTGCTGCTTTCAGTATTCTATCTCTGTCTATCGTTTTTGTCATTTTAATAAGGATGTGTCTTGGAGTATTCTTATTGGGGTTTCTTTTAGCTGGTATCCTTCGGACCTCCTGTATCTGGGAGCATGCTTTCTTCAGTTCGGGAAACTTGTCAGCGATGATGGCTTTGACAGTTTCTTCTTCATCAGGGTTTTCTTCTTGCCCTTCTGGCACCCCAATGATGCGTATGTTGTTCCTTTTTGGCTTCATCCCGATTTTCTCTGGTAGTCTGTTCGTTGATTGTGAGTCTTTTTTTCCATCTTCTGGTGTTGTCTACAGAATCTCTGAACCTCGTCTTCGAGATCACTAATTCTTTCTTCTGTAGCTGTTAGTCTGCTTTGGAGGCCTTCTCCTGTGTTTTCAGTTCACTTACCTCATTTTTAATATCTGTCATTTCTGCTTGTACTTTGGTCTGAAATTTACTCAATTCTGCTCTCATTTCCTCCTGTACTTTACTGAGTTTGTATTCCATTGTTTCTTTTATTTCCTTGTACATCTTTAACAGTTGCTTACGAAATTCCTTTTCAGAGAGGTTATATAGCTCATTGTTATTGCTGGACTCATCGGTATTAATAACTTCAATCGTAGAACTTGAGGGACTTTTGCTGCTTTACCATAATGACTATCGTAGGTTGAAAATGAGTATTCTGGGTGACTAGTCAGTAAAGTTAGTTGGTGCCTGAATTACTTTACAGCTAGGGACGTATAGCAAAGAGTGTAGGGGACAATGCTCAGTGTTATATTAGGTAGATAGAATATAATGACGGCACTAAGCGTCCACGCGGTTTTGAATTTTGGGGTGTCTGTGGGTGGTTCCGGTGTCAGGGGGTCAGGGTGGAGGTCTTGCAGTGGGAGTTCCTGCGCCGATGGGTGGGGTCGGTCCCCCTCCTCGAAGCTGGAGCCTTTTCTCCTGGAGCCCAGTGGTCAGGGGCTGCCCGCCGGGAACGCACCTGGTGGGAAGAGCGGCGAGATCTGCTGGGCGTCGGGGCTGGATGGCGTCAGAGGGAGTTCCTGCGCCGATGGGTGGGGGCGGTCCCCTCCTGGAAGCTGGAGCCTTTTCTCCTGGAGCCCAGTGGTCAGGGGCTGCCGCCGCGGGGAATGCACCTGGTGGGAAGAGCGCGGAGATCTGCTGGGCGTCAGGGCTGGATGGCGTCAGAGGGCCTATATTGCTTTTTTTTGTCGTGTCTGGGTAAAGACTTTTAAAATTAGTTAATGAAAGACGGGAAAATTTAAAAAATTAAAAGAGAAACCAGGTAGCCCAGGGGGTTAGATAAGGCACCTGCCTTGCATGTTGTCAACTTCGGTTTGATCCTGGACACTGCAATGGTACCTCACCAGGGCGGCCGAGCGCTGCTGGGTGTGGTCCAAATCATCAGACTCCACAAATAGTTTTTTCTTGTATTCATTTTTTGACCTTATTTCCCTTTGTGGCCATTGACATTCGGGTGTCACACACAATGCTTGGCTGTGGTGCTTACACATTAGTTGTGATACTTGCTGTGGTTTGCTAATCAGTGGGTTGTGTACACACTGGGCTTTGGAGCTCACGGAAGGTCTGCCCCTTTGGTTGCTGTACTTACCCAATTCCTGGGGGTCATACTCTTCAGTTGTGATGCTCAGTGGTGGTTACACCCCTTTATGTGGTATTCACGAACCTGGCTGCAGTGGCAGAAGATCATTTTGGGCAGGTAGAGGGACCCGAGCCAGTGAGTCGCGCAGTTCAATGTAGCTGGGCAGTACCTGGAGGGGGCTACCACAAGTCGTGCTGAGGGTCATCCAGTGCTGGGGATCAGATCAGACTCATGATGGAGGGTCTCCAGAGCAGGAGGTCTTCTGCTCAAACTGGGGCGGGGGAATTCTCCTGGTAAGAGCCAGTAGGGGAGCGGCCTGCCATAGAAGATGCCACCAAGAGACAGGTTGTAGTTGAAGCAGAGGCAAGCCGCCACTTTCTCTTCTCTTTCTTTTCCAGGCTACGTTGCCTGGTCTCTCTGCCACGGCCTGGGACCCATGATCTATTATTTTCCTCTGCAAACACTGGAGCTCACTGGAATGGAAGTTTTCAGCCTGGCATATCTTTCTCCAGTATTGCTGACAATTGCTCCTTTCTGGAAACTGGTGAACAAGAAGTGGATGCTAGCTCTCCTGCAGATCACTACTATTGGTAAGGCTTTAAAGTGATAAAGGTTTGTTTTAGTTAAAAGTCAAGCAAAACTAGGTAGAATGTTTGTTGAATGCTAAATGATTAAATGAAAACATGAAAGATTGGAGTCAGAGAGATCTTTCAAAGGGTTGGAGTGCAGGCTTTGCATGCAAAAGGTCTGGCTTAGGGGCCAGAGCGATAATGCAGCGGGGAGGGCTTTTGCCTTGCATGTGGACAACCTGGGTTCGAACCCCAGCATCTCATATGCTCCCCTGAGACTGCCAGGACTAATTCCTGAGTGCAGAGCCAAAAGTACCCTGAGCATTGCTGGGTGTGGCCCCCCAAACAAAGTATAATAATAAAATAAAAATAAAAAAGCAGGTCGGGGTTCAATCCCCAGGGATGCATGGTCCCCAAGAACCCAGTCACCTAGAGAACTCCGAGAACCACTGGGTGTGTCCCCACAACAGAAAAGTAAAAATAAAAAAGATCTGTTTCTACAATTGTTGTTTAGTAAATAGGAAGAGTGAACCAACATGTTTTAGATGTTAACTTCTCCCAAACTGGAAAAATACTTAAACTCACTGCACTAAGAAGGGAAAGCTAAGACTCAGATAATAAATCAACCCTTGAAATATTGTGCTCTGTTTTATCAGCTATGACACAAAATACATAAACAAAGCTACAAAATATGTTAAATAGTGAAATATGGAAAATATGTATAACAAGTAACATATAGTAAGAAAGTCAGACAGCAGACTGGAATAACATATTTGTGATTTTTTTAGTTAGTAATATAAAAAAATGACAGGGCCAGAGAGAGCACTCAGAGGCCATAGTCTGATCTATGCTGCCAAACACCTCCCCGAACGCCACTGGGTAAAGCCACAGAGGCCCAGCACCGATGGGAAGGAGCACCACTAGCCTGAGTATAAGTCATCAGCTTGGCACAGCAGGACAGGTATCACTGTGAGTGGCCCCAGAGCCACTCAGCACAACTGGGGGAGACACCCCACTCCTACTTAGTATAATACAAGAAAATAAATGAAAAAAGACCAACAACTGAATAGAAAAAGGGAAGGGTATCAGTTTACTGTAAAGGACGTATAACCTGTTCTTATAACCATACTAGAATGTGTTAAATACAAACAATACACAAATAGTCTCACTGTCATATGCAGATGGTGAAGAAAAGTCTGATAGCCATGTTAGGAGATTGCACGACACCATCGCGGTGGGACTGTGGCTGGGAAACAGTTCTTTGCAGAGGCTGAACTTAGCTGTATTTATTACCTTGCCAATGGGACTTTCATCTCTCAGTTCCACATCTAGTAATGTAGCTTAGAGGTCTACTTCACAGATGTGTAAAAGGAGTATCTGGGTGAAAATCATGCTAGCATAGTAGCACACCAATTGGCTTTGTCTTCTGCATCCTTGGCCTAATTGTGTTGCTTTATCTGCCTGATAAAGGAAAGGTTTGTGGCCACCTTGTTTTAAACAAGTGGTAGCATTTTCTCTCCCCCATCACTACATGTCTCTTGGTATACTTGTGTCACCTTTTGTCAATTCTCATAGTATGTCAAGTGTCTTCATGATTATCGTATCAGTTTTCTCCTTATTCCCTTTCTATTTATTTATTTATTTTTTAATGCTTCTGTCTCTTTTTAAAATGTATTTATTTATTTATGTTCCTGGAGCAAGCAGATGCCCTTGGGCTCTACTAGCATGAGACAGGACATATGGAGATGTTACTGGCACCCGCTCGAGCCAATCGATAATGAACGGGAAGACAGTGATACAGTGATTTATTTATTTTATTGTACCTGTTTTTGAGCCTTGCTGTAGGTATTATAATTGTCTGTGTGTATCACGAACTACCCCCTTTGAGATGGTAAAGTACTCAGCAGGTGGATGTGTGTGTCCTAACCGCTCCACTCCCCAGCCCATCTTTCTCCCTCTCCTTCAGCCTTTATATTCCTTGAGACACAATACACTGGAGTTAGGCCAATGGATAATTCTGCAATTCCCCTCCAAGCAATTGAAGGAAGAATTGCCTGTCTCTGATCAAAAGGTCAAAATGATTAGTGGGGAAAGCATGTGGAAAGCCAAGTAGGACAAAAAACCAGCCACTTGCGCCAAAGGGCCAGGCTGTGAGAACTAATGGAATTTTCTGAAGGAAATGAAAGCTGTTGCCCCAGTGGACATAAGAATAGTAAAGTAAAACAGATTTATCGCTGATATGGAGAAAGTTTTGGTGGTGTAGACAGCAGATCAAATCCCAACCCCAAGTCAGAGTTAGCATAGAACCCCCACACTCTTTAGATCTCAGAAGACTGAAGAAGGTGAGGAAGCTGCAGAGGAGTTTGGAACAACCAGAGTGGGTGCATGTGGTTGAATAGGATGTGCCGTCTGCACAGTGAAAAGCAAGGACAAGTAGCAAGTGCAGGTACAGAAGCTGCAGCAAGTTTTCAATGCAGACAAAATACCACTATATTGGAAGAAGACGCCAGCTCAGACTTTCATGGTGAGAGAAGAGAAATCAGTGTCTCTTCCAACTTCCAGATGACTGACTGTCGGGAGCACCGCCGGGGTCCCGACAGTGTTGGGAAGCGAAGTTCCCTTCTACCTCTGAAGCCGGGCGGGAATGGATGAAGACTCAGGAATCCGATGCAGTTTTAAAAGGGCTTTACTATCACAGGTTCCAATATACAATCCAAGAGCAGGGAAAACCTCCAGACTATGCGTTCCCAGCTAGGCCCCAGCAAGGTGTAGGCCAAGATGACTGCCACCACGTGTTGAGGACCAACAGAGAGTGGAGAGGACGGAGAAGCAAAACACCAAGGGAAGCCAAAATGGCAAAAGGGGGAAAAAGAGAGAGCTTCTTTCCTCTTGCAGCTTATTTTATAGCTAGGAATCCGCCCAAACTCCCAGCCCAGCCCATTTTGGGCTGGGCTCTCTAGAGATGAAAACAGGAAAATAGCTCTATAGAATGTAACAACTTCAGGAGACCATCTGGTTGTTTACAAGGACCCAGAGCTAATTAAAAGCCTCCCTAGCAGAGCTGGGAGAAGCTATAAGCTAAATGTAACTTCCCCTGGCAGGAAGGATCAAATGCCCTCAGGTAATTTCTCCCAGCACTTCACCTAATATCTTAAGCCAAGATCTGCCCGGAATTGCCTTTATAGGGGTAGAGAAGGGGGTTTCTGAGATGGCATGTCTCTGTACCAAAGACACATACTAATGCCAGTTAAATATTTCTCCAAGCCTTCACAGGAGTCTCATCTACTTCACGGTAGTTTTGTATTTTAGTTGCCTTTGAGTTATCAGGGGAGCCATGCTTGCTTGCTTGGAGGCAAACAGCATTTCTCTCTGGTCTAATTACTTAGAGATCCAACGTGGCCAGGAAAATATTCTGGTAAGATCTAGCTAGTCCCACGATGCTTGTGGTAGCATGAGAGAATATTTATACCAGCCAGTACAGAATACATGGTCAGATAAGACTGCCACATTCAGACTATCCCCTTATCTATGAAGTGACCGGCAGGAGGCAATCCAGGGCAGATGCAGAGGCCTAGGCTTTTAGGTGTCCTGCAACAACTGACTGAGTTGCGAGGGGAGACTACAGCCCAACTACTGACTTTTAAGTTGAAGCCAGTGTTCAGCTTATTATTATTAAATCCTAATGATTATGTTAAATCCACTCTGTGTGCTAGAAGGGAATAAAAAGCATGCTTGGTAGCATATTAGTTTAGGTGGCTTATTGGATATTTTAAGCCCATTGTAAGACTTAGCATTCATTTGAAAGGAAGATTCCTGTCAAAATATTACTGCTCTTGGGGGGACGGAGTGATAGTACAATGGGTAGGGCATTTGCCTTGCACATGGCCGACCTGGTTTTGATCCCGAATCCCATATGGTACCTTGGGCACCACCGGGAGTAATTCCTGAGTGCAGAGCTAGGAGCAATCCCTGAGCATTGCTGGGTGTGACCCCCCCAAAAAAACCCAAAAAAAACAAGAAATGAAACAAAAAATCACTGCTGTTGACAAGGGATTTGCTCACTCAGGAGCCCTGAGATGACAGGGAGATTGATGCTCCTTTGTGTGATAACACAGCAGGCTCCCAGCAGCCAAGGGATTCAGGAGTGAGCTCAATTTTCAAGTCTTATTTAACAACTATGTTTTGTTAGCTTTAGCTGCCAAAGAGGGATGAGTCATATGATGGATCTTGGAAAAGTCAATTGAAACCTTCTGGATAGGATCCACCACTAGATGCCTTTAAAAACTTGTTTGTGGGAAGAGGTAACATATCAACTTTAACAAGAGTTTGAAGATGTTGGTTCCATCCTCACGGATGACTGTGTGGGGTTCAAGACTTAAGGGAGGGGAGTTACTGCAGACACGGTGGAACCAGCAAGAGGACTAGAAAAAGAGCAGTAGCTGAGTTGCTGAGCTCTTATGATATTTGACTGAATCAGTTGCTTAAGCTGAACAAAGAAAGTGGGATTCTATACCTGGTGAACACTCGAGATGATACTCAGGGATAGAGAATATTGAATAAATTCAGCTGATAAATCAGACGTAGGGTTTGAGAGGATGAACTTGTTTTGAATGAAGTTCTGTCGAGGCTAAAATACAACCAAACAGCCTTGCACACTACGCAGAAATCTTCCACTAATGCTCACTAAAACGTCACTAAAACTCAGCATAGCAAATCTCATTGTTGTCTAATTTCAAGAATCAGCTACAGTCACACCAACTGTGAGCACCTGCCACCCTTAGCTGTTAGCAGGTACCATCACCAAGCCATGATCTTCCACCAGCAAAAATATTACAACTCATCCAAGGCTTAGATAGCAATATTGGAAAGAACCTATGCAACATATTTAAAAGATAGGCTAAGTAAATAAATTATATTTATGAGACTAGGAATACTGCCAGAAAGTTATTAAAGAAAAACAAGAGACTATTGTTTATGCAGTAAAATGGGATTTTCTTGAAGTATATTATTGTCAAGTAAAACTAGGAAGCATTGCATGCAGAATACTGATGTTTGTGTAAGAAAGGATAGGTGAATATACTTATTATTTAGTTGAGCATGCATTAGAAAGCTCTACAAGATTATTTAATAGACAGCACTTTATTTCCAGAGTGAAGAATATGGTACCTCAAAACAGGTATGAAAGGTGTTTTCCATGGCATGCCTTTGGAATCCTTACAGAGAGTGTGTTGCAATGCAATGCAAAATAAAAAAAAGGCAATTTGAATATTTTAGGGGTGCTAGGCTTAGACCTCATGTGAAGCATGTATTCTACCACTCAGCTGCAACCTACATCACTGTATCACTGTATCACTGTCTTCCCGTTCATCATCGATTTGCTCGAGCGGGCACCAGTAACATCTCCATATGTCCTGTCTCATGCAAGTAGAGCCCAAAGGGCACCTGGTTGCTCCAGGAACATAAAGAGCCTCAAACCATTCCATCAGGTCATGGGAATGAGGTCTATAATTGTTACTGGTATTTGGCATATCAAATATGACACGGGTAGCTTGCCAGGCTCTGCCGTGCAGGTAGCATACTCATCTCTAAATCCAGCATTTATTGATGAACCGCGGCCACAAGCAGCCGCGCAGCTGGGCTGTGATAAGCTGGTCTGCTGGGTGGAGTTCTGATGAGGGGGAGTCGGATGTGGAAAATGGAGGCCCTCATGGAGTGGGGGGTCATCTGGCTTGTCGCAAGGCTTCAATAATATTGTATGCAGACATCTGACCCAGGGACACAGACACTGCCTGTTCATTGCTTTGCAGTATTCCTGGTAGTAAGAGTCGCAACCTACATTCCCTAGATTATTTTGTTTTCCACCTGGCACTGGGGCCAAGGGTCCTGTGTCCTGCATCCAGAGATGGTGGCCGTGGCCTGACTGTGGACACTTGCGCTTCCTCCCCACACTCTGCTTTTGGCATTTTGGAGTGTAGATGGGCTCATCTTGTGTTGCCTTATTTGATTAGATTTTAATTTTTTTAATTTTTATTTATTTTTTATTTTTGTCTTTAATATTTTATTATACCACCGTGAGATATACAATTACAAAGATGCTCATGTTTGGGTTTCAGTCATACAGTGTTCCAGCACCCCCGACCTCCACCAGTGCCCCCAATTCCCTCCCCCCTCCCATAGCCTGCCTCTATGGAAGGTTCTTTATCTCTTTTCTCTCTTTCTCTTCTCTTTTCCTTCTCTTACACATTGTGGATTGCAATACATACATTTAGAGGTTATCATGTGTATCTTGTTGCCTCTTTCCTTCTTAGAGAGTGCCCATGCCAGCCTCGACACAGACACACCACTGCAGTTACTGGGACAGGGTTGTTTGTTTTAAGGGGGCTCCCAAGAGGCTTGTTTGGAGGGGCTCAGGAGACCCGCTGGCGATTCTCAGCCATAACCAGTGGCTCAGTGTGAGGGCCGAGCATGCAATGTTGCTCTGGAACCTGTGGTACGGGGATCCCTGGACTACCCGGCAGTACTGGGGATTCCAGGCCTGCGCCTAGCAGCCTCATGGACCACATGATGCTGGGAATTGACCTTCAGTTAGGAATACGATAGGAACATGCTCCAGTTCTCCAATCATCTCCCTCCCCCAAGACTCTTCTGGTATTCTTTTATAACTATGAGCCTTCTCACATCTAGAACCTCAAGACATTTAGGTTCATTACTAGGCAGTAAAAACAATTTACATGCCTGTGCATTTATTACTTTTTATCTTCAAAAATTGATTCACTAAAATGGTCAGACAATAACAAATGTTGATGAGAATGCAGAGAACAAAAAATTTTCAAAAAAAGCCTGGCGAGAATAAAATATGCCCTGGAAATCAATTCATTAATTCCTCAGAATATGACACAGAGTTATCAATTGATCTAACAACTCCACTTAGTGTTTACCCCAGAAAATCCAGAACGTATGTTACCACAAAACCCTGTACTCTAATATTCATAGCAGTAGTATTCATGATAGCCTAAAAATGGAAACAACTCAAGTGCCCATCAACTGGTAATGGATAATCAAAACATGGTTTGGGGCCGGAGCGATAGCCCAGCCGGGTAGGGCATTTGCCTTGCACGCGGCTGGCCTGTGCCGGCCCGGGTTCGATCCCCGGCATCCCATATGGTCCCCGAGCACCGCCAGGAGTAACTCCTGAGTGCAGAGCCAGGAGAAACACCTGAGCATTGCCGGGTGTGACCCAAAAAAGCAAAAAAAAAAAATGGTATATCCATGCAACAGTATATTATTCTACTGTGAAAGGAATCAAAGGGGCCCAGAGTGATAGTACTGTGGATAGGGCATTTGTCATGCAATTGATCTACCCAACTTTGATCCCTGGCATTCCATGTGGTCCCCTGAGCCCCAATAGGAGACTACTCAGTGAAGAGCCAGGAGTAACTCCTGAGGATGGCCAGGTGTCACCCCCAAAACTAAAATAAATAATTTTTTTAAAAGAAACCGAACAGGATACATACCACAGCACAAATGAACCTCGAAAACACTATGCTTTATGAAAGAAATCAATCACAGACAGTCACTTTGTATGAGTCATTTTCAATAGGGGCCCAGAATAGAAATATTCCATTTTATCATAAAGTAGATTAGTGAGTATCGGGGTCTGGGGGAAGAAGAAAAAACTGGAATCAATAACTAATGTGTATTTATCCTGAAGTGCAAGAACAACAAATGCTGGCGTGGATGTGGGGAAAGGGGACTCTCATCCATTGTTGGTGGGAATGTCGACTAGTACAGCCTTTCTGGAAAACAATATGGACATTCCTCCAAAGACTAGAGATTGAGCTCCCATTTGACCCAGCCATACCACTCCTGGGAATATAACCTGGGAAGCCAAAAACACACAGTGGAAACACCATCCCCACATTTATGTTCATAGCAGCACTGTTCACAATAGCCAGAATCTGGAAACAACCAGAGTGTCCGAGAATAGATGACTGGATAAAGAAACTTTGGTACATCTACACAATGGAATACTATGCAGCTGTCAGGAAAAATGAAGTTATGAAATTTGCCTATGAAAGGATGGACATGGAGAGGATCATGTTGAGTGAAATTAGCCAGAAGGAGACAGGCAGATATGACTGCATTTATTTGCATGACATAAATATATATGTACATATTATGATACCAATATCCAGTGTCAGGCAAAACATGGATCAGGAGGTCTTGACAAAGGTGGAAATTATCACAAACGTGTGGGAGTCAGAGGCTAGGTAAGACAGCCGAATGGAACAGTGTGCTAATAATTGTCGGAAGTGCTAATACCTAGAACTGAGCATTAAATACAGACAAAAAGATACACCACGACAACCTCTTAATGTATGTATTGTAATCCACAATGTGGAAGGGAAGGAAAAGAGAAAGAGATAAAGTGAAAGAGAAAGAAATAAAGAACCTGCCATAGAGGCAGGCTAGGGGGAGGGAGGGAATCAGGGTCATTGGTGGTGGGAAATGGGCACTGGTGGAGGGGATGGGTGCTGGAACACTGTATGACCGAGACCCAAATATGAACATCCTATGAACATCTTTGTAATTGTATATCTCACGGTGGTATAATAAAATATTTTAAAAAATAACTAAGGTGTATAGGTTTCTTCTTGGGCTGAGGAAAAATTTCCAGACTTAGAAATAGTTCATAAGTACATTCCTTTGTGAATATATTAAAAACTATTGAGTTGTATACTTCACGATGGTGAGCTGTATGGTTTGAATACTACATCAATTGAGATGTTTTAATGATTCATATACATTTGCATGCAATTGAATCTTAGCTCCATGTTCTTGAGTATAAAGATAGTATTGGAAATTATGCTTATCAAATGGAGATCCCTGAGTGCAATGTGATTGCCAGAAATATTCAGCAACCTTTAATCTGTTTGCAGGTGGCATAGCCTCATTCCACGCTCCAAATGCGAACTTAGACTTGTGGTCCTTGCACTTGGGGTGTCTTCCTTGCTAATAGTGCAAGCAGTGACATGGTGGACTGGAAGTGGTTTGCAAAGGTATGACTTGTATTTTCTGCATCTACCCAAAGACATACATGATCTGTTGTGAAAGGAAAAGTTGGAATTAAGCTTTCCAAGTTACGGTATTCCATCTTATGCCTGGTCTTATGGGAGTCTCTCTCTTTCCCCAAACCAGGACATGAAAACTTGCTATATATTTCAATAACATTTTGAGAATTAAGGAATTGTATTAGATAGCTTAGGTGCTGGGATAAGAGATCTAAACTGTGCCTGTTTATGCAAATTACCAGTAAGGCTGTTTCATACTACAAAACTGTGAAATTCTGGATGACTATGGTATGTTGAAAGTGTATAAGAACGTCTTTAAAAATGCTTTTTGTACTTACAGGTTCTTCAGAATCTGGGGTTTCATTTTAGGTCAGATTCTTCTTGTAGTTCTCCGCATCTGGTACACTTCCTTAAACCCAGTCTGGAGTTGCGAGTTGTCCAACAGAGTGATACTGACCTTAGGTGCTGTAGCCACACTTGATCGCCTCTATGCAAGTGAGTGTATGCCCTGATTCTTTGGGAATTTTCTTTGTTGCAGGGTTTTCCCTTCTTACAGGATTGTAAGACATCTGGAAAAGGTAAGGAATCATCTTTCTGAATCTGGACATGCGCCTCGCATGTGTCCCATCCTTGTTCTGTTACTGGCACCACCTAAGTTCCTCACTCACAACCAGAGGTCTCTCCCTGAGCCAGAGAGAACCCCACAGCTCTGCTGAGTGTGGACCAAACCCAGTCCATTAACCAAACACCAATGAATCAATATTTTAAGAAGGAACACGAATTATCTTTCTGCTCTGATTTCCACAGCAGCTTCCCTGCCTCCTCAGAAATAGCAATCAGTGGTCTCTTGTTTAAGCAGAAGGCCCCATTTTCTGCTTAAACAAGTGTAGAAAGAGAAAATGAAGAGCCGTGCCGGGCTTCCACAGCTGAGTCTGGAAGGGGGAGCACCACGCCTCGATGCCCGGCAGACTCTCAGCTCTGTCTTCCTCCTCCTCTCTCTGCACAGGGATTTGGGGTGGGGATTGTCATCCGTCCCACCTCCACCTGATGACACGCTACTGCTTAGGAATATTATCTCCAGGGGGTTATGAGGACCTGGATCCCTTTGGGCTTCGGTGGTGGGGTAGTAGAAAGGATGAGATATTTCTGCAAGAGGGCAAAACAGTATGTTGATTTAGGGTCTCGGGGACACCGGGGAGCTTGGAGGGAGGTGCCCAGCAGAGGTGTGGAGAGCCTTCTCTCTTTCATAGGTGCAGGGAGAATAGAGAAGGTAAGCTGTGGCTCTAGGTCTGGGAAGCTAGGATGCAAGTGAGGGAGGCCGAGCAGAGAGTGAGCAAGGTCCGTGAGTGGGGGCGACTGGGGGTGCAGCGAGTCTGGGGTGCAGAGAGGACAGAACAGTTCTGCATGTGCGCGATGGAGTGTTTCCGTGAGACCTTTTCTTTTTTTTCTTTTTTTTTTTTTAAATTTAATTTTTATTTTCCCCCAAATATTATTACACCACCCTAGACACACAACTGAAAGATGCTCATGTAGAGCCCTGGATCCACAGTGTTCCAACACCCATCCCTCCACCCAAACCCATCCACCATCACCAATGTCCCCACCTCCCTCCCCCTCCCGCACCCCAACCACCTGGCAGATTCTGCATGTCATCTCTCTGGTTCCTATATCTCCTTCCCGATAAACCTTCCTGCTCTTCGTGGAATACAGTGCACCAAAAGACATCACTGTTTCACTATTTTTAGTGGACCGTGCTGCCTAAGCGGCCAGCGATCTGGGCTCGAACTGGTCTCGCTCTGTTGATCTGGTCGTGAGGCAGTTTCTCAGCATCTGGACAGCGAAGATGGTGGCTAGTGTGATGGGCGAGTTTCATCCGGCTGCTTCCGGGACCCCCAGAGGCGATGGGCCAACACCCAAAACCCATCTGCCCTCCTCGGGATCCCATCGTCAGCTGGGCTCGGCGTGAGCCGGCTCCAGTCTCCCAGCCGCTAAAGCTCTGCATACTGGTCCCGGGCAGCTCCTGGCGGGTCCACCAGGCTCGACAAAATGGAGGGGAGTGGCTGAACCCTGACTCCATCTGGCGAATTCCCAGTGATTCCCGGAACGCCTACCTGGGCTCGAACTGGTCTTGCTCTGTTGATCTGGTTGTGAGGCAGTTTCCCAGCGACCGTGAGACCTTTTCAAACAAATCGATTTTATTTGGGGGAAGGGGTTACACGGCAGTTGTCAGAGCTAGCTTTTTGTCTCTGTGCTCAGGGATCACTCCCTCGAGGGCTTGCAAGGTCATATGGGGTCTCCGGTATTGAATCCCAGCGGGCTGCAAGCTTTGAAGACTGCTTCATTTTCTGTGTGCTACAATTGTGAGGCCACTGGCTTGCTGTAAAGTTTTTGCCCGGGTCTGATAGCGGAGTCTCAATCCTGAGAGGCGGAGAAGCAAGGAAAGCTTCCCCCAGTGCTGCTCCTGTCCCCACCGGGCTCTGTCCCGGACCCACACCTGACAGAGTCTGCTGCATCTGCCCACTCAGGACCCTTCTGAAGAGAGAAGTGTTTCTAGACTCTAGGGAACTTCGCTCCGGCCTTCTCGTGTGACGCTCAGGAGTCACTGTCCTTTTTGTTTGCAAAAGGAGGAATCTCCCAGACTAACGGAAGAGGAGGAGGGGTTGGCTCGCCATGAACAAAGTGTTTGTCTCATCCGCTTGTGCCCCAATTTTGGCATGAAACAGGTGGTGCGGAAATGGGATCAGATCACGAGAGTAATTTGCCAATGACGGTAATATTCTTTGGGCGTCCAGACCATCTCTGTGCTTTATATTTTACAAAGCCAGGACCTTTCCAGGCCGAGCTCAGGCAGCGGATAAGGATCTGACAGATCTGACCGCAGGGTATCCCCTTACATTTCCTGCCTTGAGGCTGCTGCTTTCTCACCTCTTTGTAGACCAGTTGTGGGGCCCTCTCCTGCTTTCATCCTGTGCCCTGTTTACAGTACTCAGGACCCCCCTCCTCGCGCCGCCCCCATTTCTGGTTGGAGAGTGGCACGCTGGCTGACCAGAGCACAGAGCTGGTACTCGGACTCTGTCCTGGCTTCTAGCTTCCCTGCACCCCTGTCCAGCGGAGCCTTCAGACAGCCACATTCTGTCCTGCCGCCTTTTTCCTCTCATCCTAACTTAGCTTCCCGCTCTGCTCCCTCCTGCTCTTGCTTTTTTAAAGTTTTCGTCCCAATCCTGGAGCTTTGTCTTTTGGAGGCGGTAAGTTCCCAAGCAATGCCCACGGGCTTTGGGGGGCTACTCCCAGTAACAACTGACCAGTTGTGCTGGACAGTTCATGCTTGGGCCTGATGCCCACTGGTGCGGGGAGGCCATTAGTGCCCCGAGGGTTCTCAGGGGCCTGAGTACTGGGGTGGGACCGGGACCTTGGCATGCAAGGCATGTGCCCCCTGACCCCGGGGAACTATCTTTCGGCTCCCCTTTTCATCTCTTTTCTTTTAAGGAAATTCTCTGTTTTAATAGGGGGAACACTTTCAGCATGCTGGGAGGCCCGGGACCTCTCCTGTAATCAGACTGTAGGTGCTCAGGGCCTACCATTCCCCAGGAATGCTTGGCCACTTGAAATTTCTCTTCTCCTGGCCCCAGGAGGCCCCTGTGCTGAGGACTTTATCTCTCTTATTGTATGGGCTTTCTGTCCTCAGAAATCCTCACAACTTCAATTTTCTCTGGTTTTGTTCTTCCTTCCTTCAAACCTTCTTCTTCCTTCTTCTTATTCTTCCCTTCCTTCTTCCTTCCTTCCCTTCTTCCTTCCTTCCTTCCTTCTTCCCTTCTCTTCTTCCTTCCTTCCTTCCTTCTTTGCTTCCTTCCTTCCTTCCTTCCTTCCTTCCTTCCTTCCCTCCT
>JAJIBD010001312.1:0-35346 GCA_021461705.1 Cryptotis parvus | reverse complement strand
AAAAAGATTTTGTGAGGTTCGTAAAATACTTAACAGTTAAAAAATTGTAGCATATAGCTTATTTTGGACATTCATTGGTTAATATAAATATTTAGAATTTATAACATTGATAATTTAAAACTTATAATCATCAAGATCAATTAATATGTATATTTTAAGCCTTTGAAAATAAAAATATAAAGGCATTTCACTTATACATAAGAATATCACTAATTTTAGTGTGTTTTACTCATTTTTTCCCATTGCACTATTTATAATTTGAAAATATTCACCTCTAATTGTCTACACCACTAGAAAATAAAAGTAAGTGAAAACATTTTCAAATGAAAGTTTACAAAGGCATAGTCTTGGTTTTATATCAATGAACAGGAAAGAAAATTCTTTTTTTTAAAAATTTTTTATTATACAACCGTGAGACATACAATTACAAAGGTGTTCATAATTGGTTCTTGGTAATACAATATTCCAGCACCCATCCCTCCCACCAGTGCCCCATTTCCACCACCAATGTATCCCACCCACTCCCACCCACCCCAGGCTGCCTCAACAGCGGGTAGCCCTGTTTCCTCTCTTTCTGCCTCTGTCTCTCTCTCTCTCTGTCTCTGCATCTCTCTCCCTCTTCTTTTACACATTGTGGCTAGCCCTGCAGATATTTAGAGTTTATCACTTAAGTCTCTTTGTGTATATTCAATGGTGAGTTTTAATCTGCCATTACCATTTCCCACATTTAGTAAAACACTGGTAACTATTTATATCCTATTAATGAATGCAGTCATTCTATATCTGTCCTTTTCCTTCTGACTAATTTCACTCAGCATGATAGTCTCCATGTCCATCCATTTGCAGGTAAATTTCATAATTTCATCTTTTCTGACAGCTGCATAGTATTCCATAGTGTAGATGAACCACAGTTTCTTTAGCCAGTCCTCTGTTCTCGGGCATTTAGGTTGTTTCCAGATTCTAGCTATAGTGAATAGTGCAGAGATGAATAAAGAAGTACAGATAGTGTTTCTGCTATGTGTTTTTCGGTCTCTCGGGTATATTCCCAGGAGTGCTATTGCTGGATCAAATGGGAGCTCAATGTCTAGTTTTCGGAGGAATGCCCATATTTTTTTCCAAAAGGGCTGGACCAGTGGGCACTCCCACCAACAGTGGATGAGAGTCCCTTTTTCCCCCACATCCATGCCAGCACCGGTTGTTCTTGCTGTTTTGGATGTGTGCCAGTCTCTGTGGTGTGAGATGGTACCTCATTGTTGTTTTGATTTGCATCTCCCTGATGATTAAAGATGAAGAGCACTTTTCATATGCCTTTTGGCCATTCGAATTTCTTCTTTTTGGAAGCTTCTTCTCATTTCTTCTCCCCATTTTTTGATGGGGTTGGCTGTTTCTTTCTTGTGGAGTGCTACCAGTGCCTGATGTACCCTGGATATTAACCCCTTGTCAGATGGGTATTGGGTGAATATCCTTTCCCACTCTGTGGATTGTCTTTGTATCTCGGTCACCGTTTCTTTTGAGGTGCAAGAGCTTTTTAATTTTATATAATCCCATTTGTTTATCTTTGCTTCCATTTTCTTGGTCAGTGGTGTGTTGTCTTTAAAGATACTTTTCGTTTCGATGTCATAGAGCGTTTCTCCTATGTTTTCTTCGATGTACCTTATAGATTCATGTCTGATGTTGAGATCTAGAATCCATTTTGATCTGACTTTTGTGCATGGCATTAGAAGGAGGTCTAAGTTCATTTTTTTTACCCGTAGCTGCCCAGTTTTCCCAGCACCATTTGTTGAAGAGGATTTCTTTGCTCCACTTAATATTTTTTGCTCCTTTATCGAAGATTAAGTGGTTGTATATTTGAGAATGTGTTTCAGGATACTCAGTTCTATTCCATAGGTCTACAGGTCTGTCTCTATACAATACCACACTGTCTTAATTACAACTGCTCTGTAGTAGAGCTTGAGGTTGGGGAAAGTGATACCTCCCATCTTCTTTTTCCCAAGGATTGCTTTAGCTATTCGTGGAGTTTTATTATTCCATACAAATTTCAAGAGTGTTTGTTCAATTTCTTTGAAGAACATCATTGGTATCTTTATAGGGACCACATTGAATCTGTATAAAGCTCTAGGGAGTATTACCATTTTGATAATGTTAATCCTTCCGATCCATGAGCAGGAAATGTGTCTCTATTTCCTCAGGTCTTCTTCTGTTTCCTGAAGTAACGTTTTGTAGTTTTCTTTGTAGAGATCCTTTACGTTCTTTGTCAAACTGATTCCGAGGTATTTGATTTTCTGCTGCACAATTGTGAATGAGATAGTTTCTTTAATGTCCCTTTCTTCTCTTTCACTGTTTGCATATAGGAAGGCCATTGACTTTTGGGTATTGATTTTGTACCCTGCTACTCTGCTATAGGAATGTATTATTTCTAGGAGCCTCTTGGTAGAGAGTTTCGGGTTTTCCAGGTATAATATCATGTCATCTGCAAATAGTGATAACTTGGCTTCTTCCCTTCCTATCTGGATGCCCTTAATGTCTTTTTCTTCCCTGATTGCTATGGCAAGTACTTCCAGTACTATATTGAATAGAAATGGTGAGAGTGGGCAGCCTTGTCTTGTCCCTGATCTTAAGGGAAGGCTTTCAGTTTTTCCCCCATTGAGAATGATGCCCGCTGTGGGCTTGTAGTTAATGGCCTGGATTATCTTGAGGAAGGTTCCTTCAATCCCCATTTTACGGAGAGCTTTCATCATGAACGGGTGTTGAATCTTGTCAAATGCCTTCTCTGCATCTATTGATATGATCATATGGTTTTTATTTTTCTTTTTGTTGATATGATGTATTATGTTGATTGACTTGCAGATGTTGAACCTACCTTGCATTCCCCGGGATGAATCCCACTTGGTCATGGTGTATAATCTTTTTGATGACTCTTTGGATTCTGTTTGCTAGTATTTTGTTGAAGATCTTAGCATCTGTATTCATCAGGGAGATTGATCTGTAGTTTTCCTTTTTTTGTGGCATCTTTTTTCTGCTTTGGGTATCAGGGTGATATGTGCCTCATAAAAGCTATTTGGGAGTGTTTCTGTTTCTTCAATTTGCCAGAAGAGCTTAAAAAGAATTGGGAGTAGGTCCTCTTTAAAGGTTTTGTAGAATTCACTGGTGAATCCATCTGGACCTGGGCTTTTGTGTTTGGGGAGACTTTTGATTACCGATTCTATTTCCTCGTTGGAGATAGGTTTTTTGAGGTATTCCAAATCTACTTGTTGCAGACTCTGTGGTTTCTGTTGTGATTTTCCCCTTTTTCATTTCTGATTCTATTTATTTGGGTTCCTCTTTTCCTTGTCTTACAAGTCTTGCAAGTGGTTTGTCAATCTTGCTTATTTTTTCAAAGAACCAGCTTTTGGTTTCGTTGATCTTCTGGGTTGTTTTTTGACATTCCATCTCATTGATTTCTGCTCTAAGTTTTATTATTTCTTTCTTTCTGCTTGGGTTGGGCTCATTTTGTTGATCACTCTCTAAGATCTTAAGTTGTGAGGTCAGACTGTTTGTGATGGCCTTTTCTTCTTTTCTGATGAATGCTTGAAGAGCTATGAACTTGCCTCTTAACACTGCTTTTGCTGTATCCCACAAGTTCTGGTAATTCGTGTCTTCAGTCTCATTTGTTTCCAGGAATCTTTGGATTTCCTCTTTGATTTCTTTATGACTTGCTGGTTGTTCACCAATGAGCTGTTTAGTTTCCAGGTACTTGGTATTGGTCTCCGTTTTTGTGTACAATTAACTTCTATTTTCAGTGCGTCATGGTCTGAAAAAATAGTTGGCACAATTTCTATCTTCTTGATATTATGGAGGTATGATTTATGGCTCAGTATGTGATCTATTTTGGAGTATGTTCCATGTGCACTGGAGAAGAAAGTGTATTCAGCTTTTTGGGGATGAAATGTCCTGTATATGTCTACCAGCCCTCTTTCTTCCATCTCTTCTTTTAGGGCCAGTATATTTTGGTAAGTTTCAATCTTCTTGATCTCTCCAGGGTTGATAGAGCAGTGTTGAAGTCTCCAACTACAATTGTGTTGCTGTCAATGTCTTCTTTGAAGTCTATTAGTAGTTGTTTTAGGTATTTTGCTGGCCCCTCATTGGGTGCATATATGTTTAATAGCGTGATTTCTTCCTGATATATGCATCCCTTGACTATTAAGAAGTAACCTTCATTGTTGCTTCTGACCTTCTTTAGCCTGAAGTCTATGTTGTCAGATACCAGTATGGCTACCCCAGCCCTTTTGGATGGGTTGTTTGAGTGAAGGATTGTTTTCCAGCCTTTTATTTTGATCCTGTCTTTTGCTCCAATTGTTCACGTGTGTTTTTGAAGCAGCAGAATGTCGGATTCAATTTTTTGATCCATTGTGCCACTCTGTGTCTCTTAACTGGTGCATTTAGACCATTGACATTGAGAGAGATTATTGTCATGGGATTTTGTGCCATCTTTCTGTATAGGTTGGTTGTTCTTTTGGGTTATGTCTCGTCTTATAGTAGATCTTTCAGTCCTTCTTTTAAGGTTGGTTTTGATTTTACAAAGTTCCTAAGCTGTTGTTTATCCAAGAAGTTGTATATCTGTCCTTCAAATCTGAGTGAGAGTTTAGCCGGATAAAGAATTCTTGCTGAGGCATTCATTTCATTAAGTTTTTTTACTATATCCCACCACTGCCTTCGGGCTTGGAGGGTGTCTTCTGAGAAGTCTGCTGAAAGACGAATGGTTGCACCTTTGTATACAATTTCCTTCTTTGATCTTGCTGCCTGAAGAATTCTGTCTCTGTCTATGGCATCCATTACTTTTACTAGGATGTGTCTTGGGGTCTTTCTCTTGGGGTCTCTTCTTGCTGGTACGCCTTTGGGCTTCTTGGATCTGGATGCCTTCGTCCTTTAACTCAGGGAATTTTTCAGCCAGTATGTTTTTAACTGTTTTAATTTCCTTGGGGTTACTTTCCTGCCCCCTCTGGGACGCCGATAATTCTTATGTTGTTCCGCCTGACTTTATCCCATTGTTCTCTGTTTCGTTGCTGATCCATTTTCCAGTCTTTTTTCCATTTTATTAGTTCTCTGAGTGCTTTCTGCAGCTCATCTTCAGTCTCACTGATTCTCTCTTCCGCTGCTGTTATCCTACTGTTGAGAGCCCCTATTGTGTTTTTCATTTCATCTACTGAGTTTTTAAGTGATGATATTTCTATTTGCATGGTTCTAATTTCTGCTCTCATTTCCTCCCGTAGTTCATTGACTGCCCTTTCAACTGCTTCGTTTATGTTCTCCTGTATTTTATTGGACATCTGATCCATTTTTTCGTTGAGCTCCTTAAGCATCCTACCAATTTCTTCTCTAAATTCATTGTCCGAGAGATCATGCACATCTGCATTCTTTTTTGAGTCTTCAGGGTTGATTCCTTTATCTGTTCTTCGAACTGGGGATCTGCATTGTTTCCCCATGGTGTTGCGGTGCTCAGGGATAGATTCCTCTATTGTACTGCTTCTTTTTTCTTGAGGGTATTACCTTCCCTGGAGATTGAATTTCCTAGTATTTGTATTAATAAGTGGCCCCATGAGCGGTCGCCCGCCCGGCCAGCCACACACCCCAGGGGGAATACCTGAGGCGGACACAGACCGTGTTAGAGTTCAAAATGTCCGTTTACTTCCGCTTCTGCTCAGACTTCTTGGGGTTGTAGTTCCACCTTCTGCTGAGGCCTGGGGCTCTACCACGGCCACAGGCTCACAGCCCAGCCAGCCGCACACCCCAGGGAGAGTACCTGAGGCGGACACAGGCCGGTGTGAGAGTTCAAAATGTCCGTTTACTTCTGCTTCCGCTCTTACTTCTGGGGGTTGTATTTCCACCTTCTGCCAGAGGCCTTGGGTTCAACCACCACCCCAGGTGCCCGCCCAGCCAGCAGCACACCCCAGGGGGAATACCTGAGGCGGACACAGGCCTTGTGAGAGTTCAAAATCAGGAAAGAAAATTCTTATATATCAAGTATGAACATCTTTGTAATTGTATATGGCACAGTGGTATAGTAAAATATTTAAAAAAGAAAAATTCTTATATATGAATTGATCCAACTACAGCAGGAAGTATTTCTAGACAAATTACACCATGCATGAGTTATGCAGTTCTTAATTTTGTTGATTATTTAATTTAAAACACAGTGCTTTAGCTAAGTAAAAAAAAATTTTTTTTCTGCTTTTTTGGGTCACATCTGGTGATGCTCAGTGTTACTCCTGGCTCTTTTCTCAGGAATTACTCCTGGCAGTGTTCAGGGAACCATATGGGATGCCGTGGATTCGCGTGCAAGGCAAATGCCCTACCCATTGTGCATCACTCTGGCCCCCAGTAAAAATTTTTTAAACTCCAACTTGTTTGATGTTTGAGGTTTTGCCAAATAAGTACCTTAAATTTAATAGTTTTTTCGAGCTCTTGCTATGTTGAGCCACATGCTGAACTGGGTATACTGAGACAAATAACTCATAATTTAATATTAGTAGGCTGCTTCAGTCTTTATACAAAACTATTATTTGGCAATAATTCTATTACCAAAGTTAAAGAAATAGCACACATTTATTTCTACAGCTATATCTAACTTGGAAAAATAGATATGTTGTGGCGATTATATTTTTGTAACTATATAAATTATTCTTTTAGAGGTTGTTTTGTCTCTAACTGAATAACTACTATCAAGCTGGCAGGTGTTTGGGAAGGTAGATGGTTATAAAGGAGAAAATAAAACAAGAAAGAAATAAGCTGTAACCCACATGAAAGGAGGGAGTTCCCACTCATGTCTGTTTCTAAGCCTCCAACCTGGATAGTAGGATGACTCATAGGGGAAGTAGGTGCATTTTGGAGTTTAACAAGATCCTAATCCAGGACATACATTAGATGATGAAGTCAGAACAAAAGAATTGTCGCAATATTGGTCTAGTTTTTGCCCCACATTTTTTGAGTGTAAACTAGCAGAGAACAACAATCTAGCCTGAGAAGCAGTGATGCCTCATGTTCTATACTAACCTGCCACATATAAAGTGGTAGGTCTCTGCTTCACTTTCTTTTTATTGTTATTATTTTTTTAAAATTATACCACAGTGAGATATGCAATTACAAAGATGTTCATGATTGGGTTTCAGTCATACAGTTTTCTAGCACCCATTCCTCCACCAGTGTATATTTCACCCAATGCCCATCTGATAAGGGTTAACTACTTCCATCTTTCAGATCTTGCCTACTGTCTTTGGTAGGCCAGAAACTAAACCCAGAATTATGAAAGGAAGGAAATTCTGGGAAACATTGTTTAATTCTATCTAATTGATAGAAAATAGATCCATAGGCTGCTGATTTCTTAGTCATAAGTTAACAGTGACACTATAAAAAAGTTATGATAACAAGGTTCATTTGACGACTAAGGAATGCCTTCCAGTGTCAGAATCAAGACCCTGTTACATGGTCCCAGATAATAAGCTGATGTCAGATCAGGAATTTAAGAAAAAAAATCCATCCCTGTGCCCTTTCAACTCTCTTGCTGCCTGCAGAGATTGGTGCCATCCAAGGATAAAAGAGTTCTTTGGGGTATTTATGTATCTGTGATGCATTATTTCCCCAGTATTACCTAGATGAAACTCTTACTGAAATTATCTATTTCTTTTCTAGCAGTGTTCTAGGACTAGACAACAAAATTGTACTCAATGAGAATAACTACAAAGCGTGAAAATAATTTATTTAAATTTAAAACATTTTTATCTCTTGATTCTCTTTTTATCTGCTTTCAGTTTTCTTTTCTGGTAATTACAAGTAGATTTGCTTCACACTAATTTAAATTACCTGACTAGATTACTTTCTGAATAGAATTCTGAGTGAGTCCCCATGTCCCTGATTCATTCCACTGCTGCCAGATAATGTGCGATTACTTCAAAAGGTCAAAGTCCCAAGTTGCTCTAAAATATTGCTTTATGTGTAGAAGCAAAAAGAGAAAGGATGCAAATGATGAATGTATTACCAAAACTTAGCTCTTAGTAACTGAAAGCTGAAATAACTTGATCGGTCTAATAAGATTTATTTTTATTATTTAAAGTCAAACAGTCAGAGTTCAAATGTTTCTAGCTGTGTGTTAGGTTTAATTTGGTATTAATTACTAATATACTCGAATCTCTTTGATAGCCATGTCTACCTGCCAACATACCAAATACCGCACAATGGATATGTCGTTCCCAATGTTCTCCGTTCTGAAATCTGACATGCCATTTCATTGGTAAAGAAGCAAACATCGGTAAAGAAAAAAAGTCAGACTTGAACACCTGAAGAATCTGCCATCAGTACTCATCAATACACTGGCTTAGCTCTTCACACTACCTGTCCGAATGCAAGGTTTGCTCCCAATGGAAAACCAGCAGAACAATTCTACTGTTCAAGATGGGAGACATCCACGACATTGGCAACTATTGCCCCATCTGCCTGTTGTCCGTCTTCTACAAGCTATTCACTTGAGTCATCCTGAACAGGATTGGCAGAACATTAGATGAAGGACAAAAATGCGAGCAAGCTGGGTTCTTAAAAGGATTCAGCACAATCGACCATATCAACAAGGCAATCAAGCTCATTGAGGTTTAAACAGAGTTCAAGATGTCGCTCTGTCTCACATTCATTGATTTAAAGAAGTCCTTCGATTCTGTTGAGACAGAAGCGGTCATTGAAGCCCTAGCCAAACAGGGTGTTCAAGCCCAATATATCAAGATCCTTCATGAGCTTTATTATGGATTTACCACCAGGATCTCACCATTCTACAAGGAAGTGGTCATTGATGTCAAAAGAGGGGTTTGGCAGGGTGATACCATTTCACCTAAACTCTTCAGTGCCACCCTTGAGAAGTCATGCAACTATTAGAATGGGAAGGAATGGGAGTGGAGATAGACGGTTGGCAACTATACCACCTCTGCTTCTCTGATGACATTGTTCTAATAAAGCCAAACATTAGCCAAGTGGCACAAATGCTGGCTGACTTTGACCATGAATGTGGAAAGATAGGTCTACAACTGAATATCAACAAAGCAATGTTCATGAAAAACGAACTAGCTCCAGATCCTCCATTCACTCTCAATGGAACAAACATCTCTGAATGCAGCAGTTATGTGTACCTCGATTGAGAACTCAACATGATGAATCGACCTAAAACCTGAGCTGCTCAGGAGGAAGAGAACTCTTGAAGGTGTTCCAACCTTCAAGAGCATCAAAGAAATAGCTAAAAGTACAAAGAAACTCTGGCTCTGAGCACATCTCTTCAACTCCACCGTTCTCCCTGCATTAACATACACCTCAGAGACCTGGGCCCTAGGAAGCAGGATGAGAAAGCTATTTGGATCTCCCAAAGAGGAATCTAAAGAGCTATGCATGGAATATCATGCCTCACTCAAGTGAGAGAAGGAATCTGGAGTTCTGACCACCATTGAAGATCCAGTGTCAGGGATGCTGTCTCGTTTGCCAAGGCATCGATAATCAGATGGGCTGGACATGTAATGCGAATTGGAGATGACTGAAGGAAGAGAGTCGTTACTGACTGGATCCCAAGGGACATCAAAAGATCACGTGGCTGCCTACGTACATGATGGTCAGACTTCTTTGTCAAGACCCTGAACCAACAGTTTAAGGCTCTTCCTCAAAGGTATTCCTGGAGCAAGCAGATGCCATTGGGCTACAGTGGCACATGACAGGGACAAATGGAAATGTTACTGGTGCCCTTTTGAGCAAATTGATAAACAACAGGATGTCAAATGATCAAGAGATTATTTAAATATTTATTTATTCATTTTTATTTTAGATTTTTTTGTTTTGGGGTCATATCTGGTGAAGCTCAGGGATTCCTCCTGGCTCTGTGCTCAGGATCACTCCTGGCATTGCTCCAGGGATCGTATGGGATACCAGGGATTGAACTGGATTGGCCGCATGCCAGGCAGGCACCCTATGCACTCTATGCATTATCTCTCCTGTCCTATTGTTTAGAGATTTAAATAAAAATAAAATTTCCAAAAAAAATAAAATAAAATTTCCATTACTACCTACATAGACATGAACTGCAAATTGTTAAGAATATAATGGTTTGGATGAAACAAGTCATAGCCCTATCAATGCATCTTTATGTTTATGAGAAGCAGTGGTGACTCTAATTCTGAAGAAGGCAAAATTTTAACAATATAAAAAACTGCAATCTTATCTTCAACAAACTTATTTTCTGAAACTACTTCAAAACATTTATTTTGTTTCAGCTTTGCAATCAATGGCTCACAAGAAAAGCAGGAAAATTACTCTTTTTCAGTTTTTCAAAGATCCATTAGGTTTTTTGCCTGTTATAGGTAATGCATTCTTTGCAAACTTTGATCTGTGAAAATTTTCTATCATGGTGCTTAAATATATTTTTTATTAATATGTATTTTTCCATAAAGCTGAAAATCTTTTTTTTATGCAATAACATTTTTCAATAGTTTACTCAATTATTCAATGTAAAATAATAATGTTTCATTTTGGGTTGGAGCATAATATTTTAAAATCAACTTTAAAAATTATTATTAGTGTAGGTAACATGGGTACAATAGCGTAAAATTTATGGTTTCAATGTAGAAAGTTACTAAACCTTAACCACCAGCAAAGTGCCCAACACTCTACCACTATCCCTGTGTCCCCTTTCTTCATCCCTGCCCAGTCTTCCTGTGTTATCTGACAATCTGAGTTTTGTAATCCAAGGATAAGGGACTGTCATCATTCAATACTATCTGTTCTGTTTTTTTGTCACTGTATGTATTACAGATAAGTGGCATGACCTGGTCTTTGTTTTGTCTTAATTAATACATTGCCATCACATGCATCAGACTACACATTTCATCTTCCCTTACAACTGCATAATATTCCATTGCATGTACATATGCAACAATTTATTTATCTCTAGCAGAAAGTAAACGTATTAGCCAAAAATAAATGAACACTTATGCTTATTTGTTAAGGCTTAAAAGTAACTGTATTTCATTGCCATATATGGGCCGCCCTCAAGAACATCATGCGACAATTATAATGGGAAGGAATGGGAGTGAAGATAGATGGTCGGCAACTAAACCACCTCCGCTTCGCTGATGACATCGTTCTAATAACACCAAACATTAGCCAAGCAGCACAAATGCTGGCTGACTTCGACCAAGAATGTGGAAAGATAGGTCTACAGCTGAATCTCAACAAAACTATGTTCATGAAAAATGAACTAGTTCCAGAGGCCCCATTCACTCTCAATGGAACAAACAACTCTGAATGCAGCAGTTATGTGTACCTAGGTCGAGAAGTCAACATGATGAACCACCTAAAACCTGAGCTGCTCAGGAGGAAGAGAGCGGCATGGAATGCCTTCAAAAGCATCGAAGAAATAGCTAAAAGGAAAAAAGAACCTCCGGCTCTGGGCACATCTCTTCGACTCCACCATTCTCCCTGCATTAACATATGCCTCAGAGACCTGGGCCCTGTGAAAGCAGGATGAGAATGCTATTCGGGTCTCCCAAGGAGGAATAAAAAAGAAGTATGCTTGGAATGTCATGCCTCACCCAAGTGAGAGAAGGAATCTGGAGTTCCGACCTCCATCGCTGTTCCAGAGTCAGGGACGCTGTCTCGTTTGCCAAGGCATCGAAAATCAGATGGATGACCTAGAACTGAGCATTAAATAGAGGCAAAAGGATACACATGACAACCCTTTAATGTATGTTCTGTAATCCATAGTCTGAGAGGAAGGAAGGAAAAGAGAAAGATAGAGAAATGGAAAGAAATAAAGAACCTGCCATGGAGGAGGGCTGGGGGGGAGGGGGAGGGAACCGGGGGCGTTGGTGGTGGGAGATGGGCACTGGTGGCGGGATGGGTGCTGCTACACTGTATGACCAAAACCCAAATATGAACTTTTTAATTGTATATCTTTGTAATTGTAAAAATAAAAAAATTAAAAAAAAAAATAAAACTCTAAAAAAAAAAAAAAAAAAAAGAAAATCAGATGGATGGCTGCTGGACTAGAGCCGTTACTGACTGGATCCTGCGGGACAACAAAAGATCACATGGCTGCCCACCTACAAGATGGTCAGACTTCTTCGTCAAGACCCTGAAAGAATGGTTTGAGGATCTTCGTATTCCTGAAGCAAGCAGATGCTATTGAGCTACTCTGGCACGTGATAGTCAAATGGAAGTCTTACTGGCGCCCGCTATAGGAAATCGACGAACAATGGGATGTCTAGTGATCTAGTGAGCTAGTGATCTAGTGATACGAGCTGCAATGGTCAATATAACTGGTGCCAGCTGTGGGAGCAGGCATGGGAATGGGGAGCGGTCGGAAATGAGGATCTTTGGTGGTGGGAACACACTGGTGGTGGGATTTGTGTTGGTTGATGGAATATTAAATAAAAAAAAATTAAAAACCTATTGGAAGGAGGATTGTGGCTCTCCCTCAGCGAGATCCCATGGCCCCAGGCTCAAGGAACCTCCCGTGGATTCCATAGTCTTAACATTACTTGGGGGGTCAAGGGATGATCATCGCAGCAGATGCTGGGGCCTAGCTGGGTTCTCAGCAGTACTCAATGTCCGTTAGGGCCTCCCGGCCTGTGTGGGGTCAATTCTGTTTCCTCTGACCTACTGTGGCGGGAATTTGAGCAAGGCTACAGGTCCCTGAAGGTTATTATTTAGTGTTTGTTTCATCTCCTGCTTGCTCTCTGCAGGAGCCTCTCCTGGACCTCTGTCTCTTTAGGCGGTTTCTCCCGCAGGCTGCTCTCTCTCTTTGGGGATCTGTGCGGGCTCCTCTCGTCAGGACCTCTCACTTCTGGATGTCTCTCTTCAAGGCTTCATGCTTCTGGTCCTCTCCCAGAACTCTCCTTTCAGGACCTATTCCTTAGAGCGTTTCAGCTCAGGGATTTTCTCTTCAGGGCTCCTTTTCTCTGCACTCCTCATCTATGTCCCTATTTCCCTAGTTACCTTGTTTCATCTTTTGCTACCATGTCATGTGTCTCTGAAAACCTATGTAATTCTTTGCGTTCCTCCATGATGCCCTACTGTTGGTGGTCCTAATACTCAGAAGCCCTGAAGCTCTGTAGCCCTGTAGCTTTGAGGCCAGCTCTTGGGCTCAGGCACCAGGCTTTGTGGCTCCGCTGCTGGCCTCGGGCCTAGGCATCAAGAGCAACATCTCCTCCCTGGTACTTGCCATAGGCTCAGGCACCAGGGACCCCATGGCCTAGGTGCTGGCCAGGCACCAGCGCCTGCTCTCCCAGCCGCTCCTCTCCCAGTTCAGAAGCCCCTTCCCTGGATGCTTTCCTGGGGTCCCTATTTGTAGTCTCGGTCAGGTTCAGAACCCTGATCTTAACTGTCTTAACAGACATTGGGAGGTATTATGCCTTTTACGATACCACACTTGTCACGCTTTGACATTTGGGTTGTTTCCATATCCTGGCGATTGTACAAAGTGTGACAATAAACTTTAGTGTTCATATATCTTTTTTTTAACTAATGCTTTTGTATTTTTTGTGGTAGAAGCCAAAAAGTGGAATCACTGGATTATATGGAAGTTCTATTCTTACTCCCGATTAAATGTTTTGCTTATTCCATAATTAAAATGTTGTTGGCATTTTTTGATAATAATTTAATTTTTTTTTCCTGGAGATAGATTTAGAGAACTTCAGCGTGGAGCAAGAGAAATCTGGAAGCAAAATCTCATCATTCTTCATATATCAAACATACAGTTTTATAAAATATTTTTAATTTTAATAATAATTTTATAAAAGAAAAATATTACACTACATCCTTTGAGGTTTTTTTTAAAGTTTGCTTCTTTTTTTATTTCCATTGTCAGAGCATTTGAACTAAAAGGCAAAATTTCAGCTTTGCGAGACGCACACTAACATTAACTAAAAGAAAGGAACAATTTGCTAGAGTGATAGTAACGACAGGTAGAATGTTTGTTTTGCAAGAGGCTGACCTCGGTTCAATCCTCAGCATCTTATATGGTTCCCTGTGCATTGCCAGGACTAACCCTTGAGCACTCTAAGTGTGGCTCAAAAAATAAAAAGAAAGAAATCATACTAGATAAATAGCATAAAAATTACTTTACTTTTGCTTTTTTTTGACTGGATAAAATAGGTTGGGACATCACTGAGAAGGTAAACCTATTGATGATGGTAAACCTATCTCATTCTTGTTGATTCTCCAAATTGGTGCTTTCTGGCAGAGCAGGACATCAGTCTCCACCATTTATAACTATATTTATTGTCTTCCTTTCACAAAATCCAGTCTCTTTGTTTTGTTTTTGGCCCATACCCAGTGATGTTCATGTCTCACTCCTGGTTCTGAAATCAGGAATTACTTCTGGTGGTGCTCAGGACCATATGGGGGCCTAGGATCGAAAACAGTTGGCCATATGCAAGGCAAATGCCCTACTCCCTGCACTATTGCTCTGGCCCCCAAACGATCAATCCTTAGGGGGATTTTTTTTCTTCAAAACACCACGAAGATCTCTTATCTCAGTGATATCTCTGGTATTGAGTGGAGCTAGGTGATATATCTGAGGCAATTTCCACATTTTTAATGAAAAACTTTGTAGTACTGGTAACCTCCCTTATAGTTAGCCACACAACACTGAGGGATATTTTTTGCTGTTTATCATGGGTTCTTGAAAACACATGACATACAGCAAAAACTTTCCTGAAAATTTTTACTTTCTTTTGACCACCCTACCTTAGATTGTAATTCCTTTGCTATCTCACCCTGAGATTACTGCAATTTCTTTTTCTCCCTTCTGGACTTCTATCAGCTGGTTTATAGTTTTTCTAGAGCACAGTTTTAATTATAATACTATATAAGAAGTGACTTCCCAACATTTATTTCCTATCAGATAAAGTGTTTTATTTGATTAGTCTTATTCCCCTTTTAATATATGGGGATATATATGCACCCATTATATATATTTACATATATAAAATTTTATATATGCAGAGCCTGGCAAGCTACCCGTGTTGTATTTGATATATATGCCAAATACCAGTAACAATTATAGACCTCATTCCGGAATGGATTGAGGCTCTTTATGTTCCTGGAGCAAGCAGATGCCTTGGGCTCTACTAGCATGAGACAGGACATATGGAGATGTTACTGGGGCCCGCTCGAGCAAATCGATGATAAACGGGAAGACAGTGATACAGACAGTGATAAAATTTTACATTTATATAAATTTACATATATAAATCTACATATTGTAAATTTATATAAATTTACATATAAATATATTTACATATATAAATTATATATGTATCCATCATATACATATATGATGGGGCATATATATACCCCGTTTTATATATGGGGATATAAATACATTCCATTTATATACATATAACACGTATATTTTATATAAGTGTGGAAATATGCAAACATTCCACCCTACATTAACACCCACTTGGTTCTATTTTTACTTCATAATTTTTTATAAAGAGGAGGTTTGAAAGTGCCCTGTTGATGATGGTTATGAGTGAAATAATTGGGACACGTGGAGTGATGTATGCCTCTTTTAAAAGAATGAACCATTGGAAAATAAGAGAACAGATACACAAGCATCTGTGTCTTTGACCTGATAGACCCTCCTGGAAGAACAAAAAAAAAGAAGAAGCTCACTAGGGCAGATTATAACCCTTTGGAAGTTGCAGATGGCACTTTAATCAGCACAAAGATTCTAATATGTATCTGAGAAAACAAGTCTGTTTTAGCTTACAGTTGAGATGATAGCAAGAATATAGTTGGTCACCATTTAATTAACAGCACATAAATGGAGGCTTATGTTATAATCAGAATATGGTTCACTGTATCACTGTCACTGTCTTCCTGTTCATCATTGAATTGCTCGAGCGGGCACCAGTAACATCTCCATATGTTGCCTATCATACTTGTAGAGCCCAAGGGCATCTGTTTGCTAGAGGAACATAAAGAGCCTCAAACCATTCCATCAGGTCATGGAATTGAGGTCTATAATTGTTACTGGTATTTGACATCAAATATGACACAGGTAGCTTGCCAGGCATTACTGTGCTGGTGGCATACTCTTGCAGTCACCTCTGATCTCCAGCATTTACTGATGAACTGCGCGGCTGCTTGCCACTGCACCAGCTGGGCTGTGATAGGCTCTTCTGCTGGGTGGAGTTCTGACGAAAGGGAAGTCCAGATGTGGAAAATGGTGGCCTTCATGGAGTGGGGGGTTGTCTGGCTTCTGGTGAGGCTCTGCTGGGGTGGTGGGCCAGGGCTGAACCCTCCATCCCTCCCAGGCACCTTGTGAGCAGCTGGGCACAGGGAGAGTCAGTAGCAGCTCTGCCCCCATGTTTATAACCATGTTCTATGGTTATGTTTTATAAATAAGGAGGCATCATCCATTGCTATGGTATTGACTATATTTTCCAGTTATAGAAAGACCTGCAAGAGAACGTAAAGTGTTTAACATTTTCTTTAATTTGTATTAGAAGTAAATCTACGTAGACCTACAAGGTACCACGTAGTATCCCATGAACGGAAGAAAGCACAGAGGAATTTCAAGTCCATAGGACATTTTGTAGTTTTGAAATATTACCCATCCAAAGGTATGAAAACCCAAACTACTCATTTGTTTGTATTTTATAGTGCTCCTCAAATGTTTTTGGCGTATCTTTAGATTCCTAGAATTGGGGAGGATTCTATATATGAAGAAGCAGGGTTTATGGAATAAACATGTCTACAGGGCTGGAAAAAAGACTTAACAGACTGAGTGAATGCTATGCACACAGGAGGTCTGGTTCAGTCTCCAGTGTTGTATGACTGGAATGATCCCTAAGCATAGAGCTGGGAATAGCTCCTGAACATTGCTGGGTGTGACCCCTAAAACAACAAAACAAACATGACTTATATCTGCAGAACTATACATTTTCACAATTCTTTCACTGCAATCCTTAGTGTAAAATAGTACAGCTAACTTTTCACTGCATACTTCATTTCCTAAACATAGATGACAGACTAAATGTAAACGTGATAGAATGAGAGAACCAACAGACAGGAAAACAAGAACAAATATCTCAGATATCTGTCAGGAATCCAAACATCAGCCAGCTTCTAATTAGCATTATGATCTTGTGCAAGTCAATTTTCACATATAAGCATCTATTCTCTTATTTGTCTAATGTGTACATTAATTTAGGAAATCACAGGTCCTGAGGGTTAATGATACAATATGTAGACATGCTCTTTTACTCTTGGAAATAATGCATCATTCTGAGGCGTCGTCCCAAGCTGTAAAAGCTCCTGCTTTATGCATATTTTTTAGCAAAAAGTCTGTGTATTCTCATGTCTTCCCTGACATATTTCTTATTATCTGGATATTGTGAATGAAAGCAGAAAGTATACAACTATATTGAAATATACATTCAAAGAGGTATTTAAAATTTATGTTTTATAACCTTTAAATTATTTTTATATTTACATATTATGACATTTGAGAGGTTTAATTTTATACTTCTCTACATATATAATACTCATCATACTCTCACCTACTTCTTTCTCAACTTTTGTCCTATTCATCTGCTGTCCGGGATACCCGCACCCAACCCCATTCACACATCAAAGGAAAAGGAGAACATTGGGTCTGAGAGACAGTACTGGGTTTGGACATTTCCCTGCACTATGTACCCCCACCCTGGACTGAGATAGAAGTGACCCTAAGCACTCAGATAAGAGTGACCCTGAGCACAAGGTCCAGAGTAAGCCCTGAGCACTGCTGGGTGTGGCCTAACCAGACCCCCTCCCACACCAAAAAAGGAGAGAAAAAGTATTTTGCACACTGCTATATCCCAAAGCCTGAGGCATAATCAATACTATGACACAAAACCAATCCACTGAGTCCATAACCAATGCATTCAATACAGTTTGGTGATCAATACATATGTTACTGGGCTGGGGTCAGCACGATGTTACAGTGGGTAGAGCGTTTGCCTTGCACATGGCCTACCGGAGTTAGATTCCCGGCATTCCGTATGGTCCCTCAAGCACCACCAGTAGTAATTCCTGAGCATTGCTGGGTGTGACCCAAAAAGAAAAAGAAATAAAACATATGTTACTGGGCCCCTTGGGTTGAACCCAGAGCCACGACAGAGTCTGGCAAGCTACCTGTGGTGTATTTGATATGCCAAAAACAGTATCAATAATGGACCTCATTCCCAGTGAATGGAGACATTACTGGCACCCGCTCGAGCAATCTATGAACTACGGGAAGACAAGTGACAAGTGACAAGTGACCCTAATCTATAATTCCAGGGGCATCTGCTATCAAAAATTTCCCTGTGTGCATACACTATTCCTCCTCAGCCCTCCTCTTGTCATTTGGTAACCATTGACACTACAGGTTAGTTCTGCTGTTTCTTTTTGGCAGTTTTTTTGCTTTGTAATTAATATTTCACAAATGAATGGAAGCATCTAATAGCTGTCTTTTACTTATTTCACTTAACATCATAGCTCAAGTCCCATCTATTTTTGTCCTTAAAAGAATAATTTTGCCATTTTAATGAAAGCATATTATTTTATTGAGTATAATTACCACAGATTCTTTATCCTGTTGCCTGTCATTGCAGTTATATAATTATGTTTTGTCTATTGTGAATAATGCTGCTATGAACAGAGGTGCAAATATTCTTTCAAGTTATCCTTTATAAATATGAAGGATAACTTCATTTCTATGAAGGATAACTTTCATTTCTTATCCTTCATAGAAATTCCGAGGAGTGCCATTGATAAATCATGTGGAGTGTTTTTACTGCTATCCATGTGGAATCTATTACTGCTATTCATAGAGATTGTACAAACTTACATTCCTTCAAGTGGTGCACACGGCACTCATTTCTGAATCCCCAGTGTCCTCTTGAAGCATTTGCCACATCTGGCCACTGAAAAGTCTTATTTTGCAACCATAAACCCAACAAAAGTGAAGAAAACTTAGTTTTCTGGTGTAGAATGTTAGGGCCAAACCTCTCTTTCAAAGGTCAGCTTATCTCTCTTGCTTTATTTTGTCATAATTGTGCATCTGAAGAATGAGCAATCTTTATAAAATTTATAGGAGACAAACAGTATGCTTTTTAATAATCAAAATATACAAATTTATTTGTATATACAACAAGTGGCCATGTTTCTGCAAAATATTTTTAATATTGCTATTTAGTTAAGCAATTTAATTGAATTTACATTGCATCATACTTTAAATGTGCAAAACTATAAGTCAACATCTCCATATACTATACTAAGTTCACCAGTAAAAATATAATTCTAACCTTCACCATAAAATAAACACTTTCTGAGAGAGAGAGAGAGAGAGAGAGAGAGAGAAAGAGAAAGAGAGAAAAGAGATAAAGAACCTGCCATAGAGGCAGGCAAGGGGATTGGGGGGAGGGAATCAGGGACATTGGTGGTGGGAAATGGGCACTGTGAGGGATGGGTACTGGAACACTGTATGGCGAAACCCAATCATGAACATTTTTGTAATTGTTTATCTCATGGTGGTATAATAAAATATATTTTTAAAAAACCTCCAAAAATAAACACTTTTTTTTTACATAATTTAACTACCACCATCCTTCTGATTTCATTTCTGATAAACACTAATTTGGTCTTATTTTTTTTTTGTTTATTTATTTTTGCTTTCTCGTATATCACATATAAATGACAATATATTGTACTTACCTTTCTCCATGGGACTTATTTAATCAAGCATCAGGCCCAGTGTGTTCACCTACATTATAGCAAAAGACGGTATTTCATCCTTTTCAATAACTGAGTAGTATTCTATTGTGTACACATACCACATACCGTATTTTATGTCATTCATTTGTCTATGAGCACTTAGACAACATGGTTGTTTCTAACTCTTGCCCACCATATATAATGTTATAATGAATATAAGCCTCCTAAATTTTAAATAGATATTACTGGCAATAGGTACTGAGCTATTTTATGCAGAACTTACCTAAAGCTTATTCATCTCATTTCATTAAAATTCTATGCCTGTTAGCTACCCAATTCTCATTTCCTCTTCCACTTCAGTCTCTGGCAGTCAATCTTGCACTCTTTGATTCTGTGAATGTGCTGCTTTCTAAATACGTCATATAAGTAGAAATGTGCAGCATTTGTCTTTCTGTAAATGACTTGTTTTGTTTTGTTTTGTTTTGGAAAATGCCCTCCATGCAAATCCATGTTGACACAAATTGCAGAGTTTTCTTCTATTTTTTTAAACTTTAAAAAAATTGAATGTGCAACACATTTTATTTGTCCATTTGGTAATCAGTAGACAAATAGTCTTATCATTATTATTATTTTTATTATAACACTGTGAGATAGATATTAACAAAGCTGTTCATGATTTGTTTTATTGTCATACAATGTAAATGTATGACACAATGTAATTGTATGACACACAATCTCATGGTGTGTGGGGGGAATCCTCCGGGGTCCCCCGACAGTGTCAGGACAGAAGTTCTCTTCTAACTCCGATGACGCCAGGAGAACAGATGAAAACTCACGAGTCCGGTGCAGTTCCAAAAAGGCTTTTAATAGTACAAAAGCTCTTCCACAGCACTCCAATATAATGAACAAACTCTAGCTCTGGTCCGAACTTAGACCATACAAAAAGAGCCTAATTCTCCCACCAAAGAGAGAGGATCTCACCCGAGATGAGTCCTACCCAGAAGAAGGAGCAAAAGGCTAAAGAGCAAAAGCCAAAAGCCAAAAGCAAAAAGCCGAGGAGCCAAAAGCCACAGGAGCAAAAGCCGAAAGCTAAAAGGCTCAAAGCCGAAAGTGAAAAGGCAGAAAGCCGAAGGGGTCTCAAGTCAGTCCTCTTATATGCACCAAAGTAATCCAGGGATGGTCATGTCAACAAAGAACCCTAAACAGAGTGTAGTGCCACACCCTATTGCAGGTATAAACAAAGGTTATGCCAAGGGCTAATCCTGAGATTATCTCTTATGTAAAACACTGGAGAGAGAGAGAGAGAGAGAGAGAGAGAGAGAGAGGGGAGGGCTGATATAAAGTAATACATCTTCATTTCATGAGCTTCATGCTTCATGTAATCTATATGGTACCCACAAGGTCCTTCTTATTATTATCTGCACCAGGGTGATTCTGAGAATCTTTTTTTTTTTTTTTTTTGCTTTTTTTTTTGGGTCACACCCGGCTATGCTCAGGGGTTTCTCCTGGCTCTGCACTCAGGAATCACTCCTGTCGGTGCTCGGGGGACCATATGGGATGCCGGGGATCGAACCCGGGCTGGCACAGGCCGGCTGCCTGCAAGGCAAACGCCCTACCCGCTGGGCTATCGCTCCTGCCCCAGATTCTGAGAATCTTGTTCTCGTGTACTGAAAGGGTCACACTCGCCTGCTTAGAGCAAACTAGTATGATCCTTCCTATAGCCTTCCTATAGTCTCAACGTAGCCAGCATGGTAGTCTCCTGGTAAATTCAAACTGTCCCACGTGGGTGCAGTGGATATAAAGAGGAACTGTGCCCAATCTAGAAAACATAGAAGTCTTAGTAGATGTATAAGTCAGAAGTTATTCAATCAAGGTGACTTCTGTAACTGCCACACCCTCTAGCAGTGTTTACATAGAAGAGAGGTCTCATTAGAATGAACTTTGGCTTAAATAGATTAAGCTGGGAGTGGGAAAAACAACAAAGCTCCCAGGTTAGCTAAACCTGTCCTCCAACAATGGTGGTATAATAAAATATATTAAAAATATACAGCGTTGTAGCACCCATTCCTCCACCAGTGCACATTTACCGCCACCAATGTGCCCAGAGTACCTCCTCCCTCCTCATCCTCACCTCCTCCTCATCCTCCTTCTTCTCCTCCTTCTCCTTCTTCTTCTTCTCCTTCTCCTTCTCTTCCTCCTCCCTCCTCCTCCTCCTTCTTCTCTCCTCCCTCCCTCCTCCTCCTCCTCCTCCCTCCTTCTTCTTCTTCTTCTCCTTCTCCTCCTCCTCCTCCTCCTCCTCCTCCTTCTTCTCCTTCTCCTCTTCTTCTTCTTCTTCTTCTTCTTCTTCTTCTTCTTCTTCTTCTTCTTCTTCTTCTTCTTCTTCTTCTTCTTCTTCTTCTTCTTCTTCTTCTTCTTCCTTCTTCTTCTTCTTCTTCTTCTTCTTCTTCTTCTTCTTCTTCTTCTTCTTCTTCTTCTTCTCCTCCTCCTCCTCCTCCTTCTCCTTCTCCTCCTACTCCTCCTCCATCTCCTACTCCTTCTCCTCCTTATTTTTTTTCTATCTCTATCTCTCTCCCCTCTCCTAAACATTGTGGTTTGTCATAATACATTTATGGGTTATCATTTATATCCCTTTGCCTACATTCAATGCTCAGTTCTAAGTTTAGCATTACCATTTCCAACAATTAGTAGAACACAGGTGTATGTTTATATACTACAGATAAATGCAATCATTCTATACCTGTCCTTTTCCTTCTGGCCAATTTCACTAAGCATGATGATCTCCATGTCCATCCATTTGTAGGTAAATTTCATGACTGCGTTTTCCTGACAGCTGCATAGTATTCCATTGTGTACAAATACCATAATTTCTTTAGTCAGTCTTTTGTTCTCAGGCATTCAGGTTGTTTCCATATTTTGACTATTGTGAATAGTGCTGTGATAAATATAGAAGTGCAGATGGTGTTTCTGCTATGTGTTTTGGGGTGTCCAGGGTATATTCCTAGATTGGTATTTCTGGGTCAAATGGGAGCTCAATAACTAGTTTTAGGAGGAATGTCCATATTGTTTTCCTAAAAGGCTGGATCAGTAAACATTCCCACCAGCAGTGGATGAGAATCCCTTTCTCCCCGCATCCACTCCAGTACTGGTTGCTCTTGCTCGTTGGGTGTTTGGCAGTCTCTGTGGTGTGAGATGATATCTCATTGTTGTTTTGATTTGCATCTCCCTGACGACTAATGATGATGAGCATTTTTTTCATATGCCTTTTGGCCATTCTAATTTCTTCTTGGTTGAAATTTCTGTTCATCTTTCCATTTCTTTTGGGGTTGGGTATTTTTCTTGAAAAGCTCTACCCGTGCCTTATATAGCTTTGATATTAACTCCTTATCAGATGGTTGTATCACTGTATCACTGTATCCCTATTGTTCATTGATTTCTTGGGCGGGCACCAGTAACATCTCTAGCCATCCTGTTGAAAGTAAATGTAGCCCAAAGGTATCTGCTTTCTCCAGGGACAGGAAGAGCCTCAAACCATTTTTTTTAGGTCATGGAATTGAGATCCATAATTGTCACTAGTTTTTGGCATATCAAATAAAACACAGGTAGCTTGCCAGGCTCTGCTATGTTGGTGGTATACTCTCAGTAGAAGACTCTCATCTCTAGCATTTACTGATGAAACTTAAAGGGGAAAGGTCAGGTTTTCTCTTGGGTGGAGCTCTGAGGAACTGTGGAGTCTGGATGTTGAGAATGACTGATCTCATGATGTGTGGGTTGTTCTGGCTTCCTGCTAGACTTACTGGGATGACGGGTATCAGCTAGAACCTGCCTAGAATTGTATACAGTGTATAAATGTGAAAGATCCTGAGAAGGACCTTATCCTAAAATCAGTACTATCTAAGAATGTCACAAGGCTGTGGTGCCAATGGAGTTATGAGTCTGGTGTGGGTCTCTCTTCCAGGGTAACTGGCATGGAGGTGGAGGAAAGGGCAGAGGAGCCCAAATCTCTGCTCCAAGTTTGGCCAGTGTGGCCCTTCCCCCCACACATGTGAGCAAACCCTTGGACCAATGTTGGGCTTTTCCAGGGACTGACCGAGCCCCTTACTGGGAGATCAGCTCCATCGATTGCCGCGGTGCAGCTGTGGGTCTGGCTATTGGTTATCAGATGGCTATTGGGTAAATATTCTTTCCCATTCTGTGGGGGTGTCTTTGTATCGTTTGTATCAATGGTACAAAATGTCTTTGTATCATTTCTTTTGAGGTGCTGAAGCTTTTTAGTTTCATATAATTCCATATGTTTATTTTTGCTTCCATTTGCTTTGTCAGTGGTGTTTCCTCTCTGAAGATACATTTAGCTTCAATGTCGTGGAGGGTTTTGCCTATGTTTTCTTTGATGACCTTATAGATTCAGGTCTTATGTTGAGATCTTTAATCCATTTTGATCTGACCTTTGTGCATGGTGTTAGAAAGGGATCTAAAATCATTTTTTATATGTAGCTGCTGAATTTCCCCAGCACCACTTGTTGAGGAGCTTTCTTTGCTTCATTTAATACTTTTTGCTGACAATTAGTCTTTTTCCGTTCTGAAGAATGTGACTAATGCTATAGTTGAGATACTATTATGTCTTCAAGATACTTATTTGAGCTTTGCTGCTGCTGTTGATGATAATGGTGCTTAAGGGGCAAACAGTGCCAATATCTAAACCAGAACTTACATACCAAGCATGTTCTCTAACACTTGAGTCCTTGATTTCAATTCATTTGAATAAATACCCAAAAGGGTTCACCCTGAGAGCACCATTGCTAACTGGCATTTTCCTCTGCTAATGCTAATTTGAAGATTTTTCTTATAGGTTTGATAATTTAAGTTTATTGTATTTATTATTTAAAATATATTTCTTTTTATAAAAACTGATTATGACGTCATTAGTTATTTAAACAGGAATTTGGATATGTAGTGATGAGAATATACTGAATAGTAGTGAAGATTTTTCATGTTTATAATGGGGAAAGGACAAACATAAGCTTCCTGATGTTCACAACATAGGCGATGCAATCACGTATTTTCTATTATCAAACTAGATCCCTTTCATTATTGCATTTTGAATGACATAAATTAAATTCATAAATTAAATAAAATAAAAACTCATATAAAATAATTCTATAAAGTGGTTATAACTAAAAAGCAAATTATTTTATCTCTGGTATATAATATATACATATATTTAAATTTCTATAATATACAAAAGGGAGGTAAGGTACTTAAAATCTTTAGGGTTTGTGCTTTTTGCTATATAGTATTTTTTGTAGCTGTACTTTATGAGTTCTAAATGATTATCTACCTACCTACCAACCTACCTATCTACCTAGTACCTACCTATCTATCTATCTATCTATCTATCTATCTATCTATCTATCTACTATCTATCTATCTATCTATCTATCTATTATCTATCTATCTATCTTTATCTATTATCTATCTATCTATCTATTTCTATCTATCTATCTATCTATCTATTATCTATCTATCTATCTATCTATCTATCTATCTATCTATCTATCTATCTATCTATCTATCTATCTATCTATCTATCTATCTATCCATCCATCCATCTATCCATCTATCTATCCATCTGTCTATTTGGTAGATAATAGGTAGATATATAGATCTGATATATATCTCTGATCATAGCAATTGGAGAAAGGGGTAAGACATTCCCATGGGACTAGATGTATAGTGCAGCAGGTAAGGTCCTTGCCTTGCCTGCACTCAAGCACCACTTATGGTCACCTGAGCTCCTTTGGAAATGATATTTTAGCACCGAGCCAGGAGCAAGCTCTGAACTTTCTGAACACCACCGTATATGGCCCTCAGCACAAAACAACAGACATTCTTACGGGCATGACCCTGAAATCCAAACAGCAAGACTTACTCCTGCCTCTACACACTTGTAGATTCCAGCAATTGACAAGTCCTCCTGGCTCCTGTTTTCCCTGGCCATGGATATTAGCCTCTTCCTTTAAAAGTGTACGTTGGCAGGTAAGCACAGGAAATATAAATTTCCTCTTTTTCAATCCTTCTATTTCATTAATTTTTAAATGTCATATGTCATTGCTAGTAATTGGATACAGGATATAAAGCTTTTAGACAAACAGGATTAAAAACAGTGAGGGCAAAGTGCTTCATTCTACTATTATTTTCTTGTTCCTAAGGTTAGGCTTTGGGGCAGGATTCTGAGAAGTTGTTAATGTCTAGAATTTTGGAAATTGACTTGAATAGCTAGCTATCGGCAGCCTATGTGCTTATTTAGTAGAAACTTTAACCCAATTTTAACTGGGTGTCAGATGCCTGTCTTTTTATATAAAATAGTAACTTATTCTGGGAGGCATTCAGTAGGGTTCTGAACCAGTTGTAGGGCAGATCCTTAGTATGACTTTGGATGGCATAACTATATTTCTTAGGTAGAAACCAACGTGGAATATCTCTTTTAAAATGTAGCTTAAATTTTTTTTTCACTGCCAGGAATCAGATTACCCCCTCACACACACTCTCTCTCTCTCTCTCTCACACACACACACACACACACACACACACAGTTGTACCTTTGAGGCACTTCTCCCCTCAAAAGTGGTTCTTTATTTTGAGGTATCACACCCTAAGTGCTAAGGTCTTACTCCTTGCTCTGTGCTCAGGGGTCACTCCAGGAGGTGTTCAGGGGCCATGTGAGGTACTAGGGACTGAACTCCAGGTGGCTGCATGCAAGGTAAACAACTGTCTCCTGCATTGTCACTTCAGGCCCCTCAAAAGTTATTGTGGGGCCTGGAGCGATAGCCCAGCGGGTAGGGTGTTTGCCTTGCACGCAGCCGGCGCGATGCCTGCCTGGGTTCGATACTCTGCATCTCATATGGTCCCCTGAGCATCGCCAGGAGTAATTCCTGAGTGCAGAGCCAGGAGAAAACCCCTGAGCATTGCCGGATGTGACCCAAAAAGCAAAAAAAAAAAAGTGATTGTGATTGAGGACTCACCTCTACTCTAAATGCTTTTAGGGAGCTAAATTCTTTCTGAGGAGAATGAGGAAGCCTGCAAGATGGGATAAGAGGCTGTGTTCTAGATGGTTTCGGACTCTGGTGGCAGAATTAAACTTAGGTATTTGAACAATATGAAAACAGTTTCCTTAGTACAATCACCAGTTCCACTATTATAAACAGGGATACAAATATGAATCTAGTCTCTGAATTATCTTTAGACATCTTAGATCTTAACCTCTTATCACACATAGTGTTTGTAAATATTTTATTCTTCTCCTTAGGCTCCTTTTAAAAAGATATTTTTTATATAAGTTTTAAACATTGGTGAAAATGGAATGAGTCTCAGGAAAGCAATCATCAGGAACTTGTGAATTATCAGGAACACTGGATCAGGTTTTAGGAACACTGAAACACACATCTCAAGTACTAGAATAGGTGTCTGGAACAATGGTACAGGCATTTCGCAAGGCATCTTCAGCAAGGGAACATTGGTACTGGTAACCATACCTGTAACTTAATTTTAGGCGAGAAAAAAATGCTTTTCAAGATTAATCACAAATAGAGATTTTAGGGCTTTGGCAGGAATCCATAAACATGAAGAAACTCCAACACCTTGTGAAAGGAAACATTAAGAAAAAATTTTCTGCAAATTGTTAAATTTTTTGTAGTGAGCTATGTTTTAGGAGTCTCGGAGCATTGAGTGCTGTAATGCAAGTTTACTGTGTTCCAATGTCTTATCCTGTGAACAGAATTATTAGAAAACTTTTTTTTTTTCATTGATTTGGCAAACTTTTTTATAATGAGCACTGTGATTAGAGTCCAAAGTCTCAAACATCATAGAACAAATCTGCAGCAGCCAAGCTCTTTTTCTGTATGAACAAAAGCAATTAAAATTTATTAGTTTTTAGCAGATTTTGATATTGATCACTATACTTGGAGTACACCCTTTTTTTCTCCTTTTTTACCTGTAAACAAAACATTAGAAAACTCATTAATTTTTTAAAACCTTGAAAATAACTTCTAATTCTGTTTTCACCGATATTACTCTTCCAGAATCAGTTCTTCAGAAGTTGTTCCAGACATCTGACTTCATATAAGACATGGGAAATTGACTCTCACTAATTTAGGACAATATAGGCTGTAGTCAGTTATGACCAAGCAGCCAGAGACCTTTTACTATGAACTTAACTCTTGGTTCAAAAATTAATTCGGACATTGGGACAACATATGATATTACCTTGTAATTGGAATTGTATACCACCTACACGGCAGAGCCTGGCAAGCTATCTGTGTTTTATTTGATATGCCAAAAAAAAAAAAAACAGTAACAATTATGGGAACTCATTCCCATGACCTGAAAGAATGGTTTGAGGCTTTTCCTGCTCCTGGAGCAAGCAGATGCCCCTGGGGCACATTTGCTTGCAACAGGACATATGAAGATGTTACTTGTGCCCACTCGAGCAAATCGATGAACAATGGGAAGACAAGTGACAAGTGATACAGGTTTTAAAGCTTCAATAATTACTATTTGATATCCTTTAATTTCAATCTGCAGGGTTCTCTAGTATATTTTACTAGGAAGACCTAGTGATAACAGATTGGCCCCATATTTGTTTTTCTTAGGAATATTTTAATCCCCCCTTACTTTTCAATGATAGTTTTGCTAGCGAAAAGATTATCTATCTTTCTTGATTGATACTTTACCAATTAGTACAGTTCAAGACTTGATCCTGGTAATGTGGTGCTGCTCTGGCCGGGAGATTCTGGGGATCATCAGGGCCATTCGATGTGGTAAGGGACCTCTAGGGTTGTATTTGGGAATACTTAGGAGATTATACATAGCTTAACCAGGATGCAAGGAAAAATAACTTAGAGACTAATTGGTTAACATATTTGCCTTAAACACAGTTATCTAGGAGTAAAGTAGCAAATATTTCAGGAGTGGGTAGTATTATGATTTTAAAAATGGAACAGAGCTTGGATAGAAGACTCACATTTTCAGGGTGTGACACACAGGCAAGCTCCAAATGGAAAGAACTGTCCACCTCATGCCAGTTTTGTGATATTTTGGATTGTGTTTTTAATCACATCATCACCTCTGACACCTACAGATGACACCCTTTGAGAGGTCTTCATTTACTCACACCACACTTATGTATAGTTTTTCTAGTGTAAGAACAGAATTTATGTTATAATGATTTGAAAACTAACAAAACACTTGAAAAGAGATGTTTTTGTAGACATTTTAAAAAATGGTTTCAAGGTTCCAGTGTACTCATCATTTTTCTCCATCATTGATTCGTGTCTCCCCATATTTAAGTGTGTAAGGGAAATGATTATCAGTAATAGTTTTAGTTCATCTGCATAATAATGCCATTTCTAGATATAATATAAAAAATCTTAGTTTCTTTACCAGCATCTAAAATGGTGTTATTTCTGAGATAAAAAATGTTGAAATTCATTTTCCTCTATATCTTGGGTGGCAGAAAGTACTATTTACCTGAATAAGGAAGCCATAGGTAAACTAATTATATCAGAACCCTCACAGAAGCCCCATGCTAGAAGGGCCTTATCCCAGAACCTCATTTAGAGTCAGGATTGCTGAGGCTGGTGTATGTCTGGAGTAGGGCTGAGTGAAGAGGCTACAAATTCCTCCCATGTTTAGTAGGCAGGAGAAATGAGATCGGACCAAGATCTTCTGCCTCTCAGCTGACACTAGCATGCATATCCAGAATAAAGTTCTTTTAAAAAATTTATTTTGTTATACCACTGTGCAATATACAATTACAAAGATGTTCATTATTGGGTTTAAGTCATGCATTGCATTGTTCCAGCACCCACCCCTCCACCAGTGCCCTATTTCCACCACCAATGTCCCCAAATTCTTTCCCCACCTCCTCCAGTCTGCCTTTCTATAGCAAGCACTTTTCCTTTTCTTCTTTTCTTCTCTCTCTTTCTCTTTCTCATCTCTTTCACATTGTGGCTTGCCCTACAGACATTTAGGGATTATCATGTACATTGTTGTGTGATTGTAAGACAAGAGAGAGAGAAATTGAGAAATAAAGGGGCAGAGTAAGAGAGATAGAGAAAGAAAATGTGCCTGCAATAGGGGCAGGCTGGGGTTGGGGTGGGGAGTATTTGGGATGTGGGTAGTGGAAATGGGGCACTGGTGGAGGGATGGGTACTTTGAACACTGTATGACAGAGATCCAATTATGAACAGCCTTGTAATTGTATATCTCACATGGTATAATAAATATTTTTTAAAAAATCCCTTTGTGTACATTCAATGCTCCAGAATAAAGTTCCACCATTGAGGGATTGCATAAGTACAACTGAAAATAAGAAAAATGCTAATAATAAAATTAGTAAGACATTCGTAAAATACTTTTACTAAATATGTAAAATAGTTACTTAAGAATTAAATTGTAATAAAAGTAGTAAGAAATGATTTTAAAAAGAACTAGCCTAACATTACTTTGGGTACTTATGTACATTAATCCATCATAGTACATTTCATCACAGAGGGAAAGGATCGCAAATGACAGAGTTCAAGCAGGGTCATTGTCTGAAATAGAAAGCTGTGCACTGTTTCGAGTCCTGCCTGTATACAGGACACATATTTCAATTAGTCAATCAGCAAGAGATTGCCAAGAACTGGGTGTACCCAGTTCCATGCAAGGCCTGGTGAAGGATGCCAAGAAATGGTCCTGCCTATTTTTAATGTGGTTGGCATTTACAACTAACACCTACAAAATAATTAGAAACAGTTAAATACAGAATGGAGTTATTATTGACATACTTCAACAGATGAAATCAGGCTATTTTACAACCCTATTATCACACTTTTAACTGGATTAAATCCATAAGAAAAATGGGTATTTTCCAGCAATCTCTTCTGCAGTTAGGATGACCTTGTGTGGGAAAATTTTTGCCATAGTAGGAAAAGATCTCTTATGTAAAGTTGTAACTAGTTCTTCACCTAGCATAGCCATACATATTTTAGCCTTTCTGCCTTTCCTGAACCTTCTAGTCCACCAGTTACTCAGACCACAGCTTTCCAGCTGTGTTCCAGATCAAACTTTACGAATCTGAATTAGTTCTGTTTTGCACATTGCATCTGAACTGTTCCTATGGAGCCTCAACCTTTCACTTCTAACTAGAGTCTTACTTGCCTGTCTACTGGAGCCAGTACTAATTCCTTTGGTCTCCTCAGCAGATAGTTTATGTACATCCATTGTATTAGGTAATTTCTTTACTTGGGTAACATCTGATTCAGCAGACGCCTCTAACATGCACCACATTGCTTACCTGTGAGGATGAGTATGGCAGGTCTTTGTGAAAAGTTTAGAGCTATCCTTTCATTCCTTCAAATATTAATTTTTCAGACATTCGTTTAAGTATGAACAAATTGGTCACCATGACAATGCCAGAACCATAACAAAAATGAAACAATTTCCTACCTCAAGTCTAATGTGGAGACTAGAAGTATAACTCACTGAGTTAGACCTTTAAGGGGCCGGGGGGATAGTCCAGCGGGTAGGGCGTTTGCCTTGCACGTGGCTGGTCCATGCCGGCCCGGGTTCGATCCCCAGCATCCCATATGGTCCCCTGAGCACCGCCAGGAGTAATTCCCTGAGCGCAGAGCGAGGGAGAAACCCCTGAACATTGCCAGGTGTGACCCCAAAATGCAATATATATATATATATATATATATATATATATATACATACATACATATATATTAACAAGAAACTTTGCAAACACAGCTCTGGAAATCTGGTACAGACTGTGTGGAGTGGATTGGCATGTCAGTGGGTTCTAAGCTGATCTCATTTAAAAGTTATGCCTGCTGAAGTTGATGAGTAGACATGAAGGTTACTGTTTTCTCACAAGCCCTGTAAAGCTCACTCATACATATCTTTCTGTCTCAATGGTTCACTTCACTTTTTTTTTTCTTTTTGGGTCACATCCAGTGATGCTCAGGGGTTACTCCTGGCTGTTTGCTCAGGAATTAATCCTGTCTGTGAGTAGGTGCAGGGGTAACAGGCATGCCACTATTAAATGATTACAAGAGGAATACATTTATAGAAAATCTATAATATTCTGCGAAGGTATCTCAGAAATCACCAAGGAATGCTAATCCTACTTGAGCAAGAACCTGTATAAAAGTAAAAAAAGGCCAATGTGAAGAGATGCAGATGTAATAATTAATGTACTTCTCTTTTGAAGATGTTGTCAATACACATAGCATAATTGTCAAAATGTTCAAGAGACAGACCATGAAGGAAGCCTAAATACTTATGAATTGCAGTCCCCTAGTACCCTCCTTTGAAGCAATTCATCTTACCAGTATCTTATGCACTCTAAAGTCATCTATGAATGTCATTTATTTAATTATTTATTGCATTGAGTCGGTCCAGAGACTCTCAAACATGGGGCAGAGCTGTTCCTTGCTCTCCCTGTGCACAGCCGTTCATGAGGCAGTTGGGAGGCATGGCGGGTTCTAGCCCTGGCCCACCACCTCAGCAGAGCCTCACAACAAGCCAGAACGCCCCCCTCACTCCACGGGCGCCGCCATTTTCCACATTCGGACTTCCCTCTCATCAGAACTCCACCCAGCAGACCAGCCCATCACAGCCCGGATCATCGACACCCACCCCTGCAGCAGCTTTTTCCTCAATCCGCCCAGGTATGCTGGTCCAGAGACTCTCAAACATGGGGGCAGAGCTGTTCCTTGCTCTCCCTGTGCACAGCCGTTCATGAGGCAGTCGGGAGGCATGGCGGGTTCTAGCCCTGGCCCACCACCTCGGCAGAGCCTCACAACAAGCCAGAACGCCCCCTCACTCCACGGGCACCGCCATTTTTCACATTCGGACTTCCCTCTCGTCAGAACTCCACCCAGCAGACCAGCCCATCACAGCCCGGCTCGCGCGGCCGCAAGGTTCATCAATAAGTGCTTTATTTGGAGGTGTTTAATAGAGTTTGCCTCCCCCTCGGCAAGCCTGGCAAACTTCTCGTGTTGTATTTGATATGCCAAATTCCAGTAACAATTATATTGGGTCATTCCCATGACCTAATATAATGGTTTGAGGCTCTTTATGTTCCTGTAGCAAGCCGATGCCCCTGGCTCTACTGGCATGAGACAGGACATATGGAGATATTACTGGTGCCCGCTCTAGCAAATAGGTGATCAACGGAAAGATCGTGATCGTGATCGTGTATTGGGTCATGGAGATGTTCAGGAATTACTACTGTCTTGTGCTCAGTGACCACTTCTGATGGTGGGAGACCATATACAGTAATAGGGTTTGAGTGCATGCAAAGCAAAAGTTTAACCCCTCTACCATTTCACTGGAACCCATCTATTCATTTAAAAATGTGTATGAGTAGACATTCATATTTATCCCACAGAAATGTCTCAAAAAATTCTGTGCTTTGATTTTACCACCTTTATTTTTATGACTGTTATTTTATCAATTATCACTGTATCACTGTCTTCCTGTTCATCTTTGATTTGCTCGAGCGGGCAGCAGTAATATCTCCATCTGACCTGTCTCATGCAAGTAGAGCCCAAGGGACCCTGCTTGCTCCAGGAACATAAAGAGCCTCAAACCATTCCATCAGGTCATGGGAATGAGGTCTATAATTGTTACTGGTATCCGGCTAGGCTCTGCCATGCAGATAGCATACTCTTGTAGTCATCTCAAAATCCAGCATTTATTGATGAACCGCGCGAGCCGCAAGCGGCCGTGGAAGCCGAGCTGTGATAGGCTGGTCTGCTGGGTGGAGTTCTGATGAGGAGGAAGCCCGGATGTGGAAAATGGAGGTCCTCATGGCGTGGGGGTCGTCTGGCTTGTTGTGAGGCTCTGCTGGGGTGGCGGGCCAGGGCTAGAAACTGCCATCCCTCCCGAGCACCTCATGAGTGGCTGGGTGCAGTGAGAGTAGCAGCTCTGACCCATGTCTGTCAAGTATTTTTTGTATATCTTATACATACTATACATTGTAGTATCTGTTAAGGATACAGAAGTAAGCAAAACAAAATTTCATGCCTTCAGGAAAACAGTATTTCAAGAACTCTTCATTTCCTCTTTCTTTGTGATAGGTTCAAATTTAATATTATATATATATATATATATATATATATGCTATAAATTCAGCAGGGCTTTATTTTTGGATACTTCTTATCCTATGAATATTTGTGAAATATTTCTTATCTTCTGCTATCATATAAATATATGCTATTTGGTGAATATATTTACCCTGGGAGAGTGCATCAAATAGAGCAAATACTCATTTCTTGATATATTAGTAAATCTTTCCACATATATGAGAGCATATTTAGGGATTAATAGCTAGAGATGAAGTCGATACATCAAAGAGTATATGTAATTTATAAAGAGGTTCTCAAACATACTTGCTTTTACTATCATCTTTTCAGAAAAAAAAATTCAGTACCCACCCTTCTTTAAGCAAACACACAGAAAGTGATTCCTAATCACATCAGAGGAATCTACTACCCTCCTGGATTATTCTAGTATACCCCAGTCCCTAGTAGCTTCATCTACTTTGATACTAATGCTAATAAATTCTGGCAACCCACTCCCATCAGACCAGCCAATGTCACCTACTTTTAGAAACACCAATTTAAATTTTAAAATATTCTTTCCAAATTTTCTTGCTTTTCATCGACTCAACTACAATTTTACTAACAATGTAAAATAAAATCTTATTTCTCCTTATCACTCTGTTAATGGCAATTTGACTAAAATGCCATACCATTTAATTTTATTTTCATCACCATTGTTGTGAATAACTTTATCTTTTCATGTTCTTAGGAGTCATTTACTTTTTCTGTGTCAATATATTCTTTACTTTTTATGACCTCAATTTATATTTTACGTATTATATTCATGGTAAGAAGTATTAGTGCCATTCTCTACAAATTACATTCTGAACTGCTTTCTGGTTCAAAGATGCAGCCCCTCCCCACTCTGCTGAAAAGATTTTATCTCAAGGAGTCTGTTCTGGCATTTGTGAAGCTTGAGCCACAAAGGCCTGCCTGAAGATACACATTTCAATAGGGTCATTTACCTGGCTTCATATCTAGATAGCCCAGCGCACAATGGGCTGGGCTGGAAGGTTTTGGCAGGCTTCTATCTATAAAATAAGCAAGGAGAAAGGAGAAAGGGCTTTTTGGCCATTTTGACTCCTCTTTTCTCTCTGCCTCTCCTCTCTACCTCTCCGTTCTCTTCCCTGTTAAGTCTTAGCATGTGGTAGCAGCCAGCTTGGTCTAGGGATTCAAAACTTACACGTGGTCAGGACCCATCTAGGAACCTGAAGACTTGGCTTTACCTGTTCCTGGATTGTATACCAGAGCCTTTGAGAGTAAAGCCTTTTAAAAATGTGCTGGATTCCTGAGTTTTCATCCATTCCCTGTCGGTTTCGAATGTAGAAGGGAACTATTCCCTGATATTTTTGGGAATCCCAGCGGTTCCCTGACATCAACTATTCAGAACATTGGTGGTAGAGCTGGAACTCAGATTCTACCTCTTGATTTATTGATTCCACTATAT
>JAJIBD010001311.1:0-115430 GCA_021461705.1 Cryptotis parvus | reverse complement strand
AAACAATTCCATTGTATAATGTATGTGCACATATATACACACATATATATGTATGTATGTATCACTGTCTCACTGTCTTCCCTGCTCATCATCGATTTGCTGAGCGAGCACCAGTAACATCTCCATATGTCCTGTCTCATGCAAGTAGAACCTAAGGGCATCTGCTTGCTCCAGGAACATAAAGAGCCTCAAACCATTCCATCAGGTCATGGGAATGAGGTCTATAATTGTTACTGGTTATTTGGCATATCAAATACAACATGGGTAGCTTGCCAGGCTCTGCCGGGTGGGTAGCATACATGTATGTATGTATGTATGTATGTGTATGTATGTATGTATGCATGCATGTATGTATGTATGTATATATATATATATATATATGCCAGTAACAATTACAGACCTCATTCCCATGACTGATGGAATCGCTTGAGGCTCTTTATGTTCCTGGAGCAAGCAGATGCCCTTGGGCTCTACTAGCATGTGACAGGACATATGGAGATGTTACTGGTGCCTGCTCTAGCAAATTGATATATATACACACATATATGTACTCACAAATATACCTTTTCTCCACCTCCTCCAGAACCCTACAACTGTACAGAAAATTTACAATGTATTCTAGACCATAAAATTTTATCATTTAAGTGAACAATAATATTATTCGGCAAAGCTGTACAAGAATATAAAATTACCACATACATTAGAAAATAATTAGAAAAATGTCAGGGGTGCCTAAGAACTCTGGAGTCTGACACAACTAAGAATGGGCCTTCCCTCACCATTCCTTAGTCAAATTAATTTCTCCAAGGCCTAGTTTTCTCCAAGGGAAGTTGTGATAATTTAATGAAATAATTCTGCTAAGTCGGTGAATTTCACTCTAACACTGTTACAAAGCTTCATATTTTTCAGAGCACTATGATATGCGTGAGTTCATCAAGTCTGTATGATTCTTTAAGCATGAAAGGCAAGAAATTATAAACTTTGTAGGTAATGAGATGAAAACCCAGAAGGGAACAAAGACCATCCCAAGGGTACACAAGAGATATGTGGAAAGATTCCAAAGGACAAATATTCAAGTACTCAGGTCCCTAAATCATAATAAACAGCAGAGGACCAGGAGAACAGGGGAGATGACAAAGATAGAACAAGTCCTTGCTAAAGAAAGGGAAGGAGGGAGACCTAATGCAAAGGGAAGAGCAATTTGGAATGGGTGAGCAAGGCATAGAGAAGGGCAGAGTTGGCTGCCGAGGTCATGCAGACCTACTTAACACCTCGCTCTCTTGGTTTCAACATGCCCTTCTTACCATGGCTTCTCTGCCACCTTCTTGAGCAACGCTTCCTTAGTTGCCCTTTAAATGTGGATGTACCCCAAAAGTTCTTGCTTCATCAACTCTGTTCACATGTTCCTTGGACGACCTAATTACTCCCAAGGTTCTATTCAACCACAAGCTGAAAAACATACTAACACTCAGATACCAAACCCTCCTCTGCGATGTGTTTCTGGTACCCTACTCTACATCAGATGGAGTCTGAGATCTTTCAAATATTCTCCTCTTTGGCTTTATGCGGGTTGATTCTATCAGATCAACCATCTGACAGAATGGAAACATCTTCTACTCTTTCCTCATATTCAACCATGCTTCTCATTGACACTCCCAAATAATTCAGAGACATCACTTCACCTCCTACATCAGGGTTCTACAGGGTTCTAGTATTCAAGGTTCTACAGGATTCTACAGGGTTCTAGTTTTCAAGGAAACTTGAAAACCAACCTTTTTCTTCCTCCCTCCCCTCACTCCCTCCCTCCCTTCCTTCCATCCTTTCTCTTCTTTCTCTCAAAAGATTTACATATGAACTCTCTTATAACCAGTCTCCTAATAAGCATGTCTTTAGATAAATTTATTGTAATAACAGGCTCATCGCCCAGGAGGGATGGTGGGTTCTAGCCCTGGCCCGCTACCCCAGCAGAGCCTTGAAACAAGCCAGACGACCCCCCACTCCATGAGAGCCTCCATTTACCACATCCAAACTCTCTCTCTTGTCAGAACTCCACCCAGCAGACCAGCCTATCACAGCCCGGCTCATCGAGTTCCACCCTGCAGCAGTCTTTTTTAAACCGGCTCAGGTATGCTGGGCCAGAGACTCACAGACATGGGGCAGAGCTGCTACTTGCTCTCCCTGTGCCCAGCTGCTCAAGAGGCGCCCAGGAGGTATGGCGGGTTCCAGCCCGGCCCGCCACCCCAGCAGAGCCTATAAATGCTAGACTTAGAGATGACTACAAGAGTATGCTACCTGCATGGCAGAGCCTGGCAAGCTACCCGTGTTGTATTTGATATGCCAAATACCAGTAACAGTGATAGACCTCATTCCAGAATGGATTGAGGCTCTTTATGTTCCTGGAGCAAGCAGATGCCTTGGGCTCTACTAGCATGAGACAGGACATATGGAGATGTTACTGGGGCCCACTAGAGCAAATCGATGATGAACGGGAAGACAGTGACAGTGATAACAGGCTCATATAATTACACAGTTGTGGAGACCAGGAAGTCTCATATTTATAGCTGAAGACGGTAGACTTCTCATCAGAGAACCTGAGGATGCCATTAGAATACTGTGAGTCTGAGGTTTTATGAGTAACAGTATTGTAAATCACTGTACCTAAATAAAAATGGGAGAAAAGCAAAGAACAAACTTTTCTAATTCTCTAATTTTCTTTTTAATCACTGTGAGATACAGTTACAAGGCTGTTGGTGACAGGGTTTCAGTCATACAACATTTGAAACCCATCCCTCCACCTGTGTACATTTCCCACCACCAATGTCCCCCTATTCCCTCCTGCTTCCCCCACCCCAGACTAGCTTCTTTCTCCCTCCCCCCCCTCTCTCTAAGCATTACAGTTTGCAATACAGATACTGAGAAGTTACTATGTTTGTTTGGAATAGGGAAGGGACCACCATGACAAAGACAGTAGTAAATGAACGCTCTGGATAAGAACTGCACACTGAAAACACGTAACGGAGTTTAACTCTAAAAAGAAGGCGCAGGACCAGCATTGCTGGTAGCCTAAATTCTAGCCCACAGATCAACAGACCCAAGAAGAATAAAGGGTTTTGTTTGAGGGCAAAGACAGGAAAACACAAGAAGGTTGGGTTGTGGGGTTGACGCAATAGTACAGTGGGTAAGGCATTTGCCTTATATGCAGCCCACCTGGGTTTATTCCCCAGTCTCCAAAATGGTCTCCCCAAGCACCACCAGGAGTTATCTCTGAGCACAGTCAGGTTAGGCCCCAAAACAAAGTATTCTGGTTCTTGCCACTAGCTATGAGCTGACTCTGATCTGTGCAGGACCTCAAAGGGTCAGGGGAGGTCCATCCACATGAGCAAGAATAATGTGCTTGCCACAGTTTACCAAATGCACTGTTAATTTGTTAGTCTCCGTCCACAAAACTTCTAAGAGTCATGTGCAGAATAATGCGTCATCAACAGTCTGGGGAACATGTGACCTGGTCAGGTTGATACAAAATCTTAACCTTCACTCTCTCATCTTTACTGCCCAACTGTACTCCAACATGTTCTACCAACTAGATTACTGCTATTGTACCTCTCTTCAGTTTAAGTGGCCACAGCTAGTTCTCTCCTTGTGTCCATTCATTTTGGAAAACTACTACAGCTCTTCCCATGAAGAAGAGAATCCACTGCTCCACCCCAGGAACTGAGGGTGACATTATGACCTACTCTGACCAGCAAACTAAACAAGGGCCACTATGCAAGCTCTGATTTGAGGTCTCAGAAGACCTTGATCTTTTTTCTTGGAGTGTAATGTTGCTACCTTGCAGGTGAGGCAGCTGTGCCGGGCCACTGGAGAATGAGGGGCACATGGATAGACGTGACCCATCACACCGAAGATCTACACACACAGGAGTGCTACACCCAAGGCTAAGATCGGCAAACACTACCTAGCTGGCCCCCACAGACTCGTGGATGAATTCACCAGAGAAAACATCTGTTCTCAGGCCAAATCATCAACCCGAACAGTCTTATAAATAAATAGTTGATTCTTTACACCAAAAATTTTGAGGTTTTTTTAAACCTCAAATGTTATAATTTTGTTAACAGCATTCTGAAACCTTCTTATCCCAGTGGACCAGCATCTGTCCTATATCCCAATTCATAGACCAGCAGTTAAAACCAAAGCAGGAAACTAATTATTTGGAACTCTACTACCCCTGTGGTCTGGTACGGTCCACAGACCAATGGCTGAACACTGGCTCAATACATCCCAAACGTAATAGGTGGATCCTCATTTTTAAATCTTTCTCCCTTTATTTCCCACCTTCAACACAATGGTCTATCCAAAACTGTATATTTTACTATAAAAAGCAAGTCATTAATTTTATAATTTCTCCCAACAATAATTTAATTAGTGGTATATTGGGCAATGCATTCAGACCTAAGGAAATATGCAAACATTCTGGATACACAGCCCTCACCCACAGGGACAATTCAACCTCACAGAGCATGTGCTCTTCTCTACTCTCTCTTCAATTAAAGATAAAACTAATAAACATGGAACAACTTCCCCTCTCGGTCACAACTCCACCCAGCAGACCAGACTATCACAGCCCAGATCATCGACACCCACCCTGCAGCAGTTTTTTTTTTTTTAATCCAGCCCAGGTTTGCTGAACCAGAGACTCTCAGACATGGGGCAGAGCTGCTCCTTGCTCTCCCTGTGCCCAGCTGCTCATGAGGTGCCCGGGAGTCATGGCGGGTTCTAGCCCCGCCTGCCACCCCAGCAGAGCCTCACAACAAGCCAGACCACCCCTCCCCTACTCCATGGGGCCCGCCATTTTCCACATTCGGACTTCTCTCTGCGTCACAACTCCACCCAGCAGACCAGACTATCATAGCCTGGCTCGCGGCCACTAGCAGCCGTGCGGTTCATCAATAAATGCTTTATTTAGAGGTGACTACAAGAGTATGCCACCAGCACGGCAAGCCTGGCAAGCTGCTCGTGTTGTATTTGATATGCCAAATACCAGTAACATTTATATTAGGTCATTCCCGTGACCTAATATAATGGTTTGAGGCTCCTTATGTTCCTGGAGCAAGCGGATGCCTTTGGGTTCTACTAGCATGAGACAGGACATATGGAGATATTACTGGTGCCCGCTCTAGCAAATAGATGATGGACGGGAAGATAGTGATAGTGACAAAAGATAAACACAGTAAGTAACCCATGTTTCACTCTCTAATTTCATTTCTGCTCACTCTGTTTTAATACAATAATATCGCCCCATATACTGACCTTTTCTCAACTTTATATAGTAATCTATAGGGCACTCTCTAAAACACTCTCCTTTCACTCAATTAGAACTTAAATAAAAAAGTTGCACACCCCATGAAACTTTCCTGGATTCCCAAAGTATGCTAAGTCAGATCTTCCTATACTATGTCCTCATAATATTCTGTGACTCTCCTATCTTGGCACTTCCCATACATCTATCCACATGCCTGGCTCCCCTCCCCTGGTCTAAAAGCTCCACAAAAAAGGCAGGGACAGTGCTTTTATTCAATCATTTTATTCCTAGGACCTGGCACTGTATAGTTATAGAGATGATGAATCACATTAGCTGAATGAACAAAGGAATGAATGAGCAGAGATGTACATGCTAAATGGGAGTTTTTGGAAATGGAAATAAGAATGAATGGGTAAGTGAATGAGGTTGTGAATAAGAACTGTCCTAGTTTCTCCTTTCTCATTCAAGTTAATGGCTTTTCACAGTCTGTCTTAAGAGTTAAGACATCTTCTAGCCAAGTCAGATTGCCAGGAAGATAAATTTCTCTTCTTGGGGTGAGGAGGTCCTTTGGAGAAGTTTCATTTTAATTGGAAAATGGATCCATTCACTTCCTGGCTTGGACTCCTGGGTCAGTGCGGCACCATGCTGAACGGTTGCCAAGCTCCATGCAGAGTGGGCTGCGACAGGAAAGGCATTCGAGCACACGTCCAGTGATCTGGGACATCTGGGGACATGTTGGAACCAGATCCAGGCTGGCTTACATAGAGACCTTCCCTCTTTCTTCCCCAAATGTTCTTTAATCCAAGTTTAGTGGACTGAAGGGATGGGTGTGCCATTGGCACTACTTTTGGGGCTCACCTAGGTATAACACCTTTCCTTGTTCATTTATAACACAGGGACAGAGTTCCACTGTCATTTCCTGTGGGCCAGAGATGAGATCCACAGCTGAGAAATCCTTTCATGACCAAACTAGAAGATCTGGACTTCATAAACCTTTCCTGAGCAGACCTTTCAGACAACATCCCTCCTCTCCTCAGAGCACTTCTTGCATTTTTCTGAGGTGAGGACTAGACACTCTAAGGTTTTGCCTTCACATATCAGCATATCACAGACCTGATCCTCCAAACATGCCAATTCAATGGTATTTTTATCAGTAAAGGATGCTTCTATACCTCAAGGTGTCCCTGGACTTTCTGCTGCCTCCACCCAGTCTACAGGACAGCACATCTGGTTTCTGGCCTTGGGAAACCCACATAAACATTTGCCCCACCAAGGTGTTGGTTCTAGGATAGTTTTTTTTCTTTTTTTTTTTTTTTTTTGCTTTTTTGGGTCACACCCGGTGATGCTCAGGCGTTACTCCTCGCTCTTTGCTCAGGAATTACTCCTGGTGGTGCTCGGGGGACCATATGGGGTTCCAGGGATCGAACCCAGGTCAGCTGCATGCAAGGCGAATGCCCGACCCGCTGTGCTATCACTCCGGCCCGTCTAAGATAGTTTCAGAGGACAATAAAATACCTACACTGGAGGGCTGCAGAGGAAGCAGAGGAGCAAATGCGTGGGTAGTGTTTAACACATCTGTCTGACACATTAGCACTTACTACATGATCATTCTTATTAACTATAATATCAGTTCCACAAAAAGTTTATTTTCTGAAGGAAGGATCTGGGACTTTGGTCACTGGCACACCTAAGTTCAAACCCTGGCTCTCTTCCTTGTATTATCTCTAACTTGTTTTCATCTACTACCTATGACTCTGATTATGTTCATTTACAACAGAACTTAATCCTGGAATTGTAAGGATTGAATTCCATGAGGTTACACATTAATGTGTTAATGTGTTGCATCCTTGAACATCCCCACAAAACATGGCAATTTCCCCCACAATTTGCCCATTTCTCAAGGTGTGGTCCTCTATCTCTATTGGTCTCTGAGCTCCTTTTTAGGGAGGGGTTATAATTCATCTCATCCACTGATTTTTATTTGAAAGTTTAACATAAAATGACTACAGATAAAAATCCTGGTTGAATGAGCAACAATTGCCCATCGCACTGGTTCGTATGCTGAGGAGAAAGGTAAACTGCAAAAGGGGCCAATACACCAGCCCCAATACTCAAGTTGCTTACTGGCTGGGTGAAGTCAAAAGTCTGCATCTAACACACTTAGCAGTAACATAAATATCCAAATATCTGATTAACAGATTTTAAACAAAGAAGGTCAGATTGTCTTAAAAGAAAGACATTGCTTGGTGCAGAGTAAAGGGCAGCACTTAGAAGGTAGGACTGGAATCGCGTAACTGAGTCAAAGGTTCAAGCAGAACAGGCATTATAAGTTGGACCAGTTGCCAAAGTAAAAGTTCAGGGGAAAAGTATCAGTTGAGTTCTTGGCCATGAGAAAGGAGTCCTGTGAAGTCAGCCTGAGAGAAGTGTGTGAAGCCCAGCAAATCGAGATCTGTATGAGACACTCAGGTTCCTTCCATACAGAGGATGGAAGTGTCCAGTACCAAGCAGTTCCTGTCCTAAGACAGCTTCAAGAAGGTTCCTGGGAAGTCTGGAAGGGAGGAAACAGGGTGCTGAAGAACCAATCTGCAGAGACCATTCTGGCCCAGGAAGAGTAGAGGAAAAGGAAGGAAGAAAGGTGGGCAAAGGGAGGCAAAAGAGAAGGTAAATGAGAAAGAACAGAAAGACAACGATTAAGCAGAAGAGGAAAGCGAAGAAAACAGAAGGGAAAGGCAAAAGAGTGATGCCAGGTAAGATGAAGAGAAAGAAGAGGGCAAACATGAGAAATTAATAAGATGCATATGCGGGAGAAGGTCAGAGAGAGCAGGTGGAAAGGAAGCCACGTGGAAACCACAACAGAACCGTGGTCATGCTCCCACGAGACAGAATGCGGACAAGGACGGAGGCGGCTGGAGACCTGTGCTCACTCTGTGCATCTCTCCCTCTGGGTGGATGAAGTCATGGCTGACTCACCAGGCCTCTGAGTCACACGCCCACCAAAGGAGAGGTACACAGAGCCCTGTCTGGTATGCAGTCCCACCCTGCTGCACAGGAGGGGTTAATTCATGGCCCGGCCGCCAGACACCGTCTAGTCTGGTCCCTGAAGGTGAATCAGGAGAACTTTCTTCTCCTTGGGCCACAGGAAAGCTCAGAGCCCAACTATACCAACTACACCGTGATTGGGTTCAGGGTCTCAGAAGCAGAGTCTGAAAGAAGGGAGCTGTGTGCACCTCACTTTCCTCGGAAAGGGCAAACTGGCTTCATCCCAAGATCTGTGCACAGGAAATCCCCACAATGAAGGGCAGTAGCTCCACATAGGCAGCCCACAAGGTGCTTTCGGCCTGACTCACCCAACTGCCTTCTCCACTAACAAGCTGCATGCACGGCCCCACGGATGTCTGGTTTCCTATGACTACCAGCTCTTCCCCAAGTCATTGCATCCCTCACTTCATCCATTCACCTCTGCAAACTCACTAGCTCCCCAAGAGTTGGCTCAACACCAGCCCCTCCTTAAGGGGCCCCAGCCACACGACCCCTCTGCCTGCCTCCCTCTCCCTTAAGTGGATTCCATTCCCAGAGGGATCTAGGTTTCCAAAGATCCTACTATTTCTCTCCTTGTTCTCTTCAAGAACAAGAACAGCTTGAGCACAGCAGTCTCATTTTTTCCACCGCTAGATTACCTGCATTGAACAAAGCACCTGGAAGGAAATATATCTTCAGCATCTCTGCTGATTCATTTCTTGAGGCACATCGGCATGAACTAATAGGCAGCACGCTGGGCTCCACAGTTCCCTTCCCTCTATGGATGCTGTTGTTGCCATGACCAGGGGTCACACACTTGGCCACAATGCCCAGGAGGACGAAGAGTGCCCCTCTCCTGAAGTGATTACACAGTGCTCACTGGAGGCTGCACTACTAAGACACCTCTAAGACATGCTCACATTCTTCTTGCTGTTGTCATTGTCCTGAGGATGTTCGAGGGTGAAGAGGAGTGCCTTAGAAGTTCTTTATCATGGTGCAAGTCCAAGGACTCTGGAAGCACTGGTTGGAGCCCCTCAGGACAAGTTTACTGACTTGGCCCCGGCCATGGGTGTGTGAGTCATGGGAAGAGGACAAATATAATTTAGTCCAATCTGAGTTTGAAACCAGCTCTGATATGACCCACACTCAGGCTGTTCCCACCTGCTGAAACAGGAAAAGCAACCCACTGAAAACAAGTATCTAGAGACCAGAGAGAGAGAGTTTAGAAGGGTAAGCAAATGCCTTGCAGGCACACATCCCCAATCCCTGGCACCACATGCCATCACCGCCCGACATCACGGAGGTATGTCTCTAGGCCTAATTTTCAAAGTGCCAGGCCACCATTACCAGGATGAACATGACATAGAATGTCCCACCATCCCTTTCCAAGCTCCCAAGGACTATTAGGAAGGTTCAAAAATAAAGAAGAGGGGGGAAAGAGTATCTAACCTTAAGCCATGTGTTTCCTACTTAAATTCACCCTTGGCTACCTTAAGTGTCTCCAAGGAAGGTGTATGAAAGACACAAGTCACCTGATATCATTATCAGCAGCTTAAAATAACCAAATCCCCCAGCGCCACACACCCCCAGAATCCAACTACAGGTGCTGTTGCCCTCTACAGTGCTTTGATGGGGGCATCAAGGCCAACAGTGAGAAGTCAGGGGTGAATGTTGGTCACTTATACTCCGAACTCAACACCCCTTTACCACAGTTCAGTGGCTGCTTCCCAGGACATGGGAGGCGCTGGATAAATACTTGCACAGTGATTCACTCGTTTGCTCAGGTCCATGGGCTTGTCTCTGACCCCCAGCCAAAGCCAGGCCCTACAGTCTCATGCCAAGACAACTGCAAGAGGCCTCACACTGGTCCCATTGCTCTTCTCATCTATCACAGGCTCCCAGGGTGCCAAGGCTGAAGGAGAATGGGTCATGAAGACCAGCTGTTCCCAAACGCAAGGCCATGAACTGGTAGTTGGTCACTTACGCTCACTGGTCATAACAATGAGAAGCAGTAACCATAAAGACAATATTAGGGAATATAATTTTATCATTATTAATCATATTATGAATAACTGATGGGCTAAAGATCTTCCTTCATAATTGCATACTAATGGTTTACTTGAGCAAGTTCCAGTACCCTAAATAGAGCTTAACCGGGAGATAAAAACAAAAGGTCTCTCTGTGCCATGGCACAGACCCTTTGGCAAAGCCTTAATGAAAAGAAGGCAGTACAGGGGGAGGAGCTACATGTGGCAGACACCACACTTACTCTCGCAACTCTCCAAAGCCTCTGACTACTCTGCTGTCCTGTGTGAGTAAGTGACAAGACACTGACCGTTGACGTGACAATGCTGGGACCAGACCTAAGTAGCTTTCTGAGAGGGGCGGGCATACTTGGGACTTCAGCTGAGATCATTCCTTTCATTACTGAGGTCAGAATTCCCTGTGTTACCTAACCCACCATCTCACCATAAGAGAGGATTCAGAGAGACAAAGGGTTGTGGCTATTCAGAGGGTTCCTGAAGTGCTTATCATTCAACGAGCAGAATGGTCAGAGTTCAAGTAGAGGGCCAAGGCTGCGGAAGTCCTTTGAACCACTAGTTCAAAGGAGGCAATGAGGGCTTCCATCCTTGGCTCAATATCACTTGATCACTTGAATCCCGTTACTCATCGATTTGCTCGAGCGGGCGCCAGTAACATTTCCATTGGACCCTATCACGTGCCAATGTAGCCCAATGGCATCTGGTTGATTCAGGAATATGAAGAGCCTCAAACCGTTCCTTCAGGGTCTTAACAAGGAAGTCTGACCATCTTGTAGGTGGGCGGCCACGTGATCTTTTGACATCCCGTGGGATCCAGTCGGTAACGGCTCTAGTCCAGCGGTTGTCTCCAAATCGCATTACATGTCCAGCCCATCTGATTTTCGATGCCTTGGCAAACGAGACAGCGTCCCTGATTCTGGAATAGCGACGGAGGTCAGAACTCCGGATTCCTTCTCTCACTTGAGTGAGACGTGATATTCCAAGCATAGCTCTTTCGATGCCTCTCTGGGAGACCGAATAGCATTCTCATCCTGCTTTCGTAGGGCCCAGGTCTCTGAGGCGTATGTTAATGCAGGGAGAAGCGGTGGAGTCAAAGAGATGTGCCCGGAGCCGGAGGTTCTTTGTCCTTTTAGCTATTTCTTCGATGCCTTTGAAGGCATTCCATGCCGCTCTCTTCCTCCTGCGCAGCTCAGGTTTTAGGTCATTCATCATGTTGACTTCTCGACCTAGGTACACATAACTGCTGCATTCAGAGATGTTTGTTCCATTGAGAGAGAATGGGGCCTCTGGAACTAGTTCATTTCTCATGAACATAGTTTTCTTCAGATTCAGCTGTAGACCTACCTTTCCACATTCTCGGTCAAAGTTAGCCAGCATTTGTGCCGCTTGGCTAATGTTTGGTGTTATTAGAACGATGTCATCAGCGAAGCGGAGGTGGTGTAGTTGCCGACCATCTATCTTCACTCCCATTCCTTCCCATTCTAATTGTCTCATGATGTTCTCGAGGGTGGCACTGAAGAGTTTTGGTGAGATGGTATCACCCTGTCGAACCCCCTCTTTTGACATCAATGATCACTTCTTTGTAGAATGGTGAGATCCTGGTGGTGAATCCATAATACAGCTCACGAAGGATCTTGATGTATTGGGTTTGAACACCCTGTTTGACTAGGGCTTCGATGACTGCTTCAGTTTCCACAGAATCAAAGGCTTTCTGTAAATCAATGAACGTGAGACAGAGCGGCATCTTGTACTCCCTACAAACCTCAATGAGCTTGGTTACTGTGTGGATATGGTCAATTGTGCTGAATCCTTTCCGGAAACCTGCTTGCTCGCATGGTTGACCTTCATCTAGTGTTCTGCTAATCCTGTTCAGGATGACTCGTGTAAACAGCTTGTAGATGACAGACAACAGGCAGATGGGGCGTATAGTTGCCGATGTCATGAATGTCTCCCTTCTTGAACAGTAGAACTGTCCTGCTGGTTTTCCATTGGGAGGGCACCTTGCATTCGGACAGGTAGCGTGTGAAGAGCCGAGCTAGTGTATTGATGAGCACCGATGGCAGATTCTTCAGATGTTCGGGTCTGACTTTGTCTGGGCCTGGTGCTGTTCCCTTCTTTACCGATGAGATGGAATGTCTTATTTCAGAAGGGAGAACGTTGGGAATGACGTATCCATCCTGTGGAATTTGGTATGTGGGCAGGTGGATGTGGCTATCAAAAAGATTTGAGTAGAAGTCCTGGATAATCTTCTCCATTGCCTTTCTGGAAGATGTGATAGATCCATCAGGCGTCGGAGGGCAGTCATCTTGGTCTTATAGTTGGCGAAGGACAGGCGGGCAGTGCGAATACTTTTCCCGGCTTCTGCTGCATCTTCCAGTATTTCTGCTCTTCTGTCTTTGAGGTCTGCTTTTATCGCTTCTCTGCACTGTTTAGCAAGCTTGGACGTTAGCATTTGGTCTCCTGAGGCTCGCGCCTTGCCACGTTGGCGAATGAGCTCGAGAGTTTCTGAAGACAAGCGTCCTTTTGTGTTTTTCTCTCTCTCGGCATTCTTCGCACAATCATGGAGGTGCTGAACCAGTCGGTTGTATTCTTCATCGATGTCATCAATGATGGTATCTTCCCATGTTGCCGCAATGGTGCTAAAGAGTTCCCAGTTGGTGGTCGTTCTGGGAGTTCTCTTCTTAAACTTTGCAGCCTTTTCTCCCCGTTGCGGGAAGTAGAATTTTGCACGAAGGAGATGGTGGTCCGATCCTGTGTGGAATTTGGGGACGACAGCAACATCGGTCAGACAAAACCGTCGATTGAAGATGATGTGGTCAATTTCATTGTGGAACTGTCCACCAGGAGATTCCCATGTCCAACGTTTCACTTCAGCCTTCTGAAACTGTGAGTTCCCATGAATAGTCTTGGTGGACATGATGAACTCAGATAGTCTCTCACCCTGTTCGTTCCATTCTAGGCCATGGGTCCCGATGTGGAGTTCTTCAGCCGATCTTCTCGGTCCTATCTTGGCATTAAAATCACCGACTATGATCTTGTAGAAGGTGTGATCTTTTTATAGAACTCCTCCAATTCCATGTAGAATTTCTCAATTTCATCTTCTTTGTATGTGGATGTTGGTGCATAGACAATGAAGATAGAAATTGCTGGCAGTGGGCCACATCTCCTCAAGTGTAATCGTCCTATTCGGTTTGTTAGGCATTCAAATGAATCAATGTTGACAGCCATGTTCGTGTTGACAAGGACACCAATGCCACCGACGCCTCTTTCATCACATGTTCCAAGGAACAATTCTTCTCCGTGTCAAATACAGCATGATGCGACTGGCGCCTCCTCGTCTCAGTCAGACCAATGATGTCGTACTTGATCTTTCTTGCTTGCAGCATCAGATCCTCAATATATGCTTCCGTTGCCAGTGTACGTGCATTGAAAGTACAGACAGTCATTTTAGTCCTTCTTCGTTTTGGCAGCCTAGGACAGCCGTGAAATTTTATCAGGCACTGCTTGTTTGCCTTTCTTACTGCTGCCATATTAAGGGCTCTTTCGGGGTCAGGAAAATAAATATTTTTGTTACTGGGTTTGGCATATCGAACACGCATCGGACAGCTTGCCAGGCGTCTGCCATGCGGGCACTATATTCTCATTGCTTTGTGGGGCTCTCTCAGAGGGTGGGTAGAATATTTGTGGTAGTTTGGAGGTAAATCGCGCGCCGGCTGTGCGCCGCAACGGGAAAGCTGGTTTCTGCTCTGCCGGGTGTACCTGTGTCTCAATATAGGGAACAATAAATATTTCAGGTGTGTACAAAGGAGAGGAAGAGGGCTGCTCTCTAAGAACTACAATGTGAGGGGCAGAAGAGGAGAGCAGAAGGGCTGGAACGGGTGATAGTCAAGAGGAACCTAGCTCTCCCCAGTCTCAAGTCTGAGTCTCACTGAGGAACCTCACATTGGATATGTTTGATAACTGTTTATTCTGGAGTCCACATAAATCTTAAAATACTAAGAAAACTAAAATTTTAAGAAACCAGAGAGTGTGGTATTGGAATTTTATATGCACGAACATGTATTATAAACCACAGTTTTATATATGTGTATATATATACATACATATATATGTATATACATATGTATACATAACATATAATATATATGTTGTATATGTTATATATAACATATATGTGTTATATGTGTTACAGACAGCATGCAAGAAGGTTCACTGACTTAAAGAGAACATTATTATTCTTGGTGCTAGACTGGAAGCTGTGTGAGAAAAACAATGCACAAGGCTTTCAGCCTTTAACTCCAACATGAATCACCAGGCACAATGCTTTCTACCTAGCAAATTATTAGACAAAAATTCCTTTCACTGATTGAATGAACACATCTTTACTATAGCAGAATAGTTATCATTTTGAAGACAAAAGGATATGTTTGGGGGGTTGTTGGGAGTAAAACAAATTCTATATTCTGAGAAAGATTTGCTTGCCCTTCCAAAAGTATCTCTTACCTTGCATCTTTGCTGACCTTTGTCTTGCCTCCTCTTCTGTGCCAGGCAATGTCTCTCTACCCCAAGCCTCCCATCTCCAAGGTGACAATTCACCTTAATAAAAATGCTAACACTGTATTTCCCTCCAATAGCTATTACCTGTATTTTCCTCCAATAGCTGAAACCTTATTTATAGAGACAAAATACATTGGTACAATTTTTTGATCGGGGGACTTTGTGGAAGGGTCCTTCTACAAAGGGAGGCTAGTCCTGAAAAAATTCAAATGGGCATGACAGTTCGATGCTTGAGGCCAGTAATACAGCTCAGGGCAACCAGAGTCACACCCAGCATGCTTGTGTGTGTGTGCATGGGGCTGCGGGGTGGAGGTGAATAAGGATATACCAAAATCAGTGTCTTGGATGCAAGTATGTGCTCCTGACCCTGAGCTCTCTAATCCCTAAGATCTTCATTTTCACACCAAATCACACCATGTAAGCCTTAAGGCAGTCAAGCCTCGCAATCTTCCTGTGTCTCCTCAAGCACAGAGAAAGGCTCGGGTGCAGCTGCCATCCCCTGCGGGGAGATCAGGAGAGCTGGTAGCCCGGCAGCTGGGTCAGCAGACTTCACTACCACAGCCAGAAGTCCAGTTCCAACGGAAAGCAGGAACTTCGTTGGGTAAATCTTTGTTCATAACTGTGTTTTCAATTCCAAGCACTGTGTTTGGCTTTGGAGACACAACAATCGGGTGTAGACAGTAAAGAAGCTTGTGTTCTTACGATGCCAAGACTCTACCCACCCAAACGAAGAAATACGGTAGAGCAGAAAGAAAGACAATGATGGAATTCGTGTGCAAAGGAACTTTACTGTAGCCCTATATTGATACCTGAGGGAAAATTATTTCATCTCTTTGAAGTTTGCTGCATTCATATGTAACATGTGGTACCCAGTCATATTTATCTTGCCAGACCATGTCATAGACCTAAAAAAACTAATAGACATGAACACCTACCATCAGTCATAGTGCAGAACACAAAACATAGTATTATAATCATAACAGACATACACTAACTACTGCTAGGGTACAGGCTAAGCCCCTTTCTGGTTTGTTTGTTTGTTTGTTTGTTTATTTGTTTGTTTTTTGTAGAGCATTTTGGCCAACTTTTTTAAATGGCAATGCTGGACAATCAATTTGAAAGAATATCGAATCTGCATGGCATATCTCAGGCAATTTCAAGGAAGGCAAGAAAAGAATTCATTGTCCAGGGAAGGGCAGGCAGGCCAGAAACCTCAACACTCCACCTATTTATTTACAGGGCCAGTTTATGGGCAGACCACCCCAGAGAGCAAATGCTAATACATGACCTGCCCACAGCCGACAGCACTGTCCACACTGTTCAAAGGCCAGGGGAAACCATATTCCACCCAAATGGAATAAGGCTCTGCTATAAACATGCTAAATAGATGTTTTCCGATCGAGTAGATGTCTTAGATTCTTCAAGGAGAATTGAAAGGAATAACATACGGGGTGATCCATGCCAAGAGTCTAAAGGCGAGGAAGACCCACCACTACACAGCACTTCTCCCCCAATCATAGCCACTGCTGCACCCACACTACAAGCTGTGATTCAGAGTAACAGGATTGCAGTCAGTAGATGGCTCTGGCGTGGAAAGAAATAATGCTCCTAATAATCCTTTCTATCACCTAGAAAAGAAAATTAACCCATCCCCAGGGTGCACTGGATTCCCTGGAACAGAATGAATGTACTAGACACACCCAATAATCAAAACTGGCAGGCTATGTGATTTAGGAAGCCTATTCATACCTCCCACCATGACTGTACATAGGGAGGTGCTAGTGAGATGCTTAGACATGCCCTATTGCTAGGGTCACAGAGGTAAATGAGGGGCAATAAATTCCAAGGGAGACTTAAGGGAAAGACGCCAGAGGAGACCCGCAGGCAGGACCCTGGCCAGCACTGGAAGAAGGAAGCTACTGAGACTTCCTGGAACCATGAGCACCAAGAGTAATTTTCCCACGGAAGGAGAAACGGTTATGCCAGTGCTAGGCAGAAGGCAGAACCGAGCAAAGCCCCAGAGGTGTGAGAGAATATGGGCAACGGTCTCATTAGAACCACTGACCACAAAATTTGCCATCTGGAATATTTCTCCATTTCTCCAAACACTTGTTATAGGAAAAATAATGATGGATTCCTCAAACAAATTCCCACATCCTGGGTTTCACATCCAAATGGCCAGAGGGAAACAGCTGGAAAAGGAAAAGGGAGCAGCAGGCTGGGTAGGGTCTGGGAATGAAGGACACTGGCCCCCTCCAAAGGGGCGCCTCTGCTTCATTTGGCCAACCCAGCCCATGTGGGAACTTGGGCCCAACAGTGCCAATTTCTTCAATTTTTTTTCTAGTAAAGCAGGAAATTTGGAATTTTTATAAGAAATTGCTTGTTCTTAAACATTGAAAACTGTGGAAAAAATTGAAATTTTGAATCTTAAGGTGGCTCCAAAAAATCCCATCTGGGAGCCAGATTCAGCAGGGGGCTGCCAGTACGTATCTCTAGAACCCATAAACAACAAGGGCTCTTTGAGAACCCACAGTAGAGGCTGGCTGGACTTGGGAGAATGCTGGCCTACCCCCTTAGTTGGCACGCAGCTTGAGGTAAGTGACTAAGTCATTTGGGACTTGGTTTCCTCATTGATATCATGCTTAAATAATAGTGGTATCAAGGGGGCCAGAGGGAATACCGCAGAGGAGCCCTGATATAGGGCTTCTTAAGAAAAGACTTAGGCTGGAGCGATAGTATAGCAGGAAGGGTGTTTACCTTGCGCGTGGCCTACCTGGGTTCAATCCCTGGCATCCCATATGGTCCCCTGAACAATGCCACAATTAATTTCTGAGTGTAGAGCCAGAAGTAACCCCTGAGCATTGCCAGGTGTGATCCAAGAAAAAAAAAAAAAAGAAGGAAGGAAGGAAGGAAGGAAGGAAGGGAAGGAAGGAAGGAAGGAAGGAAGGAAGGAAGGAAGGAAGGAAGGAAGGAAGGAAGGAAGGAAGGAAGGAAGGAAGGAAGGAAGGAAGGAAGGAAGGAAGGAAGGAAGGAAGGAAGGAAGGAAGGAAGGAAGGAAGGAAAGAAAGAAAAGAAGTCCAAAAAAATTAAATAATGCTAAATAATAAAACACTGGCATCCAGAGAGTTTAACTATGGCCACAGATTATTCCTTAATGGAAAGTGATAAAGAAATTATACAAAAATAATAAAAGCATTATGCTGTTAGGGCAGCAAATGATTCCAACCAGAGGGATGTCTCACTATTTGCATTGTGTACACTCAATCTCTTAACAGCATACCCTTTGTCTAGCTCATCTGGGGCGGGGTGAGGGGGGCGTTGGCTTTGGGCCACATCTCATTGTGCTCAGGGCTTACTCAAACACGATTCGGGGACCACATAGGATGCCAGGGACTGAACATGAATTGGCCATATTCAAGGCAAGCACAGTACCCACCTTATTATCTCTCTTGGCCCCCAGAGTGATTTTTCAAAGTCATTAAATAAATCGCTTCACACTCATTCCTAAAATCTGCCACCAAGTGTTGGTTAATGCTCTTCATGTTGCTAGCCATGGCCAAGGCCAAGCTGGACCTGGCCCTCCCCACCCACCTCCCTCTGCCATTTCCATGGCTAGGACCCTCCCATCGTGCCCATGAAAAAAGCCTTCAATTTTTCAGAAAACCAAATGTACATGTGCATACATGCATGTGCGTGCATGCATGCGTGCGTGTGTGTATGTGTGTGTGTGTGTGTGTGTGTGTACACTCATCCTTTTCACAAAAACCTTTGCTGTCCCTCACTTTTTTCACTGGACATCCCTAATACCAGGTATTAGTGTCTTACTTAACACATCACAGACAGTATTTGCTCAATTAATAAAAGAATCCTTCATAATGGACCTCAAAATTCCTCCTAAAGTCATCACCTATAAAATTTCTTCTTTTGGACTAATTTGGTCTACAAAAAAAAACCCTTGAAGAGAAAGTAGAAAAGAAACAGTGATGAGCTCATACACGGATCTGAGAGCCAGGGTCATATCCCAGCCTCGCCATGCAGAGTCACCCTGGACGAGCTGCCTAGTGTCTCAGAACCCTTTTTATCCCCTGCAAAAAAAAACTAAAAAAAGAAAGGCACACACTCAATGCGGTGATTGTGAGGATTAGATTGCCTTGAACATGAACAAAGCTCTTAGGAAAGTGCTAGCTAAACAGTAAGGACCACAGAGACGTCAGCATTAGCTGGTGCGTTCATGTTGCTCTCTCTCCCTCTCCAAACAGACTAATTTAGTGAAGACACAGTCCACCGCTAGATCCTCACAGGCAATGGCACAGATCCCCAGAGGGGTGGATGGCTTAGGATTTCCACCCAGAGCACAACTAGAAGTACATATTTGACTATCTGAGCTTCAGTTTCCTCATTCATAAAAAAAGTTAATATCTAGTCCACGAGAGACTCACAGACATGGGGAAGAGCTGCTACTTGCTCTCCCTGTGCCCAGCCGCTCACTAGGCGCCCAGGAGGGATGGCGGGTTCTAGCCCTGGCCCGCCACCCCAGCAGAGCCTTGCAACAAGCCAGACGACCCCCACTCCATGAGGGCCTCCATTTTCCACACCCGGACTTCTCTCTCGTCAGAACTCCACCCAGCAGACCAGCCTATCACAGCCCGGCTCACATGGCCACATGGTTCATCAATAAATGCTGGACTTAGAGATGACTACAAGAGTATGCTACCTGCATGGCAGAGCCTGGCAAGCTACCCGTGTTGTATTTAATATGCCAAATACCAGTAACAATTATAGACCTCATTCCGGAATGGATTGAGGCTCTTTATGTTCCTGGAGCAAGCAGATGCCCTTGGGCTCTACTAGCATGAGACAGGACATATGGAGATGTTACTGGGGCCCGCTCGAGCAAATCGATGATGAATGGGAAGACAGACAGACAGTGATCTAGTCCACAAAAAGCAGTATGGAGATTAAATCAAATAAAGCTTGTGAAACAGAATTCTAGAGCTGGAGGCTCTGAATTTTAGAAGACTCCATCTGCTTAGCAGCTCAGAATGGACTGCCTTAGGTACAGGCATTACACGCAGCCTGGGGGTGATTCAAATCAATGCACTGCTCTGACACCGGCTTTGTTCTCTTCTGCTGTCTAGTTTCTATAATAGTCTGGCAACTTTGTAGTGATTTTTAGATGTTTTCCTTAGCTATTGCTCAAACAGGAAACACCACTCATTACAACCAGCACCATGAAATAAGATATTCGAGCATTTAAAATCCTCTCCAGGGGTAATAGGATGTTACTGCAATGCTCAGCATTAGATATTTAAAAAACTCCAAGTGAAAATCAAACTTCTATCTGAATATATGCTGTATAAGTCACATTATCCACAGAGAGCAAACAAGTACACTTAGAATAAAGGCAGCTACATTATTTATCTTTCAAAGTTTCAAATTTAGAAGAAACCCAAAGATAATCAAATAAATACTATCAAGAGGATGGGACAGTAAGATCAGATGAGGCATTAAAAAATGAGAAGGGAAAGCCTCTTGTTTTACGGAAAAGTGAAAATCAAGTTTTCCTAATTTTCAGCAGAGTTTTTTTTTTTCATTAGCTCCTATGGCAAGGTGCTAGACTTTCCCATTCCAGAGATAACAAGAAATCATCAAGCCACCACTACGGGCAGCCACATCCCAGATTCTTCCAAAGCATATAAAGCAATGGAAAAGGTACATTCGTCAATCAGGAATCACTTCCCTAATATTTCTGCCAGGGGCACAGAAGCAGAGGGGCACAGAGAAGGAGATGGAAGGGAGGGATAAAAGCTTCCAAACCCACCAACAAATTCCTCTGGACTTCCTGCCAGACTTTTGATTCAGAGTTTTGGAATGAACAATGAAAATCTCCAACCATAAAATGATTAGCCTTCTGCTCTGCTGACAAAGGCAAAAAGAAGAGCTGCTAGTGTGTTAAAGAAGAACTGGACTATCTCTGGCAGCCCTGACAAGCTAGTTAATTATCGTCCATTAGCACGGACCTGTCAGGATTGGCAGCAGTCCGTTAACTTCCCTGACCTTTCTCAGTCTGCACCTTGTTACCCTACAATGCTTCGTGTTTACAAAGATAGGAAACTCCAGCTGTTCCAGACTGACAAAACTTAATTTACATTTGGCCTTCATTAAGATGAGAGTCAGAGAATCATTGAGACCAAATGGAAAAGCTAGACTGCTGGGAGTTATGAAAAATTCAAATGGCATTTTCCCTTTTATCTGACAATTCTTATTAAGGAGACGTATGTCAACCTGTAACACATAAACCTTACATATAAAGGGCATGACTAAGGACCCCTGCTGTAGAAGGAGGACCTGAGTGACTCTGTGCATGAGCTATGATGGTCATGGGAGAGCATGTCCATCTTCCGGGAAGCTGACCTCCAAAGTGTGCCCAGCTCCCTCTGACAGCTGAACCCAGGTCTACAGACAAGGAGAGCGGGAAGGGCGGCAGTACTGAGGTGGGTGGCTGGTCAACCGTCCACTGGTTCACCCTCACAGCCAAGCCTCAAAACCCTCAAAAGGCCGTCAAAGGCCAAATGAATCAGCCTCAATGTCCTACAGATTTTATGCCCTAAGCTGCTGTTTTCTCAACCATAGGTTCCCCTGCCGGTTCCCAGGATATTCCAAAGCCTCATAATTGGGGTCCACAACAAGAGCGGGGACTAGCTAGTTAAAACACTGGAGCCATAGGAAAGAAACAAGTTTATGAGGAAGCCACTGTGGGCAATAGGCTGAGAAACCCTGCCAGGAACATTCTAAACCCAACCTCTCTTCTCCAACCTCTGCACACTGCCCAGTGGAGGTCTCATCGTGACTTCCCTGAGTACAGCAATAGGCCCTTGTGGGGCCTCTCAGCTGAGTCCAGCAGAACTATGGGAAACAAAACCGACTCCAGCGCCAGATATCTGACTTGAGGCAGAGATACCGCAATGAGCACAATGGAATGAGTACAGCATCCATGAGCATGGCCCTGGGGAAGGAGTCCAAGTGTGATTCTTAGCACTCTACAGAAGGGCACAACACCATTCATGAAGACACAGGAGGTAAAATAAAAATAAAGAGAACAGTGACAAGCAGCTGCTGATTTGTCTGCAGTCAACAAAAGACTTATGAGCACAACACCGAAATGGAATTGATGAGTGAAAATCAGTGGTGAGTACAGAAGAAATTTCAGGGCCAAGCCACGTCTTCAAGAGCAACGTGTAACAGATCTTTTTCTCTGCCACCCACGAGCAAGGCTGCGCAGCTTTGCCGTCTCTCTCAACAACTCTCTTGCTGACACACAAAAGCAGCCACATTCGTACATGGACAGATGAGTACAGTGACCTTTCAATAAAACTTTATTCAGGACCACGGAAATTTATTTCTATACAATTATCACAAGTTCTAAAATGCGTCACCTTCTTCTCATTACTCCTCTACCCTCTGCAAACATTAGGACGTCCCCACCAACTGACAGCAAGCAGCAGACGGGCGAGAAAGAACAGCCCATGGCTGCATACGGCCGCTCTCACCAACCTTCTGAGTGGGAAAAAGCTGGAGGTGCAAGACACCTAGCAAGATTCCTGTGCGAGTAAGAGCATGCACAGTGAGGGACGCACCATGCGATGGTGTGTTTGTATGGGGCGGGGGGGAGGAAGCGGGGCATGAGGAAGCGGGGCATGTGTGCCAATGACCTCACATCACTGTCACTGTATCACTGTCTTCCCATTGTTCATCGATTTGCTCAAGTGGGCACTAGTAACATCTCCATAGGCCCTGTCACAAGCAAGAGTAGCCCAAGGGCATCTGCTTGCTCCAGGGACAGAAAGAGCCTCAAACCATTCTTCAGGTCATGGAACTGAGGCCCATAATTGTTACTAGTTTTTGGCATAATAAATAAATAAAACACAGGTAGCTTGCCAGGCTCTGCCATGTAGGTGGTATAGTCTCAGTAGAAGGCTCTCATCTCAAGCATTTACTGATGAAACTTATAGGGGAAAGATCAGGTTTTCTTTGGATGAAGCTCTGAGGAACTCCATTTTTATATTACATAAGGTAATATAAAAACAGAAACAGGTTAAAATAAAATGACTTCAAAATTGATATAAGCTTTATTAAACTTTAGAAGACAATTTTATTTTATTTTATTATTTATTTATATATATATATTTTGCTTTTTTGGGTCACACCAGCGATGCTCAGGGGTTACTCCTGGCTCTGCACTCAAGAATTACTCCTGGCGGTGCTCGGGGACTATATGGGATGCCGGGATTGAACCCAGGCCAGCACAGGCCGGCCACGTGCAAGGCAAACGCCCTATCCGCTGGGCTATCGCTCCGGCCCCTAGAAGACAATTTTAAACTGTAGCTTAAATTCCCTTTAAAAAGCTTAAGGTCTTGGGGCTGGAGTGATAGCCCAGCAGGTAGGGCGTTTGCCTTGCAAGCGGCCAGCCTATGCCGGCCCGGATTCGATCCCCGGCATCCCATATGGTCCCCTGAGCACCACCAGGAGTAACTCCTGAGTGCAGAGCCAGGAGTAACCCCCTGAGCATCGCTGGTGTGACCAAAAAGCAATAAATAAATAAATAAATAAAACAAAATAAAATAAAAAGCTTAAGGTCTTGGGCCAGAGCAATAGCACAGCGAATAGGACATTTGCCTTGCGTGTGGCAGACCTGGATACGATTTCCAGCATCCCGTATGGTCCCCTGAGCACGGCCAGGCGTAATTCCTGAGTGCAGAGACCGGAGTAATCCCTGAGCAGTGCCAGGTATCACCCAAAAAGCAAAAACAAACAAACAAAAAAAAACTCAAGGCCTCAGAGATAACTTTAAAACATGCCTATATAATCAGTAACTCTTCAAGATCCTAGAAAGAAAGATCCATTCTTGGGCCCAGGAACCAGAAAGATTACTGCATGAAAAAAGCAAAGGAACTACAGATCCCAATTTGCATCTTAGCATCTATTCCATCAGTTTCGAACTGATCCTACACATCTCTCTCCATTATTCTTATTTGGGAGTGAGGGGGTGGTCAATACCCGGCTGTGCTTAGAGCATAGCACAGAACCTCCTGGTTCTGTGTTCAGGGACCACTCCTGGCGTTGCTTGGGGAGAACATACACAGTGCTGGGAACTAAACCCAGGTCCTCCTCTGCATGCAAGGAAAATGTCTTATGCAATAGCATCTCTTTCCACTCAAAGGTGGGTAAAAATCAGGCCTGTATGAGAACAGCTTTCCCTGAGCCGCAAGATGTGATGTTCCCCAGTCAGAATTCTGAATTCATTGTATGCTAATACATTTCATGTTTTCAAACTCAACAATTAGAGATGTCTTTTGGCAAATTAAAACTTACAAAACAGGAGGCTAGAGAGCTAAAACAGGAGGTGGGACAGAGAAATTAAAATGTATAAGAGAAAGGAATTATCCCAACCTATCCCCAAGGCCAGAGATTCCTCCTCTGCTTCAGGAGGAAGAAGTTCTCATGAGAACATCTGGACTTAGATTCCAGATATATCCCCTTCCAGTGAAAATAGCAACAAAACACTGTCTGCTTCAGCAGGGCCCAGAGTGCAAAGAGGACAGACTTCAACGTAACCTTGAGTTCAAATCCCAGCTCTGTCACACACTTCCGATCACTCTGAATGAAACGTTTATTTTCCCTGAGCCTCTGTTTTCATGTCCACAATATCCAGACCAAAGACAGATGAGATAGGAGCCTGCTTGCAGCATTATAATTGGGGTTCGACCTGTGATTGGGGAACATCTGTGCCAAATACTTAACCCAGAGCCATGCATGAGCTAAGTACTTAAACAGGGAATGATTTAACTGCCACCTCATCAATAAAACGAGATCAAGCTTCCTGCCCGAGCTGCTGGATGACATCAACGGAAGGGACGTGAGCAGGGTGCCGGGTACAGAGTGACAGTAACTGGAGCCTTGCACCAATGCCCCTTCCTCCCCCTGTACTCACCTCTTTGAGCCACAGAAGCTTGGGAGCCTGCATCTCCACTGACATCACGCCACCCACGTACTGGAGCACCCCATGCTTGGTGTCATTGATCCTCTTCACCTGACTGACGGCTCGGTGGTCCATCCACATGATGATGTTTCGATGGGAATCCCTAGCACAGAAGAACAGACGGGAGGGACACATGTGTATTCTCTTCCTCCAAATGCAGTGGGCCACGGCGGCTGATCTGGAGCAAGTGCAATTACATCTTACATGTACCACCAATGAGCAAGTGGCAGCAGCACCGCCCGGGCTGACCTGGACAGTCCCTCAGCCTTAGATTTCACTTCAAGGGATTGGTTCTTAGACGAGAACGCCAAGGCAAAACGTCTGCGCTGTGAGCAGTCAAAATCTACCAAGCAACCAGACTAAAATTTAATGTTCCCCAACTTGCTCACCTTTCCCAGCCCTTCTGTTCTAGAAAAACATTCCTGGGTATACATATCTAGGAAAAGAGCTCATGAAATGAGTCTAAAACACATTTTTGGTCTTTCTATTTTTTTAAGTATATATAAGTATATTTTTTTTTATTTTTTTAAGTATTTTTTATTTTATTATACCACCGTGAGATATACAAATAAAAAGATATACAATTAAAAAGTTCATGTTTGGGTTTTGGTCATACAGTGTTCCAGCACCCGTCCCTCCACCAGTGCCCATCTCCCACCACCAACGTCCCCGGTTCCCTCCCCTTCCCCAGCCCACCTCCATGGCAGGTTCTTTATTTCTTTCCCTTTCTCTCTCTTTCTCTTTTTCCTTCCCTTCCAGACTGTGGATTACAGAACATACATTAAAAGGTTGTCATGTGTATCCTTTTTGCCTCTATTTAATGCTCAGTTCTAGGTTGGCATTAGTAAGACAGAAAATGGAACAGGGTGCTAATAATTTTTGGTCTTTTTAGATCTGCCTTCTTTAAATACAGGCTGATATTAATTTGACGATATTAATACATGTAATAAGGCATAACAACTATATATGTGTATGTGTGTATAGACATATGTAATATATGCATACAGTTGTTAGCTTTTAATTACATTCTCCCAGCACATGGATTACAATCAAATGCTATAGCTTCTTCTTCTTTGACTGGGATGTGTAGGGTGCAATGAGAAACACACACATTGGGGAAGCAGGCAAGCAAGCTTCAGCAAACTGAAGGGAAGGGGAGTGACAGAGATAAACTGAGAAAGTTTTTAGGTTTGTCTTAATCTCGGTGTCCTCATCCATAAAGTGGGTATAGTGATACCTCATAGCCTGTAAGGAGTAATTATGATCTTTAATTCACTAAATAAAAGGTAACGTGTACAATGAAGATGACAAACGCTTATCACTTACTAATGCAGGAGCAGCATGTAGCAAGGAACAGAATTTTACTTATTTTGCTTTTTTGGATCACACCCGGCAATGCTCAGGGGTTGGTTACTCCTGGCTCTGCACTCAGGAATTACTCCTGGCGGTGCTTGGGGGACCACATGGGATGCTGGGGATTGAACCTGGGTTGGCTGCGTGCAAGGCAAACGCCTCCCCACTGTGCTTTTGCTCCGGCCCCCAGATTTTAATTTAAACCCAGCTAGAAATGGAGCATGGACACACCCCCTCAAGTATCTTCCCTGCCTACTGCAGCAACGGGAACCAACTGTCCCTTTCTCTCTCACTAGCATCCCTTACGTGATCACATACATGGCAAGACATTCTTCCAGTGTCTGCTTCCCTAGAGGTAAAATGCAGAAAAAAAGACATAGCGGGACTTGAAGATTCTAGGAAGGAAGGTAGAAAGGGTTTCCTTTGTCCTTCTGAGCCAGTCATCACCACACCATTTTACCTTATGACCAGATAATAGCAGCAATAATACATCGCTAATAGCAAATGCTCATAAAGTTCAGAGTATATGTGTGTGTGAGTGCGTGTGTGCATGTGTGCGACTGCATGTCTCAAGCTCCTCTCCCAACATTTTATACAAAGCATCTCACCTAATCCTCAGAACAATCCACTAATCTAGGTCACTTTCAGTGAAAACCTGACTCGAGGCCGGGCGATATGCCAACCAGCTCACAGCTGGAAAAAGGCTTTAGTGTGCTTTGAAAACAGATCTCTGCCGAGAATAGGCTAAAAGAAAAAAGAAAAAGTTGGTAAGATGAATAAACTAGATCTGGGCACCTCAGCATGAAGAATGAAACCAGCTGTGCTCTGTTAAGCCCAGCACCTCTTGTTTGTCACTGCGGTACACGCATCTGTAGTGAAAGGAAGCACGTGCAGGACACAGGGCAGAGGTCACAGTCACCTGCAGATGGGAGGCTGCCGTGGTCCCTGAGCACAGGCTTCAACAGTGCTGGAGGATCTGTGAGTGCCACACACCACTGGGTCTGTGCCTACAAGCCAAGAGCAGGGGGACGGAGGCCACACCTAGTGGTGCTTGGGGCTTACTGTTGGATCTTTGCCTATGAGTAAGGGGCCAGAGGTGGTGTTCAGAAGACCCCAAGCAGTGCCAGGGAGTTGAACCAGGAATCTTCAAAATGCAAGCAAGTGTATTAACCCCCTGTAGTATCTCTCCAGCACCATCCCTTTTCTTGTATCACTTGTCTTCCCGTTGTTCATCGATTTGCTCAAGCAGGCGCCAGTAATATCTCCATATATCCTGTCACATGCTAGTGTAGCCTAAGGGCAACTGCTTGCTCCAGGAGCACGAAAAGCCTCAAACCATTCCTTAAAGTCATGGGAATGAGGTCTATAACTGTTACTGGTTTTTGGCATATCAAATACGACACGGGTAGCTTGCGAGGCTCTGCTGTGCGGGTGGGATACTCTTGTATTAGGCTCTCATTTTGTGCATTTATTGATGAACCGCATGACAGCAAGACAGGGAAAGATCAGCTTTCCTGCTGGGTGGAGCTCTGATGAGCTGTGGAGTGTGGATATTGAAAATGGCGGCCCTCCTGGTGTGGGGGTTCCTCTGGCTTCTTGCATGGCTCTGCTGGGATGTTGGGCCAGGGCTAAAACCCGCCTTCCCTCCTGGGCACCACATGATCAGCTGGGCATAGGAGAGCTGGTAGTAGTGCTACCTCGTGTCTCTGAGTCTCTGGATCAGGCATACCTGGGCTTGAAATAGACGGCTGTAGGGGGACTCTGATGAGCAGGGCTGTGATCAGCTCTCTGCTGATGAGCTGGGGAGTCCGGATGTTGAAATGGCGGCCCTCATGGTGTGGGGGTTCCTCTGGCTTCTTGCGATGCTCTGCTGGGATGGCTGGCAGGGCTAGAACCCTTCTTCCCTCCTGGCACCTCATGATCAGCTGGACACAGGGAGAGCCGGTAGCAGCTCTGCCCCATGTCTCTCTGAGTCTTACGGCCCTGCGTAGAGATGGAGAAATTTCACCAGTTTATCCTGACTGGTGGGCAGACAGAGGTCTGTTATATTCAGTATACTTTAAAAGGCACATTGCTCTCAAAGAAAATACAAAAAACTCCTTTAAAAAAAAGTATTTTAATTGGCTCATCAGCATGAGACAACATCTCCGTCACTGGCTTCCCTGCCTGGAAAGATTACTGATCCCACAAAACTCCTCAAACAATATGAGTATTTTACAAATAAGAGGAAGTGCATAAGATCTTCCATAAGTTCAACTTGTGTATATGAGTGTGTAAGTACTTATGATTTCCTGGAAGCTAACCACAGTACGCGTGTGTATGTGCATGTGTGTAAGAGAGGAGGGAGCCTACTGTGTAACAGAATGTAAGCTCTGTTCCCAGCCCAGGGTCACACTCTACAATCATCTCAGCAAGTCAGAATGTGAGTGTGCTGCACGTAGGCCTTTGTGGGTGTTGGCAGGTGGGAGGGCTGTTGCAACAGTAATCGGCATTGCTTCTTGAGAGCTGGTGGTACAGTAATCGGCATCGTTTCCTGAGTGCTGGTGGTGTGGTAATCGGTATTGCTTCCTGAGTGCTGGTGGAAAGTAATCGGAATTGCTTCTTGAGAGCCAGTGGTACGGTAATTGGCACTGCTTCCTGAGTGCTGGTGGTACAGTAACCGGCACTGTTTCCTGAGCGCTGGTAATGCGGCAATCGGCACTGCTTCCTGAGTGCCGGTAGAGTGGTAATCAGCATTGCTTCTTGAATACCGCATAGAATGTATCTGCAGCTGCTTCCAGATGAATACACCTGCTCTCAACTTTGAGTGGTAAAGACAGGCCAATCAGCTGGTGCCACCTCTATACAAAGAGGCTGCTGAAATGCAGACAGCACGGCACACCGAGATGTGTTCACAGTTGGTGGCTTTGTTATACTGACTGGGATTATGGATCATTTTCCCGTTAGATTGAAAAACAAGCGAAACTTGTTTTAGTTTTTGCAGAAAAAAATCACCAATACCGGACCCTGCTGAGCAGCCACTCCACTGACTCTTTGATCGGGCAGCTGCTTCCACCCAGGTCCAGTGCTGGGTGCTAAGAGACCAAGAAGGCTGTGCTTCAGTCTGTCCGTTCAGAGCTCGGGGCTGGGCAGTCCAAGTCTCATCTCAGGACTGCTGACCACCAAAACAGAATGACCAGATGAGGGTCACAGCTGAGGAGAAGCCACACACAGAAACCTCTCATTTGCTAAGCCTGAGACTGCAAAGGCAGCCCCCAAAGTAGGAAAGCTTGAATTTGGCGTGGACCATGGGCAACCTGTGGTTAGCCAGCAGAGATGAAGAAGATTCCGTACAGGACACAGTATGAAAAACAAATAGTGCACAAATCCAAGATTTGAATATTTTTCAAGATTTGAATATTAAAGAATTGGAGGCAATAGAGCCCAGACTATTGGGTTCTACAGTTAAAGAACATATTATTAATTCATATAAAATCATTTTATTAATAATCCAAACACCTCACAGAAGGTGTTCCAGGCACACTTGTGGGAGGAAATATACCACAAATTAACACAAATACCTAAATAATGGGCTTCAGTTGCAGAGTCCTTGAAATATTAACTGTCTTCCTGTTTTATTATACCACCATGAGATATACAATTACAAAGAAGTTCATATTTGGAATTCAGTCTTACAGTGTTCCAGCACCCATCCCTCCACCAGTGCCCATTTCCCACCACCATGTCCCCAATTCCCTCCCCACTCCCATAGCCTGCCTCTATGGCAGGTTCTTTATCTCTTTTCTCTCTTTCTCTTTCTCTCTCCCTCTCTTTCCTTCTCTTATAAACTGTGGATTACAATACATACATTTAGAGGTTATCATGTGTATCTTTTTGCCTGTATTCAATGCTCAGTTCTAGGCTGGTATCACTTTCAACAATTATTAGGCACACTGTTCCCTTCTCCATCTTACCTAACCTCTGACTTCCACATGTTTGTGGTAGATTCCACCTTGACAAGACCTCCTGATCCATGTTTTGCCTGACCTTGAATATTGGTTTCATACTATATGTATATATATTTATACATATATTTATACATATATGTATATCTTACATATATTTATAAATGATATTTATAAATATCATTGAGCTGCAATTTTCAAAGGGAAATAAAAGGCAATTGGTGGTGGGAAATGGGCACTGGTGGAGGGCGGGGTGCTCGAACACTATGTGACCGAAACCTCCAAACATGAACAACGTTGTAATTGTGTATCTCATGGTAGTATAATAAAATATTAATAAAAAAGGCTAACACAGAGACCCAAGAGCAATGGTTAGTGTTCTTTGGGTGGTTACCTTCATGTACTTGGGTTTATCGCTATAACAACTACGATCATGTTGATTTTGTTGCATTGGTGATGATTCATGCCTGGATCCCACCACTCCTATTGTCTTCCACATTCTCTCCATCAAGAAGTGGTCACTGCCATATTGGTAGAAAGGGATGTGAAACGCCCTTGAAATCACCTTTAAAATTCTCTTTTCATTTACAGTATAGACTAATGCATTTCAAATACAGTCCAACCTTAATAGAACTTGTTGAACGAAACCAAGGAGGATTTGATGAATAGGCACATTTTAACCTATTAGGTGGAATAAAATTATTTCAACACTTGTAATTAGGGTTATAGCCTAGCTAGCCTTTTAATAGAAGGCCTGTTAACAGGAAGCAATTCTACCTACAATGAGAATAAAGGTGTCATCCGAAGAGGGTCACATCCTAGCAGGTTTAACAAGGAACTCTCTCCTCCACTTGCACAATTTTATTCTTAATATCTTAACAGTCCATTTATCTGTGTCTGGCAGTTATTCATATCCTAGAATTACCACCAACCAAACCCTCTTAAAATGATTATTCCTAAAAAGCCACCTTCACCTCCATTCAACTAAATACAAACTTTATGAATTAGATAAGTTTCATAAATTAGTAATTTGGGGCCGCCCCCCAAGCAAGGTTCAGGGGCCCAGGAACATTTCTGGCTGCATGCAGTCAACTGGGCTGTCAGACGCTAGGGGCCCAAAGTTGCACTGCGCTCCAGACCTGAAATGCCAACAATACCAGGGCCACAACGGGTGGGAAGACTCCAAAGCTAAACAAAAAACCCAATAAACCTCCAAACAACCCAAAGATTGTTTAGGAGGTCATGTACTGTCAGAGTTCAAATCTTCTCAGTCTCATAGAGCTAGAACAACAGCATAGTGGGGAGGGCATTTGCATTGCATGCTGCTGACCCAGGTTCGATCCCGGCATCCCATATGGTCTGCCAGGAGAACCGCAAGGAGTAATTCCTGAGTGCAGAGCCTGGAGTATCACAGGGTTAAATCCAAAAAGAAAAAAATAAAAGACAAAATCTGCTCAGTCTCATGCAAGGCATCTGCCATAACCCCTGTATATTTCTAGGATCCTTGTGAATCAGTGTTGGATGACAGGTTTAGCTAGTCTGGGAGCTTTGCTGTTTTACCCACTCACAGCTTAATCTGTTTACATGTTCTTAAGCCAAGGTTCATTCTAATGAGATCTCTCTCCCATGTAAACACTGCTAGAGGGTGTGGCAGTTACAGAAGTCACCCTTGACTCTGACTAACTTCTGACTTATTATACATCTACTAAGACTTCTATGTTTTCTAGATTGGGCACAGTTCCTCTTTACACCTACTGCACCCAGCATGGGACAGTTAGAATTTACCAGGATATTACCACCCTGGCTACGTTGAGACTATAGGAAGATTATAGAAAGGCTCATACTAGTTTGCTCTAAAGCAGGAGAGTGTGACCCTCCCAGTATATAGAGAACAAGATACTCAGAATCACCCTGGTGCAGATAATAAATAAGAAGGACCATAGAGATTACATAAATTCATGAAATTAAGATGTATTACTTTATACCAGCTCTCTCTCTCCAATGTTTTACATAAGAGATAATCTCAGTAGAAGGGATTAGTCCTTGGTGCAACCTTTGTTTATACCTCTAATAGGGTGTGGCACTGCCTTTCTACAATCTGTTAGGGTTCTTTGTTGACACAACCCTCCCTGTCACAGATAGGATTGCTTTGGTGTATATAAGGGGACTGACTTGAGGCCCCTTTGACTTTTTTTCCCCCTTCTTTTGGGTAGGACTCCTCTAGGGTAAGATCCTCTCTCTTTGGTGGGAGACTTAGGCTCTTTTGTATGGTCTAAATTTGGACCAGAGCTAGAGTTCTTTCATTATATTGGATTGCTGTGGAAGAGCTTTTGTACTATTAAAATCCTTTTTTGGAACTGCGCTGGACTCGTGAGTTTTCATCCGTGTCCCCGGCATTCTCGGAGGTAGAAGAGAACTTCTGTCCTGATACTACTGGGGACCCTGGAGGCTCCCCGACAAATCAGTAATTTTTAAATACTCCCCAACTGATGGTAACGAACAAGCAGAATTTAAGACCAGAGGTTTCAGGGGATGTTGAAGAAGCTCAATGGTAAAGCACATGCCTTGGATGCATGAGATTTGGGTTTGTCCACCCCCCAGCAATGAAAACAACAATAATTTCTCAAAAAGATCTATTAGCATATTAGAAGAGAGAATCCTGGGAACACAGGTGACACTATGGCTCTTGGGAGCCACAAGCCCATCCACAATCAGAAATCTTCCAGCATCTACAGCAAACCCATCCTGACTCGGCTTCCAGGAGAAGTGTGGGCAGCCAACCAGGATGACCAGCTACAGAGGCAAGTCTCCGCATGAAATAGTTCTAATGCTGTGGGGCTGAAGTCTGCCGTTTGGGCCCCATTACTCTGCGTCTCTGCTTCCTGAAGTGGTCAAGACCTGAGCTGCCCTGCCCTCCTTGGTGAGAACAGTGCTAACTGAAACTCGAAGGGTCACAGAGAACAAGGACCATTCTTTCTCATCTTTGCATTTCACCTGCATTTAATAAGACTGCTCTATCACATAGAGCATCCTGATAAATATAGCAACATGGGTAGAAATGTGTATGTGTGCATTGTGTGTGTGTGTTGGTGTGTGTGTCTGTGTACACTCATCACAACCACTAGGCTCTAACCATTCACCTTGTAATAAACAATGCACAGAAATCACAGCAATAGCAGAGCTGAGATGTAGGACCCAAGTGAACCCAACTCCAGGTGTCCCAGCGCACTTGCCCTCAGATCTACAGACACCAGTTGAAGGCACTGCTACCCGACAAGTGAGGGCTCTTAACACACTCTAGCCAAATGTCCCTAATGGCGATCGCGGCCACAATGACTGCACCCCTTAGAGGAAGTGCCAACTTCAGAGCACTTGGAAGCACCACAAACTGCTTCCAAGTGCTTCAAGTGCTCAAACTGTGGAAGCACCACGGTTTCCACCCTCCCCGATGGCTTCTGCTCATGCCAAAGTTATATATCACTGGAAGTTTATCTCCACACATATGCTGTCATTTTCCCAAAACATGCCTCCACGACTCATTATGTAACCTTCCCGATCCAGGTAAACTTGGATTTGCTGCCTCAGCTCTAGGGCTACCGACCAACATTCTTCCAAGAAATCACAGCATCACCGATTGTAGAACAAGTTCTGAGGGTGGACCCAAGAGGCACTTTACCTTTTGAAACACCTCGTAGCCACAGCTACAAGGGTCTGTGAACACCACGGCGTTCTATGGGCATGGCCTTTGCTCTGGATGCTGCAAACCAAGGCCATCTGTTTTGCTTCTGTGTGATGCGTGGTCCTAGTTCTGTTTCCTTCAGAGACACTTAACTCACCCACTCCAATAAAGGAGCTTCACATGCAAAACAAAGGCTGGAGCTGACATATCCTTCCTCAGACACGCCCTGACCACATGTCCGCTCCAGGCTGCTCTCTGACCTAATGACTTCCATAGAAGCTTCATCAAGCTTTCTCCTGGAGCTGTAGGGATTGTAGAGTGGAGTCTTCCCTCATCCAGACTCCTTTGCCATTCTACTCCTACCAATTGCACTTCAAGCCTTTAAACTCTGGGTCCTAACTCCTGGTTTTCTTGTTCCGCCTATAATTTTCAAGGCCAACAGTAAGAGAACCCGACCTTGACGTCACTTCACCTGGTCAGAGGTCTCCAATGTTATCTCACCTGGACACTTTGGCTTGGTCACCCAAGCCACACCGTGTCTCCCACCCACCACCAGGAAAAGATACAGGAAACATCCTACCTTCCTGGTTTACTGGTAATGGATGAAACTGCTTGTCCAAGACAACCAGAGAACACGTGGCATCAAATCCAAGTCCTCGGATCTGGGATAAATCAATCCCTTGTACAACTTTCTGTTTGACAAACAAACAAAAACATAAATTACAATGCCAGGCTATTAAACACAACACATAATGTGAAAAGTACATTATGACTAGAAGTAAATTAATGATAATTTAAAAATAATGCCATAAAACACAGATCTTTCATCTGCTTGATATTACTGATACAAAAAAAAGGCAATGCCAATGGGCCAACCAATCTACTTGGAAATAAAGCTAAAGACATAAATCTCTTCATCACTGTATCACTGTCTTCCCGTTCATCTTCGATTTGCTTGAGTGGGCACCAGTAACATCTCCATATGACCTGTCTCATGCAAGTAGAGCCCAAGGGCACCTGCTTGCTCCAGGAACATAAAGAGCCTCAAACCATTCCATCAGGTCATGGGAAATGAGGTCTATAATAATAAATCTCTTCATAATTTTTAAAGCATACTAAGCGATTTCCAACTTCATGACAATAAGTAATGCAAATAAAAATAAATATTTTTGTTTTTCATACTGGCAAAATGTTAAAGATTCACAGTAAGTGGTAATTGCAAGAAAAGAAGACATGGACCAGCCTCAGCATTATTCCAACAATGTATCAGCATATTAAAAATTCTGTAGAATAACGTTATTGTGCTCATTAAAATTAAAAACACACAAAAATCTTTGGCACAGGAATCCTATTTCCAGGAATCCATCTTAGCAAATTATTAGCATAAGTAAAATTATACATAGATGAAGATTAACTATAGCAATACTCAAGAACATATTTAAAAATTGGAAAACTAATTTTATTAAATAAATCACATGTGGGACATCTGTAAAATGTAATATTCCACCACGACTGAAAATAAGAGAGAAGCAACTTCTGGTTGCAGCTGTGTGAAGAGGCTGGCAAAAGCTCTTAACAAAAAAAAAGTATTAAACCTTTTAGGAAGAAACAATGCTCATCCTAAAAAAAAAAATTGTTCAAAATATAGTAAAGAAAATAATTTTCTAAAACTTTTTACATAACCATATTCGTCTGATTCCAAAGCTAAACAAAACTTTTTAAAAAAGTAAGATACCACAGAGGAATATATACAAAATATATAAAACTCTTTAAGCTATTAATAAATTAAATCTTGCACCACTTCAGCATGTATTATGCATCAAGCATAAGAGTAATTTAATACCCAGTACAACTATGTTAAACATGTATCAAAAATAAAGCATAACGTGGATGGCTCATTTCAACAGCTGTAGTAAAAATACAAATATACAAACATTCTAGAAACCAAAAATAAAAAAAAAGAAGGGAACTTCCACACCTTAATAAAGGGAATATGCAAAAAAGTACCAATAATATCTTGTTTCATGGTAAAAATGAATGCGTGCTCCCTATTGGGTGCAATATTAATTAATGCTCCCAAGCTGGAAACAAATCAAACAAAGCAAAGATGTTCTCTATCAACATTCCAATTCAACCTTGGGCCAAGGTTCTTGTCAATGAAGTAAGGCATGAAAATAAAATTTTAGCAGTACAAATTTGAAAAGAACCTGATTTTTTTCTTTACAGATGATATGATTTTACATGCATAAATCTAAGTAAGTTATAAACTGTCTACACTATGTATACATTTCATATGCTGTGTACTATTAAAACAAATATGCTATACTATATACAAATAGTTTTTATATAAATTATAAAACGTTATAGAAAACTACCAATTGGAAAAATTTGCTATATTCATAAACTGAAAAGTTTAATATGGCTAGCAAGTAGTATTCTCCTCAAATCCACCTACACATTTAATATAGAACCAATTAAAATTACAGTTTTTTTTTAGAAATGGGAAAGTTGTGGGGCCGGGTGATAGCCCAGCGGGTAGGACGTTTGTCCTGCGCGCCAGCCGGTCCATGTCGGTCGGGTTCGATCCCCAGCATCCCATATGGTCCTCCGAGCACCGCCAGGAATAATTCCTGAGTGCAGAGCCAGGAGAAACCCCTGAGCATTGCCGGGTGTGACCCAAAAAAAAAAAAAAAAAAAAAAAAAAAAAAAGAAAGAAAGAAAGAAAGAAAAAGACAAGAAAAGAAAAGAAAAGTAATGGGTAAGTTGTTCCTAGCATTGATACCAAAATTTAAAGCATAAGACAAGATCAAGTGCTTTTGAAAAATTAATTTAGTTAAAGAACCTATGCCATATGACTTCAATACTCTTTAGGAAACTACCACTCTAACTCATTGTGGTACCAGTGGGGATAAGTTTATAGATCAATAAAAGAGAATCTAGATAAATAAACTCAAACATTAGTGACCAATTCGTTTTTGATGAAGATCCCAATTGAATGGGTGACAATTAGTTCATTAGTAAGAAGAGATAGAATCATTTAAAAAACCTTTGCAAAAGAGGAAGCTAAAGAGCAAAAAAGAAATATAACATTTGCCTCATGCCACACACATAAAACCCAAAATGTACTGTCTCACTACATACAATTAAAACTCTAAATTTTGTAGAGGAAAACATAGGAGAAAAATCTGTGATCGTGAATTCAAGAAACATAATTAACAAGGTGGAAGAGATAGTGGCTATATAAGGGCGGTCCGGCCTGGCATGCAGCTGACCCATGTTCAATCCTTTGGTGTTCCCTGAGCCTTTCCAGAAGTGATTCCTGGTTTTAAGGAATTAAGCCCAGTATTAAGCCCTGAGCCTAGGCAGATAAGACCCCAAACCCCAAAATAATCTCCTCTCCCAACCCCCCAGTAGTATATGAGAGAAAATTTTATAGGTCTTTATCAAAATATTAAAATTTTCTTTTCAAAAGAAGTACCCCCCCCCCCCAAAATATTAAAGGATAAGCTTATAGCTTGGAGAAAATATTTTCAAATCATGTGTCTGATAATAGACTGACACAGAAGATATATAAATTATCCTTATAACTCTATGATAAAAGGGCAAACCCAAATCAAAGGAATAAAAGATTTGAATATAAACTTCACCAAGGGAAACATACAAATGACCAATAACCACGTGAAAATACGCTAATATCATCAGCTATTAAGGAAATACTAGCCAAATTCACAATGATTACCAGATCCACCATAATTTAAGAGGCTGATAACACTAAGTGATAGAAAACTATGGAGAAAACAGAATCATTATATATTGTGGGTGCAAATGTAAATTAGTAAAATTTGAAAAAGCCTGGCAGCTTTTAAAAAAGTATACCATGCAACACAGCAATTTCAGAAAATGTCCCCAAAGATTTGTATGTGACTACTCAGAGCAGCATTCCTCATCCAAGCTAGGAACAAATCAAATGCCTCTCAGGATCTAACTACGTGGTTAAATGCAGCGGGGCAGGCTCACACAATCAAACAGCCTCAGCCAAAAGAGGCACAACAGCAACAAGATGCGCAACCACACAAATGATCCCCACAATATGGTGCCAAAGAAGCCAGACACAATGGAATGTACACTGTATGGTTCCACTTACGTAAAATTTCTAAAGGAGAATAACGAGAAGAAGCAGATAAATTGTAATCTAAGACGGGCTGGGAACCAACTACCAAAAAAGCACGTATGGTCATTTTCTTGGGTACGAGGAATCTTCTAGAGCTATATTATGGGGATGATTGTACAACTTAATCAACTGAATAAAGCCACCAAAATAAATACTTATGATGGATAGGTCTTATGGCCTGTCACTTTTTTTAAGCTTTAGGTCACCCGGGCAGCCCTCAGTAGTCTCACAGGCGCACATTTATTTATTCAATACAGTGTTGCTCACCCAACCCATGGGGCTTTCAACAGGTGACCCCTTGTTGATAGAGATATGAGAACATCAACATTCAACAGGGACTTAAAGATCAGAGACTCGTGCATTTCAGAGCTAGCAGAAGGCACCCTTGAAGTATAAAGTCCTGACAGTTTCCTGTTCTATTTTTGCCAAGGCCGCTACATCTAAAAAAGACCCTGACATTCTTACTCTAGTCCTGCCTGGTAAAACCTGCAGTTATCTGCTATCCCTCAAGCTATGTTTCGGTTTTGGTTTTTGGTTTTATAAAACTGGACTATCAAAGATAGACCAGAACGTGATCCATAAGTAGGAATCAAGTATGTGCGTGTGTGTGTGTGTGTGTGTGTGTGTGTGTCTAGCTACACCTACACCAAATTCTAAACTGGCTTGTCCCTGAGAGCAGAAACCATAGGCTGCAGGGGAAGATTTTTCATTTCTTTATGCAATCTTCTTTTGGGAGGACACGTGTGAAGCCGTACTCAGGGTGTCTGGGGACCAATTCTAATAATATTTGGCCAATAGACCAGCCTATCACAGCCGGTTCGAGCGGCCACTTGCAGCCGGGAGGTTCATCAATAAATGCTGGATTTTGAGATGACTACAAGAGTATGCTACCCGCACGGCAGAGCCTGGCAAGCTACCCGTGTCGTATTTGATATGCCAAATACCAGTAACAATCATAGACCTCATTCCCATGACCTGATGGAATGGTTTGAGGCTCTTTATGTTCCTGGAGCAAGCAGGTGACCTTGGGCTCTACTTGCATGAGACAGGTCATATGGAGATGTTACTGGTGCCTGCTCGAGCAAATCAATGACGAACGGGAAGACAGTGATACAGTGATTTGGCCAACACTGAACCAGAATGGTTTAATGCTAGGGTCTAAGAATGTGGTGTTTGGAGTCTACTGTGCTGAGGAACACCAGAGGTTCCCAGTGGTACTGGGGTAAGGCGCTGAGGCTACAATTAGCAATTTGAGGGAACATGCAGTGCCTGGGATCAAAACTGGTCCCCTGGCCCCCATACGGTCTCCCTGGTCCATCTCACCCCAGGTCCCCTGACCCCATGCTGTCTCCCTGCTTCATCTTAATGTATTTTTAAAGTTGCATAGTAATAGATTAATCAGTCAATACTTTATAAATGTTTCCAAATGACTTCCTTTCATGAAAAAGTGTAAGTTCTAATCATTAACATTTCTAGTTAACTTAAATATGACAATAACCTTTTAAAAACCACAATGAACTCCAGCTGCGCATCCCCATTGCACACACCCTGCACAGGCCCCAGGGGCTGGCACAAAGGGCTGGAGCGCCTGCTTACACCCAAGCACCCCACACTTCCCTGACTACCGCGCGGAGAAGCCTCGGGAGCACCCTGGGTATGATCCAAAGTGGAAAAATATTAAAATCAATATATTTGATCAGGGTTTTGATTCTATGTAATATGTTTCTCAAGTAAGAGCTCCACAGAATTCTTACAGATTCTCAAAAAGCAAAAAAGCACTTTTCAAGTGACAACAGCAATGAACAGTTCAATGTCACCATAGTCTGAGGACCGTGTTCTGTGGTGGAAACTTGACATCTATTGCTTCATCTTCGCAGGGGAGTTGGGACCCCAAGCCATGCCCCGGAGGTCCAGGGGCCCCCACCGGCAATTCTCAGTTCACGAGGCTGTCAGTTCAGTGCAGGGGCCTCAGGGTGTTCATGCCCTACAGTGTTGGGACACGCAGAGGTGCTCAAGGGCCTCACAGGCTGTAACCAGTGATGCTTGGGAGACCAGACCACTGTACTAGCTCCCGGCCCCCTCATTTAACCCACCACGGTCATCTAAAGAGACATCCAGTATTGCTGCTTCACAGCGTAGACATGGAGGGCTGGTGAGCAAGCACACAGGCCACTGATAAGCGGCGGAGAATGAACAGAGCAAACCAGCTCCCATCTACCAGCTGGTCTTGGCAGAGCCGGAACTTACTCCAGAGCGCAAATTTCCCTTCTATCACTCCATCCTGCCTGCCTGTCTTCAGAGAACTTCCTGCTGTCCGGAGACTCACATGTGAAGAGGGTTTGCTCAGAGAAGAAAGTTGGCTAGGGGTGCAACAGTGTCAACTGGTGATGCGACCTCTGCTCCACAGCACCTAGACATGACCTGTATGCCCATCTGTGTGGCTCCACCCAGATGCATGAAAGTTGACCACTGAGCCCATGTCCCTGAGGAATAGCAGGGCCTAGTAATAATGACTCACAAAAACCTGAGTGACGTGCTCCTTCCGGGCAGGAGCGATAGCACTGGGGGGTAGGGCGCTTGCCTTACACGCGGCCGAATCTGGGTTCAATCCCCAGGATCCCATATGGTCCCTCGAGCACCACCAGGAGTAATTCCTGAGCCAGGAGACACCCTTGAGCATTGCCAGGTCTGACCCAAAAAAGCAAAAAAGAAAATAAATGCTCCTTCTGAAGAAAGAGAGAGAGAGAGAGAGAGAGTGACAGAGAGTGATAGTGACAAAGAGGAGAGAGAGAGAGAGAGAGAGAGAGAGAGAAAGTGCCTGCCATAGTTGGTTGGAGGGGGTGAATGGGGTGATGAGAGGGAAACTGGGGACATGGTGGTGGGAAATATGCTCTTATGCACTGGTGGGGGATTGAGTGTCAGAAAACTGCATGACTGAAACCCAATCATGATCAGCTTTTTAATGGTTTATCTCATGGTAAGTCAATAAAAAAATTTAAGAACCAAAAAATAAATGCTCCCTCTGCCATTCCGACTATGTAAGTGAGGGCATGACACCGTATACTCCTATTTTCATGGACACGGTCTCCACAGCAGCTGCCGTCACTGCCTGGAATGGCTTTCTCACCAGACAGGAAATCAGACGCTAGTGGCTAAACTCAGTGGTACTCCGCACACTGCCTGGGTTCAAAGCCTGGTGTGGCCACTTCCAAGACCCATGACTTTGGGAAGCCATGTAACCAATTCTTGGGTGATACAAACCTATAACTTTTATCTATTTTTCTTAGTTATGTCAAGAGAACTAAACAAGTGTGATTAGTACAACATCTGGCATTTGGAGCATGATAAAGAGCAGCTGATTAGAGTAGGTCACCTAGCTGAAATCATTTCTGAATGTGTGGGCTATTGGTCCTTCAGCCCCATTTCAACCCACCTCAGCCATTGTCCTCTGAGCCCCAAGAGCAGGTTCCTGGATGGGCAAGCCCCACTCACAGAAGCTCACGGAAGCCCACAGTGAGTCAAAAGACATGACGTGAGAAACACAGAAGACTCAAAAGGACTGTGTGGCAATTTTAACAAGACCAGCACAGAACAAGGTGCCTACAGAACCGTGTCGAGTTGTAATTCCCTATTCCTAGGTCACGCCATCCTTTCCTTGGTTCATGACCTTTCTGAGTCTCAGCTACTTAAGAGTGGGAGAGACCATCCTGCTCAGGAGCCAAGGATTCAACTGGCGGGAAAGTGCTTTGGAACCAGTAAATGCTTGAAGTGAATGTAAGTCACACAATGCCTTATTACTTGTGCTCATGGATTATTGTTCTATGTGCCAAGCTGCATATGCTCAGGGTCAAGGAAGCCCTTTAAAGGCGGTACGCAAAGGGAATGAGAAGACGGAGCAGAACCTGAGCACTGGGGCAGGAGTAACTTTCAAGTAGTTCCAAGGGCGGGGGTAGGGGTGTGAAAAATGCGCTCAGCTTATTTTAGAAATCCCTCGGAAGACTACTCTAATCAGCCTTTCAGCGTCTCTAGCTCTCCACCTGAAGCCTTACATGAAGAACCGGAAGAATAATTTAAGCCTGATTGACAAATAAAATGATTAAACCCAATTTGGTTTGGTAGGCGCTATTAAGGTATTCCCGGCCTTATATGGAAATGCCTTACCAGAGTGCAGGCTTCTCCGAGAGCAGGCCCAGCCCACGCCAGGCCCCTCACTCAGCCCCTTCCCGGAAAGAGGCCTGTCAGAGTCACATTACCCAGAAGGCCCTGGGACTTGACCTGCTGACCTGAGGATTCTTTTTTTCAATCTTATTAATGGAAGTAAAGAGCAGTCTAGTAACTCACCCTAACAACTTGGCATCAAGGGAATTTCTCTGGCGAGAGAGAAAGCACATTGCTCTTCTAAAGAATTTCCAGAGAAGGAGATTTCTGCAGCCTCATTTGGTAACCTGGTCCATGTCTCACAACTGTCAACTTGTAGCTATGGGGCAGCAAACAAATATTTGGGGGAAGGGCTAGTGCATGGCTTTGTTCTCACTGTGGGAATCAGTTCACTCCCGCATGTGTTTCAAATCATCAGGCTCTTGCCATACTGGGTCGGGAGCCGGCATTCCTTAGAAGACCCCCAAACTAAAAGCTGGAGGGTCACAGGCATACCTGGCGTTCTCTTTAGATCATTCTATTTGGAACAAGGGTCAAAGCTTAGGGTTTCCTGGACAGAATCCAGTTTGCAGGAGAGCCCCGTGCGTCTGATATTGTATTCTTTGAAATCTGGATCTGAAGGCCTCCGCCAGCTCTGGGGGGCACACATGTTGACTATGGGAACGCCCAGTTCTGTCAGGCCCATTAGTTTCTGTTGCTTCCACAATTCACTTACTCATTCCTTCCATCCATCAGTAAATAGACTCAAACTTCCTAGGGCCAGGATCTATAACTTTCTGGGTACATAGGAAACAACAGCAAACAAAATATTGGGGTGATTACATCTCAGTAGGGACAAACAATAGCTAAGAAAACAAGTGTATACAGTAAATCTCAACCATGATTAAGACAGGGGACTCAGGAATGCTGGGGGAGAGGGGGAGGCAGCTGTTGGAAAGGTCAAGTCTGAGTTGACCTCGGGGTACTGTGGGGATAGAGAAGTCCAGGCTGCAGAACCACCCCGAGTGGTTCAGGCAATGCACAAGCCCGAGTGGGAACACTAAGTAAACAGGCTACCTCCAGTATGTGCCAGGCGCAGGTTACTGCCAAGGCCTGCAGACATTCCATTTGGCAAATCTGCTCTAAAGATGGATCAAGTGAATTAATTCAACCCCGCAACATGCCCTACACAGCATCAAAGCTTAGGTGTGGTCCTGACCCTTGAAGATAAGGGAGCAAAGCAGAGGCCAGACCGTGTATTATGGGTCTCCAGGAGCAGGAAAGGAAACTGCATCTTCCTCTCCCTACCTGCTGCCACGCATCCTGCCAAATCTTCCTTCCAAATCTTCTTCCTTATGCCTCTTTTCTCTCAACCATTCTAACCCCTTCAAAAATTTAAGAACTAAAATTAAAGAACTATTGTTAAGCACCTACGAGAGTGCCAGGAAGAGGACCTGAGCTAAGCAAAACCAGATCTTCAGGTCTTAGAGGTCAAAAAGAATCACAGCGTACAGAATGTAATTGGAAGAATAAAGGTGGCCTGATCTGGCCTCTTTCAGTTTAGTTCCTGCTTCTTGCTAGTCACAGTGAACCTGTGGCCCAACCAGTCAAGCTGACACTTGTGAGGATTCTAGCACAGCAACCTTAGAACAGGCCTTAGAACAGGCTCCAAGCTACAATCCTCTTCAACTTCATTTCCTCCCACTGAAAACCATCTGCTGCAAGTCACGACCAGACCTCCCAATTCAGTGTTTCGGTCCGTTCTCAGGCACTCAGGTTTTTTCTAGATTCTGGCTATTATGAAGTGCTGCAATGAACACAGAAGTCCAGATGCACTTCTGCTGTGTGCTTTTGGGACCCCAGAAGCGATACTGCTGGGTCAAATGGGAGATCAATTTCTAGTTTTTTGAGAAATGTTCATATTGTTTTCCAAAAAGGTTGGACCAGTCAACAAAGAGTCCCTTTCTCCCTGTATCCATGCCAGCACTGGTTGCTCTTGTACTTTTGGATGTGCGCCAGTCTCTGTGGTGTGAGATGATACCTCATTGTTCTGATTTGCATCTCCCTGCTGAGCAGTGATGCAGAACATTTTTCCACGTGCCTTTTGGCCATCTGATTTTCTTCTTTGAGGAAGTTTCTGGTCATTTCTTCTCCCCATTTTTTGATGAGGTTTGATGTTTTCTTGTAAAGTTCTACCAGTGCCTTATAGATCTTCAATATTAATTCCTTACCAAATGGGTGGGTTCCAAACATGAACATTTTTGTAATTGTTTATCTCATTGTGGTATAATAAAATATATTTTTAAAAATCAATTTTTTAAAAAATATATTTTTAAAAAAGGGAAAAATATTAATTTTTCCCATTCCGTGGGCTGTCTTTGTACTTTATTCACTGTTTCTTTTGAGGTGCAAAAGCATCTTAGTTTAATGTAGTCCCATTGGTTGAACTCTGCTTCCACTTGCTTGGTTAGTGGTGTTTCATCTTTAAAGATGCCTTTAGTTTAACCACGTTGTCTCCCCAATTCTGAATGTCCCCACTTAAGTCTTCACAAACTGCTCATTCTTAGTAGCAGTGGTCTAGATCCTTCCCGATTGGTGAGGTGAAAGGAGAAACTCACTTCTTCATCGCCCATCCCGTTCACACATCCCTGGGCGAGCAAAACGTAGTTCTTACCTCTTGAAAGAGAAACTCTAGTAGGGCAGAAAATAGACATTAACTCCCAAACACTAGTGGATTTAACTTCATGTGTACTTATTCCCTGTGCTTGTTCATTATCTACTTTGTATAATTATTTCATCATTTAATGATAATCAAAAAATAAATGAGGGGCCGGAGCGACAGTCCAGCAGGTAGGGCATTTGCCTTGCGCACAGCCAACCCAGGTTCAATCCCCAGCATCCCATATGGTCCCCGAGCACTGCCAGGAGTAATTCCTGAGTGCAGAGCCAGGAGTAACCCCTGAGCATCCCAAAAAATAATAGATAGATAGATAGATAGATAGATAGATAGATAGATAGATAGATAGATAGATAGATAGATGAGTCATAAACCATGTGTATTTCTTTAAGGGGAGGCATAAAATACTATGTTCTCTAACTATATTTACAGAAAGCCTTTGATTCTGTGGAGACTGAAGCAGTCATTGAAGCCCTAGTCAAACAGGGTGTTCAAACCCAATACATCAAGATCCTTCGTGAGCTCTATTATGGATTCACCACCAGGATCTCACCATTCTACAAAGAAGTGATCATTAATGTGAAAAGAGGGGCCCGACAGGGTGATACCATTTCACCAAAACTCTTCAGTGCCACCCTCGAGAACATCATGCGACAATTAGAATGGGAAGGAATGGGAGTGAAGATAGATGGTCGGCAACTACACCACCTCCCGCTTCGCTGATGACATCGTTCTAATAACACCAAACATTAGCCAAGCAGCACAAATGCTGGCTGACTTCGACCGAGAATGTGGAAAGATAGGTCTACAGCTGAATCTAAAGAAAACAATGTTCATGAAGAATGAACTAGTTCCTGAGGCCCCATTCACTCTCAATGGAACAAACATCTCTGAATGCAGCAGTTATGTGTACCTAGGTCGAGAAGTCAACATGATGAAAGACCTAAAACCTGAGCTGCGCAGGAGGAAGAGAGTGGCATGGAATGCCTTCAAAGGCATCGAAGAAATAGCTAAAAGGAAAAAAGAACCTCCGGCTCCGGGCACATCTCTTTGACTCCACCATTCTCCCTGCATTAACATGTGCCTCAGAGACCTGGGCCCTATGAAAGCAGGATGAGAATGCCATTCGGGTCTCCCAGAGAGGAATTGAAAGAGCTATGCTTGGAATATCACGCCTCACTCAAGTGAGAGAAGGAATCCGGAGTTCTGACCTCCGTCGCTATTCCAGAATCAGGGACACTGTCTCATTTGCCAAGGCATTGAAAATCAGATGGGCTGGACATGTAACGCGATTTGGAGACAACCGCTGGACTAGAGCTGTTACCGACTGGATCCCACGGGATGTCAAAAGATCACGTGGCCGCCCACCTACAAGATGGTCAGACTTCCTTGTAAAGACCCTGAAGGAGCGGTTTGAGGCTCTTCGTATTCCTGAATCAACCAGATGCCATTGGGCTACATTGGCACGTGATAGGGCCCAATGGAAATGTTACTGATGCCCGTTCGAGCAAATCGATGAATAACGGGATTCAAGTGATTCAAGTGAAGTGATTCTAACTATATATTTAGTTGGCATTTGCATTGGACAAGAAAAGGTTTCTCGGGCTATGGAGTAGCTCAAATGGGAAGAACTAAAGCCCCAGAAGCACAGGCCCTGAGTTCAATCCCAACACTGGCCCTGAGCACTGCTAGTCCTACACTGGTGGTCTACAAGCACCTCTGGGTATGGTCCTGCTGGTCCCACTGTAGATAGTGTCTACTTCACTATTGTACTAGTGTGACTCCAAAGACAAACAGGAGTTAAAAGTGCAGGCAGAAGAACCCGTGGCAAAGTCCTGAGGCAGAGGGAACCTGCGTTTGGGGACGGGATGAAAGAGGAGTGTAGCTGGTCCACAGAGAGCTGAGGAAGCAGCCATCAGGTTAGTATTTTAAAATTCTAATTTTTTTAAATAAAAAAATGCTCAGGTACAAGGAGAAGAGACCTGATTGGAAAAGATATTTATCTATAAGGTCCTTCAAGCACAAGAACTTAGATTCAACCCATCAGCATTAAGGTTTATCATCTAACTAAGTGACCAGAAAGTCACATAAATCTCTGGGTCTCCATTTCACTTTTCAATTTTCCAATGGGAATAACCAACTCTTCCCTCCTCACATGAGAATCCAATGATGCCAATGCTCGAGCATTCCAGACAGTGCCATGTCTCTAAAGGGTAAGAGACTCACATGATTGCTCAGTCTCACATGTACTATACTCTCTCTCTCTCTCTCTCTCATTTTATTCTTCATAGTGTTGGCGCATCATCACCACCACCCCCATCATCACCAGCACCACGATCATCAGCATCATCAACACCATCATCACCAGCACCACGATCATCAGCATCATCAACACCACCACCATCATCCAAACCACCACCACCATTATCATCACTGGATTAGTGTTATCAGTGCTAGTGATATTAACCTGATCAAGAGGAGAAACCATCCTGGGTGATATGAATCCCCCAGAAGAAGCGCATCTGCTCTCAGGCTCTCAACACCCTGAGACCTTGAGCAAGAAGAGACAGGGTAAGATGCAGTTGATGTCATCCTTTATGCTGGATCAGGGCATCTCAAATCCATCCACGGAGAAAGCCAGACCAGACAGGGGTGACTATCATCCCAAGAGGCACCCCCTGTGTTCCCTGGACTTCTTAGTACTTATTCATTCTCCTACATCATCAACTCGTCTCTGCGCTCATCACCATCCCAGAAAGCACAGTGCTTACTCATTTCCAAGCACCATGGTGACATTTGATCTCCACTGACTAACGGCATCCTCACAATACTCCCAAGGGAGGCTGGGATAATGATGACTCCCATTTCACAGACCATGAACCTTCGGCCAGAAACAGAAAGTGGACTGAGATGACAAATAATAAATGATAGGGCGCTCTCTGGATAGGCTGGGTGCAGAATCTCTGCACTGAGCATGCTCCTAACACTGAAAGAATTTTCTGGATGTTTTTGAGGGGAGAGCTTGGGACACACATGGTGTATTGGGGGAAGCCACGTGCTCATGGAGACCAAAGTCAGAGGACTCAGTTATAAAGCATACAACTCCAGCCCTTGGGACCACCTCACCAGTCCTAAGTTTCCCTTTCTAAGCTAGGAGTTGTAGAAGACACATCTGCTTATCCCAAACTCCAGATCCACAGTCACACATCCAAATCCCAAGTGAGGGGCCCAGTGGAACACCCCCAAAGCTGCAGCAGACAGCCTCACAAAGGACAAATGTCCACAGCTCTCGGGCTAACCGAGGCTGGAGCAGATGCCGATTTGGTTGCACTGAGAGACGATTAAAAATTCCCCATTAAACCAAGCTGTACTTTGAGCAGACCTTTTCTCAAGAAGCTTTTCATCAGGGGATTATATTTTCTTCTAGACAATTTCCTTAATGGCAAAAAAGGCTGTGTGTTAGAAGAACAAAGGAGACCCCAGGGCAAAGAACAGAAGATTCTCTCCAAGGCAGAGGAGTGGGGAGGGGGCAAAGGAAAAGGGGAAATTAAACAGGCAGAGAGATGCTGTGCCCTGCGTCTATTCCTCTAATGCCCTGGTGCTACCACCCCCGCCCCATCCTGCTGCCTCCTTCTCCGGGAGCACTCACAGCAGCTCGGGCTCATTAAAGTTTAAAAGGCCGGATCAATATGGACAGAATGGCGAATTGTCCATCTGCAAATTACCAAGCCCTTCATGAATATTTAAGGAATTCAACTAGGAACGAGGAGAAAGAGAGAACCTGGGCCTTATTTTTTCCCACTGGAATCAAGGACAAAAGGATCTCTTCATTCCAAAGCACCGGGCTGTAAAACCAAGCGGTCAAGAAACACTCGAAAATTAAGCATTTTTCTACCCAGTCCAGCTGCTTTGCCCCAGCCTGCACGCAGTCTCAAGTTCAAGGCCAGTCAGGGGCATCTCCCTGGCATAAAGCAGAGACACTCTTGTCTCAGCACAATGCCCTGCCCTGGCCTTTCCCAAGCATGCCATACTCTCGGGCTATGCTTTGCCGTCCTGTACCCTCTGCCCCTCATACGGTTTCAACACCACTTGGCGAGCAGGTTGGTCCAGGGACGGGATGCAGTGCCCGAGTCAGACCTTCCAGACCCCAGGGCTACTTCTGCTTTTATTACTTGCATGAACTACAGCGAGCTTTCTCGTCTGTGCCCGCTTTCTCCTCACTCAGCTGCGTAGTGTCCCATCTCTGCTTTCAGCACCAGCGCCCTGAGTATCTTACTCCACAACATGTTTTCAGGTTCTCACTGTCGGGGCTCAGCAGGGTCCCCAAGTGTATTGGGGCTTGGAGAAGTCCCCAGCTCCCCAGAGTCCCCAGAACAATGGGTCGATGACCATTTTTCTCGATTGGTGGATAAAGGAACAAGACCACAGGCTCTTGAAAGTCTAAAGCTCTGAAGCTCTCCTTTTAATCTCTCTTCGCGCCTCACTTCACCTCACTCCAGGAACTTCTCTCCAGGAATATCTCTCCTCTCTCTCCCTCTCTCTCTCTCTCTCTCTCTCCCTCTCCTCTCTCTTTCTCTTCCCTCTCTCCTCTCTGTGCTCTCTGTTCTCTCTCTGGGTCCTCTCTCTCTCTATGCTCTCTGTTCGTTTCTCTCTCTCTCTTTCTCTCTCTCTCATTCTCTCTCTCTCTCTCTCTCTTCTCTCTCTCCTCTTCCCGCAGAAGGGCTCTCAACAAACCTCCAAGGGATTCTTTCCTGGGGGCTACTTTTATCCGGACAGACTCAGAAACCTATAATAGCGACCCAGGGGCTATCCAACACACATGGTGCAGGCACCAGAGGCGTAAGCCCCAATTCTCATGACTTGGTCCAATCCTGGCTCCCCTGATGGAATCTTGTCTACAGGCTCCACATCCTTGGCTCCAGCCAGAGGGACTTTTCTTTCCGCATCTATTTCACTGTACTGTAGCTATTTTCTGGTCTCTGCTGCCAGACTGTGACCTCCTGGAAGGCCAGGATAAGCGCAACGCCACCCAACACTCATGTGTGGGACAGGATGGACACAGGATAGGTGGGTGGGAGAGGTCGCCTCTGGGGTTCTGTATGTTTATTAAATCCAACACCACCCAACACTCATGTCCAGTACCAGACAAACCACGCATTACATGGTGGGTGAGAGAGGTCACTTCTGGGGCTCCGTACCTTGGTGGCCAAGCAGCACGCTGCCCAGATGTCCTCGGAGGACTGTTCGTGGTGGTTGAACTGAGGTTCCCATTGCTGGATGGGCTGGTCCGCGAAAGCCAAAAGGATGCCACGCTGGTCCACCAGGGCCCCCACGAACACTGCCTGTGCCAACGTCCACACCCACATAGTACCGTCGGCGCTTCTCCTCATCGCTACCAGGCATTGTGGTCTTCCACCTGTAGAGATGGAAGCTAAAACTTAGGAGAAGACCAGAGACAGGCAGGAGACATCTTGAAAGTACACATAAATGGATGCGGCTAACGCCCATGTCTGATCTATTTCTGCAAGGGAAATGCTTAGTGCCCGCAAGGCATCAGTCGGCACCAAGAGCGTCAGGTGGTGGGTGAACACAGTGGTGGGACAAGTGGTCTCAAGCACGCAGCCTCCATTCTCAGAGGATAATCGGATGTTACGCATTTATGAAGGCCACCATTATTCATCCAAAGTCACTGTGTAGGGAGGAGAAGTGAGAATCCTAAAGCCACGCGTCCAGTCTCACTGAATTTGCATCAAAGCAAGAAGAGCCCTGGTACTAAAATGAGCCGCATCCACTGAGTGGCCTCTTTTTTTGGGCGACACACAGGGAAATGTCATGATTCCCTCAGCTCTGCTCTGACTCTAGAAGATAGGTCTAAGTCTCCAATGTGCAGGGGGTCTAGGTAAAGCTCCAGTTTTGGGATATTTTCTTAAGTCCACACTCTGGTGAATGCACATACAGGCACGTGTGAGCTTATCAAGGGGATCTGACAAGGGAAGAGGAGTTTGGTCCTGGAGAAATTCAAGGGTCTGCCCAGTGTCACTTAGGGGCACACAGGGCCGTCCCGAGGAAGCTCTGAACAGCTGGAGCCCAGGTTTCCAGAGCAGGCCAATACACTGCAGGCTTGTCATAAAATAACTGGGGTTGGGAAGGAGGCCCGAGGGAAACAAGTCAGGGAATGTGTGAGCTGATCTGTTTTCCTTCCTGACCCCTAGTGAGTTACAAGGAAACCGGAGTCAGAATACTCAGGAATGCCTTGGCCTCAATCCACACTAACTCCCTTCGGTCAGATGAATCCACCTGACCCAGAAATCTCAGAGCAGTTTCCATTTTCCAGGTGGACCTTTCAAAGAAGAAGAATAAGGCCCCATGGCACCCCTCACCCCTACCAAGACAGCGCCACAGAAGGTGAGAACTCCTCAGGAGAGTCCAGGCGATCTGAGCGGCTGGTTTCACCTGCTCAAAATCCCCAAATCCCTGCCCTTTCCCAGGATGCTATCCTGCCTGCCAGGCTTCCTTCTAGTCTCCTAAGAACTTTGCTGGGGATCCTGCAGATCTGTTCTATGGCCCAAACTTCTGCCACTGTCTTTTCCCCAATGCCAGGCTGCCCCTCTCTGGCACATCACCCATCTCTAGACCATGTCACCAAGGAACCACACCAGAGAGAGAGAGAGAGAGAGAGAGAGAGAGAGAGAGAGAGAAGAGAGCCAAGACCGTGTGAAGAAGACATGGTACCCTCCAGGCAATCAGGCAATGCTGGCACACATTCACTTGATGTTTTTCTTTTTTATTTTTTTTCCTTTTTGTTTGTTTGTTTGCTTTTTGCTTGTTGGGTCACACCTGGCAACGCTCAGGGGGTTACTCCTGGCGGTGCTCGGGTAACCATTTGGGATGCTGAGGATGGAACCCAGGTCGGCCGCATGCAAGGCAAACACCCCCTCCCCACTGGGCTATCGCTCTGGCCCCACACTTGATGTTTTCCTAAGACACAGACCCAAATTTAGTATTCCAGTTTCTCCACATCTCCCCTTATATGGTTTCTCTCTCGATTGTTTCCACACCTGGACCCTGAAAGCAGAGAGGCAGCAAAGTTCAAGTCCTTGGGCAGATTCCCTGAAACATGAGCCTGTGAGTTATAAAACCTCAGCCAGAGGCGTTTCTGCATCCCCATCCTGGTGGCTCTTTCTACTCTGCTCTTGGGGCCGGTCCTGCTTCAGGGTGCTGTGTGCTGGGTTCCCACCACTCTCATGACGTCCTCCTGGCTTCTCACCGTCAACTACCTGCCCAAGTGCACAGCCAGCTTCGGCTTCTCATTCTTTAAACAGACAAGGATCCTCCTGTGTCATCCAACATTCACGTGTGTTACTCTCCTCTGCTGAAGCCCAAGCAAATGGTAAAACCACCACTGTTTTCTATCTCCAAGGACGGGCAACCGGCCCCAAGTGACAGAGTCAACCTTTTGTCGGAACTCCAGCCTCTCATGCAAATTTGGAGCATTTTTCATTATCACCAACTTAAAACTGGACACTGAACCCCTCTGATCATCTTCCGGGCTAATAGCAGCAGCAGGAGCTCACATCTTCCAGTTCAGCTCTGCAAATCTCCCACATGAATGCCTGACTTTTTAAAAAAATTAATTATACCACCATGAGATATACAGTTACAAAAGTATTCATATTTGGGTTTCAGTCATACAGTGTTCCAGCACCCATCCCCCACCAGTGCCCATCTCCCACCACCAATATCCCCTGATCCTTCCCAGACTGCTTCTATGGCAGGCAATTTTCACTTCTCTCACGAATTCCTGACTTTATGTCATCCCTGGACCAAGGCTGTGAAGCTGGTCCTGGGAGTCCATGCACCAGTGAAGGACACAGAGGCTCCTGCAGAAAAAGTGATTCACAGTCACATAACCAAAGGGGATAAGATCACAGCACAAGTTGCAAGCCTAGTTTATGCCACTGAAAGTCAGAACTTTGGTTCCCTTTCAGTTATCTCAGCAAAGTGAAAAATGGAGGGGAAAAACAGAAGATCACAGGGAGACAGATAAGAGAGAAACTAAGGCTGTGGACTGTGGATCCAGAGAAAGGAACAACAGGGAGAAATTCCAGCCCTGCGGGCAACCAGATCTGACCGACAACTAATTCTCCACTGTTCACAGCTACGAGATACAAGTGACTTCTGAGTTAGCAATGGAGAGCTGAGCCACACCTAACTTCTTTGTCTAGGAGCTGCTCGGCAGGAATTGCCTTCATCCAAGTCCCCAGCCAGAACTAAGGGGCAGCCCCTATTCATGACCAAAAATCTGCTCTGATGATAAAAATGTATCCGGTTCATTAAATAACAGCCTGTATAAATATTATTAGAAATATGCTCCAGGAAACCACAGACTTCACGGCTGACTCTTCCACAAATGCACAAGCTGCTGAAACACAGCATAAAAGGGGAAGGGCGGGTACAGACGGGGAAGCTGCCCTCTGCCGAACTCGGGCCATGCTCTGCAGGGAACAGGTGCCAAGAACGACAGGGCAGAAAACCTGTTACTAGAGGACAGTTTTCTCTTTTTTAACCCTAAATACCCTCCAGTATGATCCAGCTTCCCAAGACCCCGTTGTCCAGGGTAGCGGCACTTACCTCCAAGGCTCCCTGCAGAAGCCTCTGGCCGGGAGGGATTTGGAGATGATGTCTACACAGATTGTCCCTAGGATCTGGAAGAAATTCAATATCATCTCTTTCAACTTTGATCTTTGGACTATGCTGGGAGTTTGCATTCCTGAGTCCCACTCTATTTATCCAATTAGTTATACTGCAACTGGGGGTGATGGGGATGGAGGCTGAAAGAAGCCACATAGACACTTGCCCACTTCAATCTCCTAAAGAGAAAGAATTAAGTGCCACTGGAAACAGGTTTCATTTACTCTAAATAGCAACTGGGTTCAGAATTGGAAGGGAAAACCAGTCATGGGCCAATAACTCTTCTTTTCTGCCTGTACCAACAGGAAAGGAGAAAAGTCGCTGGCTGGAAGGTACTTTTCTTCTTAAGTGCAAGACGAAGAGAGAATACAGTGGATAAGGCTCTGGCCTTTTGCAAGTAGCTGACCTGGGTTGTATCCTGGGCACTACATATGGTCCCCCTAAGCCCATGAGCACAGAGCTAGGAGTAACAAACCTTGCACACAGCCAGGTTTGGCCCCCAAACAAACAGAAATAAGTAAAAGGCTGTCATTTAAGGCCCTGAGTCCATATTCTTTGAAGGAGTCAACTGAGATTATAGACTAAGCAGCACAAAGCAAGCACCCTGGCTAAGAGGTGGCACAGTTTAGAGAACGCCAACACTCACTAGGTCCCCAACAACCAGTCAGCTCTGGGTCCCTGAAACCTCTCACTGTGCATTACCTATAACAATGTGTTCTCATCACAGCTAACAACTCAAACGTCAGTAAGCAAAGCAATTGGGGGGGTGGATAAAAGGGGTGCCAGCAAGAGGAAATGGAAAACTATCCGATCTCTGCATTTAAAGAGTTAGCCATTTGAAGGAGCATCTGATTTCTGAAAACAGTGCTACCCCAAGTTCTTCCTAGTTTATTGTGGGGGGTTATGCACCTGGTAGAACCGCAGGAGGCCAGAAAGCATCCTTAGAAGCTGCAGGAGTCCATTGTACGAGCCCAGAGCCTAAGGGATTCTAGCCTTCTCTAACTCCACGGCACAAGAATACACTTACTGATAAAGAAGGGTGCATTCTACTCTTTTCATCACCCTTCCAACCACTAGATCAGAAACTTGGCATTTTTTCAGGACCTTGAAAATCTTCATGCTCTGGGCTAGATGAACGGGAGTGAGTGGAGGAGAGGTAGAGTATTCACTCAGTGTAAGAAAGCAGGATGTTCATAGCAGCATTATTCACAATAGCCAGAATCTGGAAGCAACCAGAGTGCCCGAAAATCGATGACTGGATAAAGAAGCTTTGGTACATCTACACAATGGAATACTATGCAGCTGTTAGGAAAAATGAAGTTATAAAATTTGCCTACAAATGGATGGACATGGAGAAGATTATGTTGAGCGAAATTAGCCAGAAGGAGAGAGACAGATATAGAATGACTGCATTTATCTGCATAACATAAATATATAGGTACATATTATGATACCAATATCCAAGGTCAAGTGAAACATATATCAGGAGGTCCTGTCAAAGGTGAAAATTATCACAAACGTGTGGGATTCAGAGGCTAGGTAAGACAGAAAATGGAACAGTGTGCTAACAATTGTTGAGGGTACTAATGCCAACCTAGAACTGAGCATTAAATAGAGGCAAAAAGATACACATGACAACCCTTTAATGTATGTTCTGTAATCCATAGTCTGGAGGGAAGGAAAAGAGAAAGAGAGATGAAAGGGAAAGAAATGAGGACTGGGGAGGGGGAGGGAACCGGGGACGTTGGTGGTGGGAGATGGGCACTGGTGGAGGGACGGGTGCTGGAACACTGTATGACCAAAACCCAAATATGAACTTTTTAATTGTATATCTTTGTAATTGTAAAAATAAAAAAATTTAAAAAAAATAAATAAAATAAAATAAAATATCATCAAAAAAAAAAAAGAAAGCAGGATATCCATTTACATCTGATTCAAAGGGCAGAAGTCACCGAATCCCCATGCCTGCCTCACAATGTGGCAGCCAGAGGGATCCACACCGAGCCAGTCCTCGATGGGTACCAAATCCACCATCCTCTTAGTACCACTAATACGATGGGATGGCACCAACAGCCATCTCAAAGAGAAGACAGACGCCAGCTGCGCTCAGATTAAATGAACAGCGAAGGGCCTGGAGGAACCACAGGCGAGGGCTGGGAAAGAGTAGAGCAGTTAGGGCACATCCTAAGCATGACAAAGCATGATTCGAGTTTGATTCCTGGCACGCAGGGTCCCCAAAGCACGGCTGGGTCCCCACACACATGGTCCCAGATCCTCCACCCTCACCCCCAGGGAAGAGCCCTAAGCTTAGAGCTAGGAGTAAGCCTAGAGCACCAACGGATGTGCCCCCAAAAAAATTATTCATTAATTTAAAAGACTGTAAGATTCCCTGTCCCAGAAGAAACCTAGGAGAATTAAGAAGGGACTTATCTTCCTTGGGACTTATCTCCCCCTTTGACCTTGCACCCCCCTCGCTCCCCTCCACCCCCAGGCACAGGACATTTAGGCAGGGGAGAAGGAAGTGGGAGAGGGATCCCCACAGACAAGGGGGTCTGGTCTGAGTCAGTTTATTTCTTACAAACCCAACTGACACCTTGGCTGTGCCGCTGAGGCTAGAACCTGAGCTTTCTGACACTCACCCACATCAGGACCCTGCCCTTGGAGGGTGACAGAGGTCAGAAAGGCAGTGGCAGCGGAGCTTTGGGGTTCTCACCCCGACTGGCAGGCACAGGCACAGAGGAAACAGGACTGGGGGCCTGGTGCTAAATGCAAAACTGTTCTCTTTTAACCCGAATACACAGAGCGTGTCCCAGTGGGTCTCAGTGCTGGAGTCATCTGAACAGACTTATAAATAGTGAAGCCTGGGGCACACCCTCAGAGGTAATTCTGAAGTAATGAATGGTTCTGTGTACTGGTCCTCCCCCATGTTATCAGGAATATGAAAAAGACATTGGGAGGGGTTCTAAAAGTTCTCCAGGTGATTCACATAAGAAGGCAAATTTGAGAAGCTCTGATCCCTACAAAGCTAAATAAATCCGTAACAGGACGGCCTGTGTCAAATGTGCTGATTTACTATTACACGGAGTTTCTACTTGGGACGTGCATTGCTGACCTCTGGCTTCTGAATAACTTTAGTGTGATGGGGCCTCTGTCCCTCCTTCACTTTCTCCTCCCAGAGACTGCTGATTTGCTGACACAATTAACTATGGAAGAATTTTCTACAGAACCAGCCAGACCTTCAAAGTCATGCCGTTATCATTCTCACATTGGCTGAAATCCACGGCTCTTCCCAGAAACTTGTATTAAAACAGAAGAACCTACCTCCTTAACAACTGCTGTCAGGCGTCCACAGATCCAGGGAGACTCAGGGCTCTGCTAAAGAAGGAGGCAAAAGTCATTTCTATAGGATCTTGCAAAGCTCCTTCCTCACATGCATATGCTCATCCAGAGGTTGGCTGAGGTGCTTGGCTTATTCTGGTGTTTATATGCTTATGAAATAGAACCAAGTAGCTTTAAGGTCCAAGGTGAAAGGTCTACAAGAACAACTTAACGAACAATTACACATCAGACTTGGAGCTTTGGACAATATGGCCCGTCACAAACACACCAAGTCAAAATCACCAAATATGGGGCAGGAAAGTTAGTACAATGGGTGGTGCTTGTGCCTTGCACATGGCTGACCCGGGTTCAATCCCCAGCATGCCATATGGTCCTTCAAGCACAACCAGTAATTCCCAAGTGCAGAGCCAGGAGTAACCTCTGGGCATCATCAGCTATAACCCAAAAGAGAGAAAATATTGTAAGACACCAAACAGGAGCTGAAAGCGTGACGGGCCTCCCCTCTTCCACCACGGAGCCAGCTCTTTATCTGATCCTCAAGGGCCCGAAAAAATCTGGCTCCCTCTTGCCTCTCTTATTATCACTCCCAAATCACCTCCTCCTTTACAACCAAACCCCACAAAGTAACCAGCAACCCCACGATGGCGGGACACCTATCTTCCCATTATTCTCTCATTCTGTGAGACAAAATACAGACATCCAAATCACAAAAAGACACAACCTGTCACCAGGCGACACTCAAGAAACAGTGTGTCCCCCGTTAGGATGCAGCCCAAACCTACTGGACACACAACCAGGCCGACTGTGGATCACAGCCCCCCAGGACCCCTGACAAATGTGAAAGCAGCCATATGCCCCCTGTGGGTCCCCCGTGATACTCCAAGCAGCCACAGGTGAAAACTGTAAACAGAGGAGACATTTCATGAGACTAAAGGAGCAACTGGTAGGACATGGTGGGGATGGGCGGACGTCACAGGATGGTGAAGTTACCATGGGGTGGATCACATCATAAAAAAGACTGAAAAACTATGTACTGAAGTTTTAGGGTCCACTGGGCTGGCCCGCCACCCCAGCAGAGCCTCACAACAAGCCAGACAACCCCCCACTCCATGAGGACCTCCATTTTCCACATCCGGACTTCCCCCTGGGTGGGTCAGAACTCCATCCAGCAGACCAGCCTATCACAGCCCAGCTCATCGAGATCCACCCCGCTGCAGTCTTTTTTAATCCGGCCCAGGTATGCTGATCCAGAGACAGATATGGGGCAGAGCTGCTACTGGCTCTCAATGTGCCCAGCTGCTCATGAGGTGCCCGGGAGGGATGGCGGGTTCTAGCCTGGCCCGCCACCCCAGCAGAGCCTCACAGCAAGCCAGACAACCCCCCCACTCCATGAGGACCTCCATTTTCCACATATGGACTTCCCCCTCGTCAGAACTCCACCCAGCAGACCAGCCTATCACAGCCCAGCTCGCGCTGCCGCTGGCGGCCGGGCGGTTCATCAACAAATGGTGGATTTTGAGATGACTACAAGAGTATGCTACCCGCACGGCAGAGACTGGCAAGCTACCCGTGTCGTATTTGATATGCCAAATACCAGTAACTGTTATAGGCCTCATTCCCATGACCTGATGGAATGGTTTGAGGCTCTTTATGTTCCTGGAGCAAGCAGGTGCCCTTGGGCTCTACTTGCATGAGACAGGACATATGGAGATGTTACTGGGGCCCACTCGAGCAAATCGACGATGAACGGGAAGACAGTGACAGTGGGTTGGGTGAAGATCAGACATACAAGATTTTGGGAAGAAAATGCATCTCCTGCAGACAGAGAGAATGAGCTGAGAGGTCGGCTTTTAACTCTCCAGGATGTCTATATTTTCATCACGGTAGCTACAATTGTTAAGAAGCAAAACCACCCTGTGCTAAATGGATTTCTGCTTCATATGGTTCCCGGCCTCCCATTTTATCTCAAAGCATCATGGGAACTCCCTTACCCCTCAGGTGCGTGAGTCCTTCCCACGACTGAAGAGCGACTCTCCTGACTCAGTCCTCTGCCTAGTCCTAGGAACCACGACCTTTTCTGAAACAGAAAGAGAGCAAGAAGGGAGATGGGGTGCTCGATACACTTAACAACAATGGCCTTCAAGGAGAAGCAGGGACAAGCCCAGGGCTAGTCTCTGGCTTTTCGGACTTTCTGGCTGCCAGAGCTTCAGAGATCCCAACAGCCCTTCCACAACACTAACATCAGAAGGATCCATTCACAACAAACAGAAAGAGGAGCTGGGGTTTCTTCTCAACCCGTCATTAGAGAAATGTTCTGAGCTGCCCTCCTCAAATACACAACTCCTCCTGTAATAATTCCTGCAAAAGCACTGCCTGGCTTGAGCAACGTATACAGTCACAGAAACCGACATGTTTCAAGGTCTGAAGAAGAGAACAAAAAAAGAGGCGAGGAGAAACAGCTGAGCTGGAATTTCTACAAACTCATGCAAACGATATGCTCACAAATTCCAAAAGAGTGGTACACAAAGCTCGACAGCCAAACACCACAAAGACTGGCACACATCCAAAAACAGCAAGAACAACCGGTGCTGGCGTGGATGTGAGGAAAAAGGACTCTCATCCACTGTTGGTGGGAGGGCCGACTGGTTCAGCTCTTTTGGAAAACAATATCTGAAAACTAGATATTGAGCTCCCATTTGATCCAGCAATAGCACTCCTGGGAATATACCCTAGAGACCGAAAAACACATAGCAGAAACACTGTCTGTACTTCTTTATTCATCTCTGCGCTATTCACAATAGCTAGAATCTGGAAACAACCTAAATGTCAGAGAAAAGAGTATTGGCTAAAGAAACTGTGGTACATCTACACTATGGAATACTACGCAGCTGTCAGAAAAGATGAAATTTACCTGCAAATGGATGGGAATGGAGACTATCATGCTGAGTGAAATTAGTCAGAAGAAAAAAGGACAGATAAAGAATGACTGCATTCATTAATAGGATATAAATAGATACCAGTGTTTTACTAAGTGTGGGAAATGGTAATGGCAGACTAAAACTCAACATTGAATATACACAAAGAGACTTAAGTGATAAACTCTATCTGCAGGGCTAGCCACAATGTGTAAAAAGAAGAGGGAGAGAGATGCAGAGACAGAGAGAGAGAGACAGAGAAAGAGAGGAAAGCGGGGGTACCTGCTATTGAGGCAGCCTGGGGGTGGGCGGGAGGGGGTGGGGGTACATTGGTGCTGGAAATGGGGCACTGATAGAGGGATGGGTGCTGGAATACTGTATTACCAAGAACCAATTATGAACTCCTTTGTAATTGTATGTCTCATGGTGGTACAATAAAAATTTTTAAAAACACTACACCAAAAGTGCTCATCAAATCAGTGATACAGAAAATCTTAAAAGTAACCAGGGAGAGGAGAGTAGACAGGATTAAGAAATTAAGCACCAAAGAAACAAAATATGAAAGTGACAAACAATTTCTCTTCCAACATAAAGTTTGAACACTATAGTAGGGCAGGATCTGTAAAGGACGTAAAGATCTTTAGACGTAGGGTTCTTTTTACCCTACACAAAACCTTTCAAAACTGCAACTGAAAGTAAAGCATTTTTTAGACATACATACCAAAGGTGAAAAAATTTACCTGGGTAGAAAGTACGCTACAATGAGGTGAGTGTGGGGGATGATATCCTATGGAAGATGGATACAAAAATTGGAATGAAAACACAAGGCTACGTATGCAAGTATATAGAAAGACTTGTTAAAGTCACCTTTAAAGGATAAAGGAGAGGCCGGAGCAATAGCCCAGCGGTAGGGTGTTTGCCTTGCACAAGGCCAGCCTGTGCTGGCCCGGGTTCAATCCCCGGCATCCCATATGGTTCCCCGAGCACTGCCAGGAGTAATTCCTGAGTGCAGAGCCAGAAGTAACCCCTGAGCGTCGCTGGGTGTGACCCAAAAAGCAAAAAATTAAAAAAAATAATAAAGGATAAAGGACTGTGAAGCTAGAGAGAGTAGTAGCCTGTGGGACACTTCACTAGCACCAAGGCTGGCCCAGATGCCACTTGACTGACACCAAGGCACCCATATATTCCGCCACGCTGCACCAGAAGTGACCCATGAAAGCAGAGCCAGGAATAAGCCCTGAGTACCACTGAGTAAACTGCACCCCCAAAAAAATAAATAATTAAAAATGAAAGACAAATATGTTATATATACTTAAAACAAATACACGGGGACTCAGATACACAGAGCAGAGCTGCTACCGACTCTCCCTGTGCCCAGCTGATCATGAGGCGCCCAGAGGGAAGGCAAGTTCTAGCCCTGGCCCACCATCCCAGCAGAGCCTCGCAAGAAGCCAGAGGAACCCCCACACCGTGAGGGCCGCCATTTCAACATCCGACTCCACCGCTCATCAGAGTTCCACCCAGCAGAAAAGCCAATCTTTCCCCAGTTAATCAATAAATGCACAAGATGAGGGGCTACTACAAGCATATCCCACCAGCACAGCAGAGCCCGGCAAGCTACCTGTCTCGTATTTGATACGGCAAAAACCACTAACAATTATAAACCTCATTCCCATGACCTGAAGGAATGGTTTGAGGCTCTTCATGTTCCTGGAGCAAGCAGATGCCCTTGGGCTACACTAGCATGTGACAGGACATATGGAGATGTTGCTGGGGCCTGCTCTGAGCAAATTGATGAACAAGGGGAAGACAAGTGACAAGTGATACTTAAAACCAAAATTGTTCAGAAAAAATGTTGGATATAAGATAAGACAAAAAGTAGTTCAAAGACAAGAAGAAAATTATTATTAAAATACGGCTGCACAATTCTTACCTGTGAAGCGATTTTTTTAAAATACATTTGAATGTGGACTCCGCTATTAAAGCTATACACATTATGTGCCCTCTAGCAACTGCTGAAATAGCACCTCCAACATAATTATACCTGAAAGGATAACATAGGCAGGAAAATGGAACTATAAAAACTAATCTGAAAAAAAGACCAAAACTGAGAGAAAACTAATAGAGCAGAGCCAACTGAAAATGAAAAAATGCATTTTATAAAAATAGAGATTAGAATTAAATATAGGCTAACCACCCCAACAAAAATAGTCAGGTTCAGCTTTAATATTTACTCTCCTTTCAAGACACCACCATTAATGTAAGGATACACATACGTTAAATGTAAAACAAAGAAAAAATACAGCAAAAAAATGCCATCAAAAGAGAACTAGAGTTGCTGTATCATTATCCTACTGAGTAGATGGCAAAGGAAAAAATATTACCAGGAATAATGACAAAGTAGATTTCACAGCAAAGAATATGATGAGGAACTATGAGATAACATAGGATGATTCACTAAGATGACCTAACAATCTTAAACACTAATGTACCTAATAATAGAGCATCGGGACGCATAAAGGAAAAATGCTATAGAACCACAGAGACAATCAGAGAGCAACAATTTTCATGAGAGTTCAATACCTCTCTTTCAGTAACTGATAGAACAAGCAGACAAAAGCAGCCATATATATTTGGGAACAGTCATCAAAAGTGACCTAGTCCAAATGTGAAGAGAATCCTTCCCAACTCCAGGTCAAAATACTTGCTTTCAAATGCATGTACATTTTTCAGAAGACAGATAATACCCTAAGTCAAGCTGTAAACAAGTCTCTGAGAAGATAGATAAAAGGATGCAAATCACGAAAAACATTCTTTGGGAGCACAGTGGAGTTAAATAATGAAGGCTAGGTGGAAAGTCCTCAAACATTTGGAAATTGAGGCACATGCTTCTGCATAATCCATGGATCAAAGAACTTTTTCCAAAATGAGAAACTATTTTAACTGAATGAAAATAAAAGATATAGCAGAAGTTGTGGAATGCAACTAAAGCAGACACAGAGAGCAATTCATAGCACCAGATGCCTACACTGGGAAACAAGGGAAGTCTCAAATAAACGGCCTTTGTTTCCACCTTAAGGAATTTGAAGAAGCATGAAAGGAACTGAGAGTAAAGCAGAAGAAAGGAAGTAATAAAATGCAGAGCATGAACTCAACAAGTTATGAAAGACTGAAATTAAAAAGATAAAACCAAAAGCTGGTTTTTTGAGATCAATAAAATAAATTTCTTAGTGTTGTCGTTTTTTGTTGTTGTTGTTGTTTTGTTTTGCTTTTTTTTTTTTTTTTTTTGGCCAGAATGAGCTGGAAAAGGGAGAAAATACAGATTGCCAATATCGAAATAAGGGAAGTAAAATCACACATATTCTACAGATATTAAAAAGAATAAGGGAATACTATGAGCAACTTATGTGATACACACAAAATTCTCAAGGCATATTTACTATCAAATCTTACTGAAGAAGAAAATGATAATTATCAATTTATCATTCCCCTGTCTCCATGCACATCCCCACAAAAGGTTTCTATGACCAGATAACTAATGGGTACGGTCTCAAATATCAAGAAAGAAATACCAAGTCTACAGACACTTTACCAGAAAAATGGAGAACAGAAAATAATTTCCAACTCATTTGCTGAGGGGAGAATTAACTTAATAACAAGACTTAAAAAAAATAATGGAGAAATTTAAGGGCCATAATGGTTGCTCAGGGGTACCCAGTCTGCCTGTTAGACAAGAGACCCAGAGTTCTGTCTGCACACCAGCCCACATCTCTGTGATCCCCAGAGGCACTATCACTGAGATTCCTGGAAACACAAGTGTGTGATCTCTGGCATACTATAACCAAGTGTGTGTGAGCATTGAAATCAAGTGTATGATGCCCACAACATGGCAACCAAAAACAAAGATGGAGGAAATTAGCAAAGAGAAAGGGGGAATAAATTTTTTCTAAAGTAATAGTAAATGTCTTTAAAACATCCTTCATTATGGGCTGGAGCGATAGCCCAGTGGGTAGGGCATTTGCCTTGCATGCGGCGGTCTGTGCTGGCCTGGGTTTGATCCCGGCATCCCATATGGTCCCCGAGCACTGCCAGGAGTAATTCCTGAGTGCAGAGCCAGGAATAGCCCCTGAGCATTGCCGGGTGTGACCCAAAAAAGCAAAAAAAAAAAAAAAAAAAAAAAAAAATAATTAACATGAAGGCAGAAATTCTTAAAAAATTTAGCCTACAAAAAAAAAAAAAAAAATTTAGCCTACAGATACCAACAAAACAAACCACAAAAGATAACAGGATCTGGGGCAGGAGCGATAGTCCAGCGGGTAGAGCGTTTGCCTTGCGCCCAGCCGGTGCCGGCCTGGGTTCGATCCCCGGCATCCCATATGGTCCCCCCGAGCACCGCCGGGAGTGATTCCCTGAGTGCAGAGCCAGGAGAAACCCCTGAGCATTGCTGAGTGTGACCCAAAAAGCAAAAAAAAAAAAAAAAAAAAGATAACAGGATCTGACCAAGTAGGGTTTAAGACAAAAAAATATACAGTTTTACATTGGAAAAAAAATGCATGTAATCCAGCCTATTCAGAATCATTTTGGGGAAAAAAATTATGATCCTAGGCCAGAGCACGTAGGACCTTGCCTTGCATGTGGCAGACCCAGGTTCAATCCCTGGCAACCCCAGATGGTCTCCTGAGTGCTGCCGGGATTAATTCCTGAGTGATTTCTGAGCACCACCGGTTGTGCCCCCACCCCCAAACTAATGATTTCAATTGCTTCTTTTACAACTGCAGCTGATAAAATGCAACACCCTTTTTTCACTTTAAAAGAAAAAATAAAGGAACTCTTCAGCAAAGGGACAGAACTAAACACATAAGCCTCATAAATGTTTCTATAAAAACATATATATAGTCAACATCATTCTCAGGTACTGCTGATAAACTCCATGCTTCTCCCTCAAATCAAGAATAAGGCAAAATGAGTCTACTTTCATGCAACACAGTGGGAAAATTCTAGGAAGTGTGCTAAAATAGCTACATAGAAATTAGTTTTTAAAAAAGAAGTAGGTAAGAGCTGGAGCAATAGCACAGCAAGCCGAGTTTGATCCCTAGCGCCCACATGATTCCCCAAGTCTGCCAGGATTAATCCCTATGTGCAGAGCCAGGAGTAAGCATTGGTCAAGGACAGCACATTAGTGATCACTCCTCTCCTTGGAGGTCACCGCCTGGAGCCTTCACCACAACGTAACACCACCACAACACAACACCACAACATGTGGCCTTACATGGGGGCTTGTGGCCCCCAAACAAAAAAGTAAGTAAGAGGCATCCTCACTTAAAGAAGTACAACTCTTTACATTTACAAATCATCAACTACATAGAAAATCTGAGGGCAGCTATAAATGAAGCAATTAATAGACCTAATGATTGTTGACAAGATTGCATGATCCATGATCAGCATACAAGTAGAAACAGAAAATAGAAACTGTAAATAATATTAACAATCACTTGTCACTTGTCTTTCCACTGTTCGTCAATTTGCTCGAAGTGGGAGCCAGTAAATAGTACAGAAAGTTATGTAAGTATCTCATCTGACAAAGTTGTATCTATTGAGAGTTATAAATATTGCTAAAATTAAGGAAAACGTAAATAAGGGAAGGGGTGCTTACTATGTATGTCCATGGATTAGAAGAGTCAATATTTAATATGTTGATTCTCTCCAAAAATTGATACAATTCAATAAAATTTCAACTGGTGTCTAAACAGGTCTCTGCTTTGAAGTTGATAAAATAAGTATAAAATCAACATACAAATAAAATGGAGCGGAACAACCATAATGAGTTTTCTCTTTTTGGTTTTGGATTGTGCCCAGCAATGCTCAGAGGTTACTCCTGACTCTGCACTCAGGAATTACTACTGGCAGTGCTTGAGGATCATATGGGATGCTGGGGAATGAACCCGGGTCAGCTGTGTGCAGGAAGGATACAGCTATTTTAAGCCTTCTTTTGTTTGCTGTTCTATGCTTTATCATTTCCTTCCTTTACATTTCAGTCTGTGTGTGTTTGTGTGTGCATACATATATATACATATATACATGTATATATATATATATATACATGCATATACATACTATTCTATATAAAATGATGTTAAAAAAAGATGGGAAGGGAGAGAATATATATGTTATATTAATAGTGGGGTTCTTAAAGACAGAATATATATTATATATAATATATATCATATTAATAGTGAATATATAGAGAATATATATAGAGTATATATATATTAATATATATATTAATATATATATTAATATATATATATTAATAGCGGGGTTCTTGAAGACAGAGTGGATAATAAAACAATCTTTTTATTGTGGTGTTTAGACTGTATTTAATAATAAGAACTATGTTTTTTAAATATACCTTTTTTCTTTTCTAGTTGACTTATTCATAGTTATCTTTCTCTCCTTTCCCACCTTCTTTTAACTTCATTTTTATAATTCCATTTTCCTCCTTAATCAAGTTTTTCAGTATAATTATTTGTAGGGTACCATTCTGGTATGTGTTTATTCTTGAAATCCTCTTCATAAACAAGAAAAAGAATATAATTAAGGCCCCGAAAGAATTCTGTGCAGATGGTGCTGAACACTGCTAACCATACACAAAAATTAATGAACTTTGTCCCATATCTGGTGCAACATATTAAAAAAAATAGTATGTAGGTAACAGACGTGTATACATATAAAGTCACAAACAACAAAGCTTCTTTGAAATGAGGGAGGGGGCAAAGAGATAGCATAGTGCTTTGCCTTCACGAGGGCCAACCCTGGTTCAGTCCCCTGTACCATATACTATCTCCCTGAGCACTCCTAGGAGTGATCCCTGAGCACCACCAGGAATGGCCCAAATACCCTAGCCCCCCAAAAAAAGATAAAATATTTGATACGTGAGAACAGCGACTTTTATAGGTACAACGCCAAAACTATGATTCATACAAGAAAAAAAAACAGATAAGACAGACAACGAAATTAAAACAGATCATTTATACCTCTTATTTTAGACATCAAGAACTGGAATGTTCAATGGATACTTTAAAAATATAAAAACAAACAAGATGGAATGAAATATTTGAAAATCACAGTGTTGATAAAAGAACTTATAATAAAGAATATCTAAAGTAACCTCCCATACTTTAGCACAAACGCAAACAACATGCTTTCACATTATTTTAAATAAAGACTGAATAAACACATTATCCAAGAAAATATGTGCAGGGCAATAAGTACAAGCAAAGCAGATTAAAAGAAGTTGCCTTTAGGGAATTGCAAATAAAACCACATGAGAGGCTGAGCCTTATTAGGATGGCTGAAATGAAAAGTGACCACGGCAGGGGCTGGAGTCAGTCAAGCAATCCTGAGTGGCTAGAAGAGGTAAAACCGCATTAGCCCTTAAAACACTGCTTGGTTGTTCCTTAAGAGTTAAATACAGGCTAGAGGAAGTATAGTGGATAGATGGCTGCCTTGCATGAGCTCCACCAGGACTTGATTGTGGCACCACATAGAGTCCCTGAGCACTGCCCGGAGCGCAGTTGGGAGTGGCACAAAACAAAACAAAATTTTAAATATCCACCTGCCACATGATCTAGTAGTTCCACTTCAACTAGATAGTTAACCAAAAAAGGATACGGAGGCAAACTTGGCAGCGAACCACACAGGTGGAGCACAAGCAAGCAGGACTGTGAAATCTGGTGCCAAGATCTGGTATCAAGTAGCCTTTGACAAGTAGAAAACTGACCGTGGATACCCAGCAGAGCATTCAACTAGCATCACAATGGAGCAGGCAAGTGGAGTCAGCTAAGCCCAAGTGGAATTACACCCCTCACGCATACCCCTCACAGAGCACATCTCCTGGGACCAGAGCAAGAAATCCAAAATTACTTTTATTGCATCAAAGGGGAACAAAGAGAGCACCAAAAAAGCTGGTCCACAAAGATAAAGCTCAGGAAGTAACTGGAGCAATAGCACTGCAGGTAGGGGGTTTTTCCTTGTATCTGGCCAAGCGAGTTCAATCTTCATGTGTGACACCCCACTTGGTGTCTAAGTCTGCCAGAAATGATTCTTAAGTGCAAAGCTAAGAATAAGTCATGAGACCACCAGGTATAGCCCAAAAGTCAACACACACACACACACACACACACACACACACACACACACACACACACACAAGAGAGAGAGAGAGAGAGAGAAAGAGAGAGAGAGAGAGAGAGAGAGAGAGAGATGACAGTAGAAATGGTAAGAAAATGATGAGAAAACTACAAGCAGAAATGACAGAACTAAAAAAATTTGGGAGTTGAAATGAAAACTCACTGGAAGTCATCAACAGCAGAGTCAACAGTAGCTGTGGTCAAATCAGTGAGCTATCAGATGAGATACAGAAAACCTCTAAACAACAGATGGAAAAAAATTCAAAATAGAGGACCAGCAGACAAAATAACTCTGGGATGAATTTAAGAAGAATAATGTAAAAATCACTGAAGTCCCCGACACCTAGGAAAACAATTTTGATGAAGCATTAGTGAAAGAAATTACTGTCACTGTATCACTGTCACTGTCTTCCTGTAGATCATTGATTTGCTCGAGCGGGCACCAGTAACATCTCAATACATCCTGTCACATGTGAGATAGCCCAAGGGCATCTGCCTGCTCCAGGAACATAAAGAGCCTCAAACTATTCCATCAGGTCATGGGAATGAGGTCTATAATTGTTATTAGTACTTGGCATATAAAATACCAAGTAGCTTGCTAGTGAAAGAAATCATCACTGAGAAACTTCCAGAATTGAAGAAGGCATGCAATCAGAGTCAAGAGTCTGAGGGTACCAGCTAAGAGAGACCCAGTGAAGACTTTAAGATACATCTTAATCACAATGATGAAAGCTATGCATAGAGACATAATACTGAAAGTAGCAAAATCAACAAAATATATTCCATACAAAGGCTCGCCCTTAAGATTCACAGCAGATGTATCCAATGAGACCTTGCACGTCTGAAGATGACAGTGGGTTTTAAGTGAAAGTAAACAAACAAACAAATAAATAACTCAATGAAATGAACACCTCAGCAAAAAGACTTGACCCAACCTAACTCTCTCTTTGTTCAGATGTGAAGAAACAACACTAAATGGAGAATCAATAGCTCAAGAACTTCAAAGACTTAAACCCATCTTCACAAGAAAAGAAAAAAACTTAGACTACTTTTAAGACATGGGAAAGCTGACAAACATGACAAATTTCTGGAAAAGGATTACATAAAACTCGATAATAACTTCACTCAATGTCAATGGCCTAAAAGGATCAATTAATAGAGGAAAAGAGGCAAGTTGGATTAGAAAAATGAATTCAATCTTCCACGGCAAACACAGACTTTGAGTTAAAGGCTGGAAGACAATATTTCAAGCAAACAACTCCCACAATAAAATAGGAGTTGAAGGAACTCTCTTAACATAGTCAAAGTCACTTACCATAAGCCCATAGCAAACATTATACTTAAGAGGAAAAACTGAAAACCTTCCCTCTAAGACCAGGCATAAGCATGCCCACTCTCACCACTTCTATGTAATGCAGCATTTGCCATAGCAATTAGGCAAGAAAAGGATATCAAGGGCATGTGGAAAAAATACTCTATATCAGCAGGCAAATTCAAATCAAAACAACAATGAGGTATCATCTCACACCAGAGAGGCTGCAACACATAAAAAGAACAACAACTAATGTTGGGAAGGATGTGGACATTCCTCGAAAAACAAGGAATTGAGCTTTCATAATTGATTCCATAAACAATTCAACCCCTGGGAATATACTCCAAGGGCTAAAAAACACAATGATGAAAAGACATATGCAATCTTATGTCCACTGCATGGTATTCACAATAGCCAAAATCTGGACACAACCCAAGTGTCCAAGAACAACACATGACTAGATAATTAAACTATGGTACATAGACACAATACAAAAAAAGGAAAAGGATAAAATCATGCAATTTGCTGCTATATGGGTGGATCTGAAAAGTACCATGTTGAGTCAATTATGCTGAGGTAGAGGGACAGACTCCGAATGATCTCTCTCATAGGTGGGATATAAAGAAACTTTGTAAGGGAATATGAAATGTCCAATGGGACTAGAAAGGAAGGCAGGAGAATTGATCTTCGATAGAAAGCTTGCCACTGGAGTGGGGGTTATGCTTGGGGGGATAAATTAAGGAACAGAACATTAGGTCAATGGAGGGAGAAAGCAACTGCCACAGAGGCTGGCTTGGGGACAGAAGAGAGACTGGGGATACTGATGACGAGTAGTAGACAATGGTGAAGGAACTGGTGTTAGAACACAGGATGCCTTAAACTCAAACATGAATATCTTGTAACTCTGTAATTTATGGTCATCAATTTTAAAAAATCGAAACATATCCATGCAGACCCAACCACTCCAGACCCACAGCTGTCCCACTCGGCCCCATGTGAAAGCAGCCCATGGAGCTCCAGAGGGCGGTAAAGGGCTCGGTCAGCCCCTGGCCAAGCCCAACATAGCTCCAAGAGTTCGCTCACCAATGCAGGGGAGAGGCCACGCTGACCCAACTTGGAGCAGGGATTTGGGCTCCTCCTCCCATTCCTCCACCTCCAGGCCAGCAACCCCGGAGAGAGGCACCGGACCCACAGCTCCATCAGTGCGGCAGTGGAGTTTTAGATAGTACTGGATGTTAGGATCATGTCCTTCTCAGGATCTTTCACATTTATACACTCTATAAAGTTCTAGGCAGGTTCTAGCCATGGCCCATTATCCTAGTGAGCCTAGCAAGAAGCCGGAGGAACCCCCCACACAATGAGGTCAGTCATTCTCAACATCCAGACTCCACAGCTCTTCAGAGCTCCACCCAAGAGAAAACCTTATCTTTCCCCGTTGAGTTTCATCAGTAAATGCTCAAGATGAGAGCCTTCTACTGAGAGTGTACCACCTACACGGCAGAGCCTGACAAGCTTCCCACGTTGTATTTGATATGCCAAAACCCAGTAACAATTATAGACTTCATTCATGATTTGAAGGAATGGTTTGAGGCTCTTCCTGTTCCTGGAGAGAGGAGATACCCTTGGGCTATACTAGCACGTGACAGGGTGACAGGACGTATGGAGATGTTACTGGTGCCCGCTCGAGCAAATCCATGAACAACGGGAAGATAGTGACAGAAGTGATACAAGTGATGTAACGTATAATATGAACCTTAAAAGAAGTAAAGTCACCCCCTTAAAAATAACCATAAGGGAGGAGGGGGTTGCCTACAAGTGCTTGCCTTATACATGGCTTATCCAGAGGCGATCCCCACTATCCCACACGGCCCCTAAGCAGTGCCAGGTGTGATCTCTCAGCAAACAACTGAGAGTAATACCTGAACAAAGCCGGGTGTGGCCTAAAACAGAAAAAAATCTAAAAAAATCATATTGTATTTAAAAAATCCTAACTAAAGCCATCATTAGGGAGAGAAGATCATTGCTGCTAATAAGAACTCTTCATGGACAGTATGCTAATAATTGTTGAAAGTGCTAATACCAACCTAACTGAGCATTAAATACAGGCAAAAAGATACACATGACAACCTCTTAATGTATGTATTGTAATCCACAATGTGGAAGAAAAGGAAGAGAAAGAGATGGAGAGAAAGAGAAAGAAATAAAGAATCTGCCATAGAGGCAGGCTAGGGAGGGGAGAGGGAATCGGGGACATTGGTGGTGGGAAATGGGCACTGGTGGAGGGATGGGTGCTGGAACACCGTATGGCGAAACCCAAACATGAACATCTTATGAACATCTTTGTAATTGTGTATCTCACGGTCGTATAATAAAATATAAAAAAATAACTCTTTGTGGGCCTTCATTCCTTAATTGTTCTTTAATCTCGATTATGACTATGATTTCAAGGAGACACCACATCAGAACTTCTCAAGTTAGATGCTGTAATATAAGGCCGACTTTCCGTCACTCAGCACACAATAGGCTGGGAACAAACATTCCCGTTGACAAGCCTCCGTTTCCCGGCCTACCACATTCCTTCTTCTTCCCCTCGGTTGGATCAGGAGTGTTCAGTCAACTTCTTTGAAAAATGTCGTGGGTATCCTGATAGGGACTACTAGGTTGGATCAGGAATTAACTCCTCCCCCATCTTCTTGCTAAGCTTTCTCTCGTTCGGAACTGTTGCCCTAACCACTCTCTCCTTTCTTTAACACCACCCGCTCTGCAGCCTGCCCCTGCAAGCCAGTGCAGTCCACACTCTGTGGTCAGCTTCACTTTCCAGCACAACCTCACTACAGAGTCATCCCTCATTCCCTCCCTCACAGCTCAACTGCTCGCTTTTCCTTTCCCAGCCTGGGAAGCTACACCGCTTCCAATAGCCACCACAGTGCCGGCCCTGAGCCGTGCTTAATGCACCTTGGCACATCCATTCCCAAGGCAAAGCGGCCTCATCCCCGTCTTTTTCCAGCCTTTCTATGGAGGCTTTGTGAGGAACTCACCTAGGGCACTGCCTCCTCTGGACGTCGTCTCTGCTCTCACACAATACCTTCTCTCAGCTCCTTTTGCAGAGGTTTAGGCAAATCAGGCGACTTCTACTATCCTAAACTCCCTCTCACCAACACAAACAAGCTGGCTCAAATTTGAAAGCAGAGGTCTAGTCTTGCTCTTCATTACTTCCCCCAGATCATAATACTGAGCCCAAAACATATGGCAAAAAGATTAGCAGCCACGGGAAGGGACAGAAGACTTGAGTGGATGACCTCTTACATGGCCAGCGTGATGCAAGATTCCACCTCGTGGACGGGAGCAGAGAGGCAGAGATCTCTGTAGGACATCAGTAAAAGAACCAGTTCCAGTCCTCTCAGGGAAGGGCGTCCCACTCCCACTGGGGGGTTGTAGGCAAGATTCTTTCAGTTCACAACATTGTCAATAACAGCTGGTAATGGACTATGATTTGAAGGCAGTGAAACGTTACCGGAAGGTAACCAGATTCCAGGGAACATCAGGGCTTAGAGCAAAAATTAACTGAGGCTGAGAGAAGGCCTGGTCTCCCCCAGCATGCTTCATTTCAAAGAGGAAGCACAGCTCTCCAACCTCAGGGCCAGCCTCCAGCTCCCAATACACATGCTCTGGGTTGGTTTCTAAATCCAGTCTGGAAGCACACAGACTGATCCTCCCTTCCCCACAGGATATGCACCCTCCAGGATCTCTTCCCCACCCTGTTTCTAACAGTCCTTAAGGGTCTCCCACTAGGTCTGGTCTTCAGCTGGTCCCTCGAAAAGCCAGGCCCTTCACCATAAGGTCAAGAGTCAAGTACATGAGCCTCATTAGCCAGATTCCCAAAAGACCAGAAGGTGGACAAAAGTCTGGTTGACCCAGCTAGCAACTTGAAAAGTTAAAAAAAAAAAAATTAAGGCTACACTTACTTGGTGGATCATAGTGATCATAGTAAAAAGGGGCTGGGGTGGGGGGTGAGAGCAGGCAAAACAACACAGAGCAAAATTCTACAAGCTAAATCACAGCTAGGAAAAAGATGAAGGCAGGAAATCTGCGGCTCTGTGGGAGGATCTGGGGGAGTATGGAAGATGCGTGAAGTTAGTCGGGAGAAGGACAGATACAGAATGATCACCCTCAGAGGAGGAATATATAAAACCAACAAATATTCAGGACCAGAGAGATACGACAGTGGATAGGGCGCTTCCCTTACTGGGTTCAATTCCCAGCACCTAACATGGTCCCCTGAGTGATCCCTGAGTGCAAAGCCAGAAGGAAGCTGTGAACATCCTAGGTCACCCCCCAAAGCCCCCTACCGAACAACAAAATACTCAAAGGCAACAGAGAGAGAGAACTGGTCTTTAATAGGAGGATATCAATGAAGAGGGGGGGGGATAGGAAAGGAGAGATAATGGAACATGGTGGAGAGAGTGATATTGGAAAATCAATTGATATCAAGTGATACTGGAATTGTGTGTGTGCGTGTGTGTGAGCGAAACCCCCTGCCGTTAACAATACTGAAAATCACAGTGCCTAACTAAAAGTTCAAAATGAACAAATAAATCACTGCCCGTCACTAAAACGACACTTGCCTTCTTTCCCCTGATCTGCAATTCCAAAGCACAAGCACTTCCTTCTCCTAATTTCCCATTTAAAAAATTAACCTAATGACGGCTGTTCCTCTGCCTCTAGGTAATGACGGATCCTTTAATTTAGGAACTTAATTTAAGTAAGACATAAGAAGTGCTTTAGTGGAAAAGAGCCAACGATTAATCATTTTGCATCTTGATGATCCTTAAGAAGGAAAGGAAATGAATAAAAAAAAAATAGACCCTCTAGGCCATTCCTACTACCTATGGTAACTGTAACTGATCAGCGTCGTACCACCAAACAAAAATACACACGACCACCGGAAGTGGAAGGCGCAGGCAACACTGGCCTTAAAACACCTTACCTGGCCTGATTTCTTTTCTTTTTTAAGGACCCACAAATGCCCTAAAACTGGAAATGTCCTAAAAATGGATACGAAAAAGAACGACAGGGCACCCGGGCTCAGCACCTCCGTCTCTGCAGCCTTTGGGGGCTGCAGTAAAGAACACTTTCTGGAGTGACAGGAAAGGGTCTTTCGCACGCCTCTGGAGAAGTGGACACGGAGAGCGCCCACGCGGCTGACCGCGCAAGGGCAGCGTGGCGGAGGCGCAAGAGGAGGAAGAGTGGGCGAATCCCCGCGCGCCGGCCACGTAGCTGGTGCACACAGGAGGCGGCCAGGAGGGTCACTTACTTGTCCGGTCTGACACTACATTACACCTAGAGCGACTCAGCCAGCGGCCGCGCAGACCCCAGGGACAGCCGGCTGGGCGGTCCCCGCAGGCGCTGGTCCTGTAAAGCGCGCTCCCATTGGCCCTTTGAACCCGGCCCGGGATTGGCCCGCGCCTGCCCGACCCCGCCACCTCCCCCGAACCGGGTCCAATGCGCGGGCGGGTGGCGCCGGCCACTCTCTGGATTGGCCTCTAGTCCACGCTCTGGACTTTAGAAGGAATCCGAGGCGGGGTGGGGGTGGCCGTGGGCTCTGAGCAAGTTACCGGCTTTGGGGAACTGCCCGGCTAAATTCACCCACGAGAATTCTCTCCACCATAAAGAAAACAGCCACAGGCAGCTAAAATAACGGCAGCTAATTTAAGAAGGCCATCACTAATTGTAATAAGTTAATAGCTGGACTGTTGGCTGAAGCTTTTCTTTGTGCCATTCCTGACACTTGGATTGACTTAGCCACGCGGGGACCAGCTCTCTGGAGTGATTCCAGTATCTTCAAAGTAGATGTGGCCCTGCCTTGGAGCAACTTGGCATAGGGTGGGACCAGGACAGACCCCCCCACCCCCACCCCTTACTGAGTCCTCACAATTCTTGGCTTCCTGACAGCCTAGACGCTCTTTCCCGTTTCATAGATGCAGAGGGTCTGAAATGTTCTTCCATTGTTCTGAGACACACAAGGCTGATAGGGGAAATGCACGAAGACTTCAGTTTAAAAGGCAGGTTAGCAGGCTGGAGAGAGTGTCAGTGACGGGGTCTATGTCTCACCAACGTCAAGTCTGAGTACTGAGTACTGAAAGAAGTACTGAGTACTGAAAGAAAGGGAATCTCCATGGATAGCTCTTCCACATTTGGTCTGCTCTTCCATTCTCATCTCCAAGTTCCAATCACCAAGAAACCCCTTTGTACTGGCTACTTACTTACTTACTTACTTACTTACTTACTTACTTACTTACCTACTTACCTACTTACTTACTTGTCCCTAACACCACCCAGTCACAAAATCACTGTCTCTTGGCTATAAGACAGTTCAGTAAAAGTGTTCCCAGTATGCTGAGCCACGACAACAAAGTTTAACCTAATGATTCAACAAGTGTTTTTTTCTGCAAAAGGCCAGAGAGAGAGAGAGAACAGAGACAGAGACAGAAAGAGACAGAGAGAGAGAGAGAGAGAAGAGAGAGAGAGAGAGAGAGAGAGAGAGAGAGAGGGAGGAGTCTGGGGATATGAAAAGATGACAGACCAAGGGGTGAGGTGGAAGAGATACTCAAATCCAAATCCTACACCCTCCTACTGAGCCTGTGAAGTATATATGGGCTTCAGCTGGAGAAAGCAGGTCAGGAACTTCTCAAGAATCATATTATTTGGAAGCCGACAGGGAACATTGGATTAGATAGTTCTCAAGCTGGGGCCTATGAAACGGTGCCTGTGCGCAAAGGAAAGGCTGACTAGAGTCTACAGCCTTCCCAAATGCTCCCCTGGGAAGAAGGGGAACCTGCTAACTGGTGTCCTCTAAGGCAGAAAATGAGTGGGCAAGTGGGCGCTGAAGTCAAATCCAAGAATTTCTAGCTAATCCCCAGACCTGGGAAGCTTTTTTCCACTTTTCCAGAGAGAAAATTCCTGATGGGTCTCAAGTATAGACTAGAAACATGGTTCCTGTGGCCTCTCCCTGGCCGCACACACATAAAAAATGTATGCGACTATTAAGACACACTGACAGACTCACATATGTAACGACAAATACATACACATACTTGACAGACTCAGGTACCCCTTACACAGAGACACACATGAACACATACACAAACTCCTATTCTATACTACAGGCACACTTTTCTTAAGTATTTTATTATACCACCATGATATGTACAATTACAAAGATATACAATTAAAAAGTTCATATTTGGGTTTTGGTCACACAGTGTTCCAGCACCCATCCCTCCACCAGTGCCCATCTCCCACCACCAATGTCCCCGGTTCCCTCTTCCTCCCCCAGCCCGCCTCCATGGCAGGTTCTGTATTTCTTTCCCTTTCTCTCTCTTTTCCTTCCCTTCCAGACTATGGATTACAGAACATACATGGAAGGGTTATCATGTGTATCTTTTGCCTGTATTTAATGCTCAGTTCTAGGTTGGTATTAGTAATTTCGACAATTGTTAGCACACTGTTCCATTTTCTGTCTTACCTAGCCTCTAACTCCCACAGGTTTGTGATAATTTCCACCTTTGACAAGCCAGCTATAGGCACACTTAAATGCAAATGAAACCAGAAATATAGACACAGTATAGTCAGATACATACAAATAAATCACACAAATACACTAATACACATGCAATACACATCATTTCATTTGCACATGCTACATAAATATAAGTCAGAGATATACATCCACACATGGATATGCAGTCACATATTTACCATATTTACAGACATACAGGCGCAATAGGTCTATATACATGCAGACATAATATGCTTACAACAGACATATATACATGTATAGATAGATATAGAAATACCTATAAATATCTAAGATATATATCTATAAGATTTATTAATATCTAGATATAAGATATATATCTTAGATACATCACTTGTCTTGTATCATTTGTCTTGCTGTTGTTCATTGATTTGCTTGAGCAGGTGCCAGTAACATCTCCATTTGTTGGGAATGAGGCCCATTATTGTTACTGTTTTTTGCATATTGAATACACCACGAGTAGCTTGCCAGGCTCTTCCGTGGCTCTGGGTTCATCCCAGGGGGCCCAGTCTTTTTCTATGTCAGACCATCCACCATCCAGGGCCCACAGGGCGGAGCCCTGGGTATAGACAAGCCTGTCTCCTGTCTGCCACCTATTGACACAGCTGGACACTGCAGCCACACCTGCAACACCTCAAGGGACAGATCTTAGATATGTATATAGGTATTTATGTATACACATTTATCTTTACCAAAATCAATTCTACTTAATAAATTCTACAAAGAAAATATTTTAGGGGACGGAGTGATTGTATAGTGGGTAGAGTGTTTGCCTTGCACTCAACCAACTTGGGTTGGATCCTTGGGGTCCTATATGCTTCCCCAGGCACCTCCAGGAGTAATTCCTAAGTGCAGAACCAGGAGTAACTTCTGAGCATCGCCAGGTGTGACCAAAAAATAAAAAAAAATTACCTAGCAAAGGCACTGAAAAAAAAGAGAATTTTATCATTTCAAAGATTCATTTTAACTCATTTATCAAATATTTGAAGCAATATGTGAAGATGAAGTGATAGTGGGTAGTAGAAGATACACTGCACTTAGACACCTAGAAACTAGTTTCTCCATGACGTGAGAATGTCAATAGTATTGTTTTGGGTTTATAACAGGATGAAAACTTGTAACTTTTAACACTGCTACTTAGCATGCACAGAAGTCCTGATCCTATTTTATATTTTACATATGAAAATTTATATGCATATATATTTATGTGCTTTCAGATACTTAAAAATGTTGATCTCCACCTCCCTCTGCTTTAATTCCCAAGGAACTCTGGAGCTATGGGGGTTTCACTGAGAAGGATACAGAACAGGGCATTTTTGTTGCAAGACATAAAAATATAAATTAAATTTGATTAAACAAGCGATTTGGAGACAACCGCTGGACTAGAGCCAGTTACCGACTGGATCCCATGGGATGTCAAAAGATCACGTGGCCGCCCACCTACAAGATGGTCAGACTTCCTTGTTAAGACCCTGAAGGAACGGTTTGAGGCTCTTCATATTCCTGAATCAACCAGATGCCATTGGGCTACATTGGCACGTGATAGGGTCCAATGGAAATGTTACCTGCGCCCGCTCGAGCAAATCGATGAATAACGGGATTCAAGTGATCAAGTGATCAAGTGATTAAACAAGCAATACATAAATGAACCAAAAGTCAATTTATTTCCTTATCTATATCATTCAAAAGAGGTGAAATTCAAGAAAGACTTCAAAGAGCGCCTTCACAAATCTTAATGTTGGTATGAATTCAATAATTAAATTTTAAAGCAAACATCCCAACATAAAAATAGGCAAAAAATTATGAGTACACTTCAAAAAAGAAAGTACAAGAATAGCCAAAAAATTCATGAATCAGTACTCAAATTGCTAGCTCTATGGGAAATTTAATCTTTTGAGAATCTCGTGAGAAAACTCAACCCACGATGAGATACCAATACTTATTGTCTAGAATGGCTAAGATTAATGAAGACATGAAGGAAATCTTGGTGAAAATGTAGAGTAATCAAGTCTTCCATCCACTCCTGGTGTGATGTCAATTGGTTCAACCACTTTTGCAAATCCATGGATCTGTTCTGTGATCTTACAAATCTCTCTTAGGTATTTGAAGTATGTGCATGAAAGTGCATAGAAATATTATTTTGTGTATAGCCATTGCTTAATAGGATCAAACGTTTAAGATATACTGATTTACTCTCCAACATCTATATATAATTATACAATGATCATCTCCAAAAGTCTATTTTTCATCCAACCATGAAATTGATACTCTGCCAGTTTCACCCGCGGTCTGATCTCCTCTTTCACCCGGTAATCACTATTCTGTTGTCAGAATCTGAAAGTTTGTTTTTGTTGTGTTTTGTTTACTCTTTTTTGTTGTAACTCTCCACATATGGATGAAATCATGCATCGTTTTTCTTTCTTTGTCTAATTTAGTGAACATTTACCATAATCCCACCTAGATCCAACTATGCTGGCAACCATTCAAGTGGCAGGACGCCTTTTTTTTCTTTTTGTAGCTGAGAATTGTCCCATTGTGTTTATGTACTATGTCTTTACCCAACCATTTGTTGATGGGCATTTCGTTTGTTTCCAGAACTCAACTATCATAAAGAAGGCTGCAATGTAAAGGTACTATATGTATCATCCAGTTATTCTAGTCTGAATATCTATCATAAGTCAAAAGCCCTAACTTTCAAAACCTTGATCAGATAGGGATTATGGTTATTCCCACCCACCTCAACCCATCCCCTTCCTTTATAGCTATCGTGGCAATAGTCAGGTATACACAGACTGCAGTAGCAGCATTTGCTTGCTTTGTTTGTTCGTGGTGCTCCAGAGAGCACACACTTTCTTGTGGCATTCCACATCTCAACTGTGCTAGAGATTGAACTTGCATCCTTATCGCTGCAAAGCTGGTGCTCTAGCACTGAGCCACACACCTAGTTCTCACTATACCCAATTTATAGTTATGGGTATATCTATACCACGTGTATTTATGATATATAAACCTTACAATACCTTAAAAAAGTTATTAAAGGGGCCGGAGCGATAGCCCAGGGGGTAGGGCTTTTGCCTTGCACGCGGCCGGCCCTAAGCCGGCCCGGGTTCGATCCCCCGGCATCCCATATGGTCCCCTGAGCACCGCCAGGAGTAATTCCTGAGTGCAGAGCCAGGAAGCCAGGAGTAACCCCTGAGCATCGCCAGATGCGACTCAAAAAAGCAAAAAAAAAGTTATTAAAATATAATTGTGTTGGAATTATTGATAATAAGTATGGAAGACTAATAAGTTGATAATAAGAGTAATAATAAGAATCTCAATAAGTTGATAATAGTTCGAGTTAGATAACGAATACATAGACATTCATTAAGGTATTAGTCTGTATAGGGTTAATTTTTTTTTTCTATAAGAAATTTTCATTTGTTTTATTTTTTTTATTTTTTTTATTATTATTTTTTGGGTCACACCCGGCAATGCTCAGGGGTTTCTCCTGGCTCTGCACTCAGGAATTACTCCTGGCGGTGCTCGGGGACCATATGGGATGCCAGGCATCGAACCCGGGCGGCAGGGGCCGACCGCATGCAAGGCAGACGCCTACCCTCTGGGCTATCGCTCCAGCCCCAAGAAATTTTCATTTGTTTTAGAGCCACATTGACTGTGCTCAGAAGTTATTCCTGGCTCTGTGCACAGAAATCACTCCTGGAAAAGTTTCAGGTTCCAGAGATTGAACACAGGTCAGCTTCATGCAAATTGAGTAATCTCATGCCCTTTCTATTTCCTTACATTACTCTCTGTAGTAGTGCTCTGGCCCCAAGAAAATTGTTTTTGTACACAAAAATATACATATAACAATATGATGTCTATGAGAGAAGTAACAAAAGGCCAAGAGCAACAGGTTTGACAACTGGTCTAGAGAACTGAGCTTTTCATGGAAATGAGATGCTGGATGAGAGGTAAGGGTGGTGTAAAGGCGGGTGAGGGGGAACCCTGAGAGAATGGTGGAAGGAAAGGGACACTGGTTGAGTGTGTAGTGTTGGAAGCTTGTGTTCATGAAACTCTATCACTGAAAGTAATATTAACTTTTAAGTAAGTAATGGGGATTTAAGGATTTTTTAAAGCCCATCAGGGGCCAGAGGGAGTCCATGGTAGACACTTGCCTTGCTTGTATCCAATTCCAGTTGTAGTATAGGTATTACATATAGCCACCTGAGTCTCCCAGGAGTGAGTCTCCCTGAGTGAAAAGCCAGGAGTAATCCCTGAGCACTGCCAAAGGTGGACCAAACCCTCCCCCACTAAAGCCCATCAGTCATTCATGGGAAGGATTTGAGAAGAGTGATTCAAAGTGAGTGAGAAGATTCTGAGTGAGAGAGAGAGAGAGAGCTCAATGGACAGGCTCATAGTTTGCATGCAGAAGACCAGATATCAATCTCTAACACCACATGGCCTCCAAGCATTGTCAGGAAGATATGAAGATACCTCAAGAATAGAACTGGGAGTATTTCCTGAGTCATCCCAGTGGTGGCCCAAAAACCTAAGACACCGCTAACTGCCATCAACCACACACACACACACACACACACACACACACACACACACACACATACACATGCACGTGCGCACACAAAACCTAGGTGATTTTAAATATTTACATATAAATAAAAATATTTCCATTTGAGTATATCTAAAATATGCATTTCTAAGATAGATTTTTCTCAGTTAATGTCTCAAAGTTAATATTACCAAAATCAAAAACTGAAGTAATGACAAAGCACCCTGTTATGGCTTGATTGATAATGACTTTTTTTTTTAAGGGAAAAGGAGAACCTCTGAACAGTGGTCAGGGACCTTGGGCTGCCAACCAGTTCCATGCTAGGATCTGAGGTTACACTACTGCTTGGCCCCTGTGGTGGTGGACACCACCAGCCATTCAAGTGATGCTTAGGGGCCCCTGAAGTGCTGGGAATGGAACTGAGGTCCTAAGCTTGCAAAGTATGCATGCCTGACTCCTTTGCTACCTCTCCAATTGTCTATGGAGAGAATCTTAATTGCAATGAACTCTGTTGCAAAATTGAGTAATCTTCCTTGGCATGCCCTTTCTATTTCTTCATTCTCTTCAGAGACTATACATGAGAGGTCATTGCTGGGGAATTTCTATGTATTGAAAGACTGTACAAGCATCTCACAATTAGTGGAACTGTTAGCATATAGGAGAGGTCACTGCAATCTCCTTTTCTCTATTAGAGATGCTAACTGTTACACAGGGTACAGCCCTTCCTTTCTTAAACTACTGAAGGATCACTAAATGACCTAATCGCAGTCCAGAGAAACTTTCCTGACCCCATCAGTGAATAGTAATGGGCCAAGCATTCATTAAGTCTTGGATGTCCCTGAAGCAAGTTCAAGGTCGAGAACATTCTCTTCTTGGGAAGGAAACATAACAATAGAGGAGACTAGGAGCAATGTACAGCGCATCTGGAATCATAAACAGGTCTATCTCCACTCTACCTTGGAGTCTTAGTTTCTTCTTCAGTCCTATACTAAGGCAATAGCCCCTACGCCCAGACACATAGTAGATGCTGGAGAAAACTTACTATAGTTTTGGTTTTTCCATTCTATCAGCACTTTCATCTGGTTGAGTCTCCTCCACCTTTAGCCTCTGGCCTGTCCTACCCTGACCTGAGGGTGAGTCAAGACAAACTATTAGACACATTCACTAGAAATTTGGACTCCTCTATGGAGTGACAGAGTGACAGCAAATGGTCAGAGTTTGAGCATTCTTTGCTCAAACTAGGAACCTTTGCTTCCTAGTTCTTCCACCTATGAGCAAAGTGTTCTTGGTTCCTGATGCTTTATAAACCTAGCATTCTCTTGAACACTTGCTTTGAAAATAAAAGTTAAGGAGTTCACACTTATAACATCTTATATACCTTGTAAGTTTTAATTAGCAATCGAAGATCAGTTACTTTGTGTGTCACAAAATTGTTGATTTATAGACCACACTGCAAGTATTTTATGATTGAATATTGTTTCCTAGGCTCTGTATGAACCTTTTAATACAAATTATTTATGCTAATGCTTTAGCACAAGGGTAAAAATAAATATGCAAATTAAAAAAAAATAAACCTAGCATTCTAGCCTTACAAGTATTTAGTATTTTTGTTTGTTTTATTTGCTTTGAGGTCATGTTATTTCAGAAATTCCCTTTGCATAAATTAGCTAGAAACAGTGCTTTCATATGCAGCCAGATAAATCATATGTCCAAAAGGTGGGGGTGGGAAGGGTGTAAACTCCCCTTTCCTAAGCTTTTAGTGTCTAATAAGAAAATAGAAAAGAATTTAAAAAAAATAAGGCAACGAATCACTTGTACCACTTGTCTTAGATGACTTCACATGTGAAAAAAATAGGATCTGGTTTCTTCTCTGAAGTGTTCAAGAACTTGTCAGCGGCTCATCGAGTTCCACCCTTCAGCAGTCTTTTTTAAATCTGGCTCAGGTATGCCAGTCCAGAGACTCGGAGACATGCTACTGGCTCTCCCTGTGACCAGCCGCTCATGAGGCGCCCGGGAGGGATGGTGGGTTCTAGCCATGGCCCACCACTACAGCAGAGCCTCGCAACAAGCCAGACGACCCCCCCCACTCCATGAGGGCCTCCATTTTCCACATCCGGACTTCTCTCCGTCAGACCTCCACCCAGCAGACTAGCCTATCACAGCCCGGCTTGTGCGACTGCTTGCGGCTGCATGGTTCATCAATAAATGCTGGACTTAGAGATGCCTACAAGAGTATGCTACCTGCACGGCAGAGCCTGGCAAGCTACCCATGTTGTATTTGATATATATGCCAAATACCAGTAACAATTATAGACCTCATTCCAGAATGGATTGAGGCTCTTTATGTTCCTGGAGCAAGCAGATGCCCTTGGGCTCTAGTAGCATGAGACAGAACATATGGAGATATTACTGGTGCCCGCTCGAGCAAATCGATGATGAACAGGAAGACAGTGATACTACTTGTCTTCCCGTTGTTCATCAATTTGCTGGAGTGGGTACCAGTAACATCTCCATATGTCCCGTCATATACTAGTGTAGCCCAACGGCATCTGCTTGCTCCAGGAACACGTAGAGCCTCAAATGAATTCTTCGGTCATGGGAATGAGGTCTATAACTGTTATTGGTTTTTGGCATATCAAATATGACACGGGGTGTCGGGAACGCCGCGGGGGTCCCCCGACAGTGTCAGGACAGAGGTTGTCTTCTACCTCCGAGGACGCCGGAGAACAGATGAAAACGCACGAGTCTGGTGCAGTTCCAAAAATGGCTTTTAATAGTACAAAAGCTCTTCCACAGCACTCCAATATAATGAACAAACTTTAGCTCTGGTCCGAACTTAGACCATACAAAAGAGCCTAAGTCTCCCACCAAAGAGAGAGAGGATCTCACCCGAGCTGAGTCCTACCCAGAAGGAGCAAAAGGCCAAAGAGCAAAAGGCCAAAAGCCAAAAGCCAAAAACCAAAGCCAAAAGCCGTGGGAGCCAAAAAGCTAAAGGCTGAGGAACCAAAAGGCAAAAGGTGAAGGGGCCTCAAGTCAGCCCCTTATATACACCAAAGTAATCCAACCGGGAGGGACATGTCAACAAAGAACTCTAAACAGAGTGTAGTGCCACACCTTATTGCAGGTTAAACAAAGGTTATGCCAAGGACTAAGGAGATTATCTCTTATGTAAAACACTGGAGAGAGAGAGGGCTGATATAAAGTAATACATCTTAACTTTGTGAGCTTCATGTAATCTAGATAGTACCCACAAGGTCCTTCTTATTATTATCTGCACCAGGGTGATTCTGAGTATCTTGTTCTCGTGTACTGAAAGGGTCACTCTTGCCTGCTTAGAGCAAACTAGTATGATCCTTCCTATAGTCTTCCTATAGTCTCAGCGTAGCCAGGGTGGTAGTCTCCTGGTAAATTCTAACTGTCCCACGCTGGGTGCAGTGGGTATAAAGAGGTGCTGTGCCCAATCTAGAAAACATAGAAGTCTTAGTAGATGTATAAGTCAGAAGTTATTCAATCAAGGTGACTTCTGTAAGTGCCACACCCTCTAGCAGTGTTTACATACAAGAGAATTCTCATTAGAATGAACCTTGACTTAAGTAGATTAAGCTGGGAGTGGGCAAAACTCCCAGAATAGCTAAACCTGTCCTCCAACAATGGGAAGCTTGCCAGGCTCTGCCATGTGGGAGAATGATCATTACAGTGTATAAATGTGAAAGATCCTGGGAAGGACCTGGTCCTAACTTCCATTATTGTTTAAGAATGTTGAGCTGCCAGCGCAGCTATGGGTCTGGAGTCCTGAAGAATCACCGTCATTACCAAATTCCTTCCCTGCTTCTATCTCAGAGATACAGATAAGCCCCTGTAAGGACTACAATCTATTTTGCTAGTCTGCTATACCCCAGGTGACTGGTACGATGTCTGGGATATAACTAATGCTTCATAAATAGTAAAAAGGAAGCAATTCATTAAACAGTTTATTGAATGTCAAATAGAAGGGGTTTTCAAGATGTTTTGTGTAACCTCAAGCATGAAATTCAGTTGCAATGGGAAGACAGCTTTTTGACTCTTGATATCACAGAGCTCAATTGCATCAAGATTGAAGAGGCTCCTGGGAGGTATCCTTCACAAGAGGGACTCAAGGGGAGCTAATGGTGGTATAGTCCCCACCTCCACCTTCTACCCCTATACACTGGTTCTCATTCCTGAACCAGAAATGATAGAACACAACTCCCTGGGTCCTCTGTTCACATACAGAAAACAGGGACATTCACTAAGAATTAGGGATATCACTTCTCCTAAATCTTAGTTTTGTGAATTGAAAACACTTTATCCAACTCAGAAATTAGAGCTAAGATCATCAGTGCTCCATTAGAAAGCCAATTAAAAGTCAATTAATGGAAACTGAGCTCACCAAAGTTTGTCTCTGTGAGCAGCTAAACTGCAAGTCAGCTAATCAACTTTAGAGTTAATTGCCAAATTAGTTGGGACAATCATTCCAAACATTTTCTCTTCAATTATAATTATGACCAATATAAAGTTGTTGGGGCATGGGGCAGTTCTGAGGGTTCTTTGTGGAGTTGAGGGATCCGTGACACATGCAAGGTGAGCACTGTAGTCCTGACCTCCAATACAAGCATTTGTTTATTCATTTGGGACTACGATACTGCAAATATAATATCCAACTCTACCGGACAAGCCTAGATGTAAGATTTGCCATGTTACAGACATCTGTAAGAGAACTCTGAATAAATCTGTCAAAAGAATAATGATGAATTGCATTACTTCATAGCAGTGGTAACCTCAGGAGGCAAAAGTCCAGATATGTTGAGGAATGGAAATTGAACATGTAAGGGGAAAACAATTTCATTAGCTATAATCAAAAGAAAGAACAAAAGGGGATTAAAATTCTATAACATGCTCCAAAAACGCAGAGAATAAGCCACTCGACATTGCAGAAAAAGATTCAATAGTCACTATTGTTTCTTACTGCTTCAATGAAAGGAGTCAACTAATTTATGCTTAACACTGTCTGCTACATTTAACAAGAGTTTAAAAATGAATATTAGATTCATTAATTTCAAACTACCCTGTCAGTAGTTTCAAACTACCCTGCCTTTCCCCTTCTTCTTTGGGGTAGGACTTCTCTCAGATGAGATTCTCTCTCTTTGGTGGGAGACTTGGGCCTCTCTTGTATGGTCTAAGTTCTGACCAGAGCTAGAGTTCTTTCATTATATTGGATTACCATTAATATTCTACCCACCCCTCTGAGAGAGCCCCACAAGGCAATGAGAGCATAGCGCCTGCACGGCAGAGCCTGGCAAGCTGTCCGATGCATGTTCGATATGCCAAAACCAGTAACAAAAATGTTTATTTTCCTGACCCTGAAAGAGCCCTTAATACGGCAGCAGTAAGAAAGGCAAACAAGCAGTGCCTGATAAAATTTCATGTCCATTCTAGGCTGCCAAAATGAAGGACTAAAATGACTGTCTGTACTTTCAATGCACGTCACGCAGGCATCGGAAGCATATATTGAGGATCTGATGCTGCAAGCGCAAAGATCAAGTACGACATCATTGGTCTGACTGAGACGAGGAGGCGTCATCGCATCATGCTGTATTTGACACTGGAGAAGAATTGTTCCTTGGAACATGCGATGAAAGAGGCGTCGGTGGCGTTGGTGTCCTTGTCAACAAGAACATGGCCGTCAACATGATTCATTTGAATGCCTAACAAACCAGAAAAGACGATTACACTTGAAGAGATGTGGCCCACTGTCAGCAATTTCTATCTTCATTGTCTATGCACCAACAGCCACATACAAAGAAGATGAAATTGAGAAATTCTACATGGAACTAGAGGAGTTCTATAAAAAAGATCACACCTTCTACAAGATCATAGTCAGTGATTTTAATGCCAAGATAGGACCGAGAAGATCGGCTGAAGAACTCCATATCAGGACCCATGGCCTAGAATGGAACCAACAAGGAGAGAGACTAAGTTCATCATGTCCACCAAGACCATTCATGGGAACTCACAGTTCCAGAAGGCTGAAGCAAAACGTTGGACATGGGAATCTCCTGGTGGACAGTTCCACAATGAAATTGACCACATCATCTTTAATCGACAGTTTTGTCTGACCGATGTAGCTGTCGTCCCCAAATTCCAAACAGGATCGGACCACCCTCTCCTTCATGCAAAATTCTACTTCCCACAATGGGGAGAAAAGGCTGCAAAGTTTAAGAAGAGTACTCCCAGAAAGACCACCAACTGGGAACTCTTTGGCACCATTGCAGCAACATGGGAAGATACCATCATTTACGACATCGATGAAGAATACAACCGACTGGTTCAGCACCTCCATGATTGTGCGAAGAATGCCGAGAGAGAGAAAGACACAAAAGAACGCTTGTCTTAAGAAACTCTCGAGCTCATTTGCCAACATGGCAAGGCGCGAGCCTCAGGAGACCAAATGCTAACGTCCAAGCTTGCTAAATGGTGCAGAGAAGCGATAAAAAGCAGACCTCAAAGACAGAAGACAGAAATACTGGAAGATGCAGCAGAAGCCAGGAAAATCATTCGCACTGCCCGCCTGTCCTTCGCCAACTATAAGACCAAGATGACTGCCCTCCGATGCCCTGATGGATCTATCACATCTTCCAGAAAGGCAATGGAGATTATCTAGGACTTCTACTCAAATCTCTTTGATATCCACATCCACCTGCCCACATACCAAATTCCACAGGATGGATATGTCATTCCCAACATTCTCCCTTCTGAAATCCGACATGCCATCTCGTTGGTAAAGAAGGGAACAGCACCAGGCCCAGACAAAGTCAGACCCTAACACCTGAAGAATCTGCCGTCGGTACTCATCAATACACTAGCTCGACTCTTCACACGCTACCTGTCCAAATGCAAGGTGCCCTCCCAATGGAAAACCAGCAGGACAGTTCTACTGTTCAAAGAGGGAGACATTCCACGACATTGGCAACTATCGCCCCATCTGCCTGTTGTCCATCATCTACAAGCTGTTTACACAACTTATCCTGAACAGGATTGGCAGAACACTAGATGAAGGACAACCATGCGAGCAAGCTGGCTTCCGGAAAGGATTCAGCACAATCAACCATATCCACACAGTAGCCAAGCTCATTGAGGTTTGTAGGGAGTAAAAGATGCTGCTCTGTCTCACGTTCATTAATTTACAGAAAGCCTTTGATTCTGTGGAGACTGAAGCGGTCATCGAAGCCCTAACCAAACAGGGTGTTCAAACCCAATACATCAAGATCCTTTGTGAGCTGTATTACGGATTCACCACCAGGATCTCACCATTCTACAAAGAAGTGATTATTGATGTCAAAAGAGGGGCTCGACAGGGTGATACCATTTCACCAAAACTCTTCAGCGCCACCCTCGAGAACATCACGCAACAATTAGAATGGGAAGGAATGGGAGTGAAGATAGATGGTCAGCAACTACACCACCTCCGCTTCGCTGATGACATCGTTCTAATAACACCAAACATTAGCCAAGTGGCACAAATGCTGGCTGACTTCGACCGAGAATGTAGAAAGATAGGTCTACAGCTGAATCTAAAGAAAACCATGTTTATGAAAAATGAACTAGTTCCAGAGGCCCCATTCACTCTCAATGGAACAAACATCAGCAGGAACTCCCTCTGACGCCATCTAGCCCCGGCGCCCAGCAGATCCCCCGTGCTCTTCCCACCAGGTGCGTTCCCATGCGGGCAGCCCCTGACCACTGGGCTCCAGGAGAAAAGGCTCCAGCTTTGAGGAGGGGACCGACCCCCACCCATCGCGCAGGAAGTCCCTCTGGCGCCATCCAGCCCCGACGCCCAGCAGATCCCCGTGCTCTTCCCACCAGGTGTGTTCCCCGGCGGGCAGCCCCTGACCACTGGGCTCCAGGAGAAAAGGCACCAGCTTTGAGGAGGGGACCGACCCCAACCCACTGGCACAGGAACTCCGCACTGCAAGACCTCCACCCTGACCCTCCGACACGGAACCACCCACAGACACCCCAAAATTCAAAAACCAGCGGGACGCTTAGTGCGTCCCGCAAAAATTATATTCTATCTACCTGACATAACACTGAGCATTGTCCCCTATACTCTTTGCTATACGTCCCTAGCTGCAAAGTAATTCAGGCATCTACTAACTTTACTGACTAGTCACCCAGAACACTCATTTTCAGCCTACGATAGTCATATGGTAAAGTAGCGCAAAAGTCCTTCAAGCTCTATTAATAGACCTCAAAGAAGACATTAACACTAGCACAATAATAGTCAGAGACTTCAACACTGCATTATCGACTATGGATAGATCGACGAGGCTGAAACTCCGCCAGGGAAATACTGGACCTGAAGGAAGAAATAGAAGAAAGAGAGCTGGTTGATATATACAGGGCTTTTCACCCCAAAAAAATCTGAATACACTTTTTTTTCCAGTGCACATGGAACATACTCCAAGATAGACCATATACTGAGCCACAAAGCATACCTCAACAAAATAAAAAAGATTGCAATTGTGTCGACTATCTTTTCAGATCACGATGCACTGAAAATAGTAGTGAACCATACACAGAAGCAGGGAGCTAAACCAAACACCTGGAAACTAAACAGCTCACTGCTGAACAACAAATGGGTCATAGAAGAAATCAAACAGGAAATCAAAAGATTCTTAGAAACAAATGACAATGAAGATACCAACTATCAGAACTTGTGGGACACAGCAAAAGCTGTGTTAAGAGGAAAGTTCATAGCTCTGCAAGCATTCATCAGGAAAGAAGAAAGGGCCCATATAAATAACCTGACCTCACAGCTGAAAATATTAGAAAAAAGACCAACAAGGGAAGCCCAACCCAGGCAGAAGGAAGGAAATAGTGAAACTTAGGGAGGAAATCAACGACCTGGAAAACAAAAAAACAATCCGAAAGATTAATGAAACCAAGAGCTGGTTTTTTGAAAAATTAAACAAGATCGACAAGCCACTGGCAAGACTTGTAAGGACAGGGAAAGAGAGAACCCAAATAAACAGAATCAGAAATGAAAATGGTGACATCACAACAGAAAAAACAGAAATCCAAAAGATCATCAGAGGTTATTTTGAGAATGTGTATGCCACAAAACATGAGAACCTAGAAGAAATGGATAAATTCCTGAAGTCCTATAACCTCCCACGATTGAAACAAGAAGACCTCCAATACCTAAATAAGCCTATCACCATCGGGAAATTGAAACAGTAATTAAAAAGTCTGCCCAAACACAAAAGCCCAGGTCCAGATGAGTTCACTGGCGAATTCTACCAAACCTTTAAGGAGGACCTGCTGCCAGTCCTGTTCAAGCTCTTCCAGGAAATAGAAGAAACAGAAACATTCCCAAACAGCTTCTACGAGGCGCATATCACCCTGATACCCAAAGCAGGGAGAGACAATACAAAGAAGGAAAATTAAAGAACAATCTCCTTGATGAACACAGATGCTAAGATCTTCAACAAAATACTAGCAAACAGAATCCAAAGACTCATCGAAAAGATCATACATCACGACCAAGTAGGATTCATCCCGGGAATGCAAGGATGGTTCAACATTCGCAAATCAATCAACATAATACATCACATCAATAAGAGAAAAAATAAAAAACCATATGGTCCTATCGATAGATGCAGAAAAAAGCATTTGACAAGATCCAGCACCCATTCATGATTAAAACCTTCCAGAAAATGGGAATTGAAGGAAGCTTCCTCAAGATAGTCAAAGCCATCTACCAAAAGCCCACAGCGAGTATCATTCTCAATGGGGAAAAATTGAAAGCCTTCCCCTTAAGATCAGGAACACTACAAGGTTGCCCTCTCTCACCTCTTTTATTCAATATAGTACTGGAGGTACTCTCGCCATAGCAATCAGAGAAGAAAAGGGACATTAAGGGCACCCAGATAGGCAAGGAAGAAATCAAGCTATCATTATTTGCAGATGACATGATATTATACCTAGAGAACCCTAAACTCTTGACCCAAAAACTCTTAGAAACAATAGATATGTACAGTAGAGTGGCAGGGTACAAAATCAATACCCAAAAAGTCAGTGGCTTTCCTATACACAAATAACGAAAGAGAAGAAAGGGATATTAAGAAATCGATTCCATTCACAATTGTGCCACAGAAAATCAAATACCTAGGAATCAGCTTAACCAAGTGTGTAAAGGATCTATACAAAGAGAACTACAAGACACTGCTTCAAGAAATAAAAGAGGACACGAGGAAATGGAAACACATTCCCTGCTCATGGATGGGGGAGAATTAACATTGTCAAGATGGTAATACTCCCTAGAGCTTTGTACAGATTCAATGCGGTTCCTATAAGGATTCCCATGACATTCTTTAAAGAAATTGACCAAACACTCCTGAAATTCGTATGGAATAATAACCCCCACGGATAGCTAAAGCAATCCTTGGGAAGAAGAAGATGGGAGGCATCACCTTTCCCAACCTCAAACTGTACTACAAAGCAGCAGTAATTAAAACAGTGTGGTACTGGAATAAAAAACAGACCTGTGGACCTATGGAATAGAGTTGAGTATCCTGACACCCACCTGTTGCAGGACTCCTAAGGGCCGCTGCATCTGCTCTGGAGTGCCTCCCGCAAATCACTCCGTAGATAAGGGGGTAGTCTAAATGTGGCAGTTTATCCGACCGTGTATGCTGTACTAGCTGGTATAAATATTCTCCCATGCTACCACAATCATCGTGGGACTAGCTAGATCTTACCAGCATATTAGCCTGCCATGCTGGACCCCTAAGTAATTAGACCAGAGAGAAATGCTGTTTGCTTCCAAGCAAACAAGCATGGCTCCCCTGATATACTCAAAGGCAACTAAAATATAAAACTACAATGAAGTAGAAGAGACTTGTGAAGGCTTGGAGAAATATTTAACTGGCATTAGTATTAGTCTTTGGTACAGAGACATGCCATCTCAGAAACCCCCCTTCTCTACACTACAAAGGCATTCCCAAGCAGATTTCAGCTCAAAACATTAGCATAATAAAGGCCCTAGGTGAGGTGCAGGGAGGGGTTACCTAAGGGCATTGGACCCTCCCCTGCTTTCCATAACAGTGGGAGGAAGGTCTGAGTTACAGGGATATAAACTAGCCGGTTCCCGCTCTCCGGGCCTTCTTCTTTGTGGGATCTCTCCTTGTGAGCGCTCATTCCCCTTGGAAGCTTTTTTGTCCTTTACACGTGGTGGCGCCATCTTGGCCTACACGTGGCTGGGGTTCTAGCCTGGAATCCTAAGCACCGGGTTTTTCCTTTTGCTGATTTGTATGCCTGAACCTGTGATAAGTAAAGCCTTTTAAAACTGCATCGGATTCCTGAGTTTTTATCCGTTCCTCGCCCGGCCGGAGGTAGAAGGGAACTTCGCTTCCCGGCACTGTCGGGGACCCCGGCGGAGCGCCCCGACACCCACCCTCAAAGACATGATCAGTTAATCTTTGATAAAGGTGCAAAGAGTCCAAACTGGAGTAAGGAAAGCCTCTTCAACAAGTGGTGCTGGGATAACTGGACAGCTACATGTAAAAAAATGAATTTGGACCTGTGTCTAACACCTTGCACAAAAATAGATCAAAATAGATTAAAGATCTCAATGTCAGACCTGAATCCATAAAGTACATTGAAGAAAATATAGGAAAAACCCTCCACGACATCGATGCTAAAGACATCTTCAAAGGTGAAACACCATTAACAAAGCAACTAGAAGAAAATATAAATATATGGCACTACATGAAACTGAAGAGTTTCTGCACCTCGAAAGAAACAGTGACCAAGATAGAAAGACAGTCCACAGAATGGGAAAGAATATTCACCCAATACCCATCTGATAAGGGGTTAATATCCAGGATATATCAGGCACTGGTACAGCTATATAAGAAAAAAACAGCCAACCCCATTAGAAAATGGGGGAGAAGAGATGAACAGAAACTTTGACAAGGAAGAAATCCGAATGGCCAAAAGGCATATGAAAAAAAATGCTCATCATCACTAATCATCAGAGAGATGCAAATCAAAACAACAATGAGATATCACCTCACACCACAGAGAATGGCCCATATCCAAAAGGGTAAAAAGAAACAAGTGCTGGCGTGGATGTGGGGAAAAGGGGACTCTCATACACTGTTGGTGGGAATGTCAACTTGTACAACCTTTCTGGAAAACAATATGGACATTCCTCCAAAGACTAGAAATTGAGCTCCCCTTTGACCCAGCCATACCGCCTCCTGGGAATATACCCTGGGAAGCCAAAAACACACAGCGGAAACACAATCCGCACTTTTTATTTTCATAGCAGCACTATTCACAATAGCCAGAACCTGGAAACAACCAGTATGCCCGAGAACTGATGACTGGATAAAGAAACTGTGGTACATCTACACAATGGAATACTATGCAGCTGTCAGAAAAAAATGAAGTTATGAAATTTTCCTATAAATGGATGGACATGGAGAAAATCATGTTGAGTGAAATTAGTCAGAAGGAAAGAGAGAGACATAGAATGACTGCATTTATTTGCATGACATAAATATACTAGGTGATCTTACCGAAAGTGGAAATTACCACAAGCATGTGGGAGTCAGAGGTTAGTTTAGATAGAGAAGGGAACATGTGTGAATAAATGTCTAAAGGTCTGATACTAACATAGAACTGAGCATTAAATACAGACAAAAAATGCAAATAATGGCTTCTAAGTGTATGTAGTGCAATCCACAATGTGTGGGAGAAGGAGAGAGAGAGGGAGAGGAGAGGGGATAAAGAACCTGTCATTTAGGCAGGATGTGGGTGGGGGAGGGAATTGGGGACATGGGTGGTGGCTGAGGGGCACTGGTGGAGGGCGGGGTGCTGGAACACTGTGTGACCGAAACCCCCAAGCGTGAACAACGTTGTAATTGTATATCTCACGGTGATATAATAAATGTTAAAAAAATGGAACAAACATCTCTGAATGTAGCAGTTATGTGTACCTAGGTTGAGAAGTCAGCATGATGAACGACCTAAAACCTGAGCTGTGCAGGAGGAAGAGAGTGGCATGGAATGCCTTCAAAGGCATGGAAGAAATAGCTAAAAGGACAAAGAACCTCTGGCTCCGGGCACATCTCTTCGACTCTACTGTTCTCCCTGCATTAACATCTGCCTCAGAGACCTGGGCCCTACGAAAGCAGGATGAGAATGCTATTTGGGTCTCCCAGAGAGGAATCAAAAGAGCTGTGCTTGGAATATCACGCCTCACACAAGTGAGAGAAGGAATCCGGAGTTCCGAGCTCCGTCGCTATTCCAGAGTCAGGGACGCTGTCTCGTTTGCCAAGGCATCGAAAATCAGATGGGCTGGACATGTAATGCAATTTGGAGACAATCGCTGGACTAGAGCCATTACCGACTGGATCCCACAGGATGTCAAAAGATCACGTGGCCGCCCACCTACAAGATGGTCAGACTTCCTTGTCAAGACCCTGAAGGAACAGCTTGAAGCTCTTCATATTCCTGAATCAACCAGATGCCATTGGGCTACATTGGCACGTGACAGGGTCCAATGGAAATGTTACTGGCGCCCGCTCGAGCTTATCAATGAATAATGGGATTCAAGTGATCTAGTGACCCTATCAGTGTCATTCCCATTTTATTTTATTTTATACTTTTATTTAGGTCAGGATTATTTTATTTGGAGATTCATATACTCCATTAAAAGTAGAAATAAAAGGGGGCCGGAGCGATAGCCCAGCGGGTAGGGCGTTTGCCTTGCATGCGGCTGGCCCATGCCAGCCCGGGTTTGATCCCCGGCATCCAATATGGTCCCCCGAGCATCGCCAGGAGTAATTCCTGAGTGTAGAGCCAGGAGTAACCCCTGAGCGTCCGCCGGGTGTGACCCAAAAAAAGCAAAAAAAAAAAAGTAGAAATAAAAGTATCACTACAATATTTTAGAAATTTTAATATACATACATATATGACATATATTTTCCCCTTGCCGAAATGGTGTATAGTTACTTAAAAAGGTTGAGTCTCTGACTACACTTTCAGAGCAAAATCACATCAGATACCAGCTCAGTGACAAAAATCATCAACTTGTTGGGGACCTCCAGCATTGCAATACAGTGTAAATTCTGGTGCTCTGTAACCAGGGTTAGGAGGTGTGTATATGTGTGTGTGTGTGTGTGTGTGTGTGTGTATAAACCACAACTAATGATAAACAAGCACTATGTCCAGTAGTGCATAGACAACATATATGTGAATATTGCAGACCTTCCCACCCCAGTAGGCACCCTAAACAATATGCATGAGAGCCAAACTAATGAGTGCAACCCCAGTAAACAAGTGTACGAGTACTATAGCTAAAATGGGCAGGCCCTGATAAGCTCCACAGGCAAGCATGTGAATGATGTCCTTCCACCCCCATAATTGCAATAGCAGCTCATAGGAAGAGGAAGAGGATTGAAAAGAAACCAAAGTGGTGAGAGAGATAGTACAGGGGTGAGGGATCAGGTCTGGCATGTGACAGATTCCCAGTACCTGATGATCCCCTTAGCACTACTGGTGTGGCCCTTGGTTGTCTGAGCACTGCCTGGGAGTACTGTATGAGCACTGCATTGCAGGGCCTGAGCAGCATTGACTTTTCAGGTTTTCAGGTCTTCTTATTAAACCATCTATCTAGGAGGGCGCGAGTGCTTGGAAGGGGCCCAAGTGCTTGGGCATTTTTGGAAAGGTCCCCAGTGCTTGGAAGGGGCTCCAGTTCTTGAGCACTGCTTGAAAGCCCCAGTCAATAAAGGAGAAAAAAGGAAATAGGAAGGAGAAATCTTAGATTAACTACCTCATTTGAAATCTTTCCTTAATTCTGATATCCATCAATTGCCAAGCCATTTGCTATTCACTAGCACAGCATGTGCTGTGTGTAAATATAAATTATATTTATGTGTGTAAATATAAATTATATAGACCTACATATGCATTTGTTAGTATATATTTAAATATTTTTAACAAAATTCTCCCTCTTTAACCCTCCTTACTATACAGAATCTTGCCTACCTGTCTGTTGCAGGACTCCTCTAAGAGACTCTGCATCTGCTCTGGATTGCCTCCTGCAGGTCACTTCATAGATAGGGGATAGTCGAAAGCGTAGCAGTTTATCTGACCATGTATTCTATACTGGCTGGTATAAATATTCTCTCATGCTATCACAATCATCATGGGACTAGCTAGATATTACCAGCATATTTGCCTGGCCACTTTGTATCTCTAAGTAATTAGACCAAAGAGAAATGCTGTTTGCCTCTAAGCAAGCAAGCATGGCTCCCTGATAACTCAAAGGCAACTAAAATACATAACTACCATGAAGTAGAGGAGACTTTTGTGAAGGCTTAGAGAAATATTTAACTGGCATTAGTATTAGTCTTTGGTACAGAGACATACCATCTCAGAAACCCCCTTCTCTACTCTATAAAGGCATTTCCAGGCAGATGTTGGCTCAAAACATTAGCATATAATAGGGCCTAGGTGAGGTGCTGGGAGAAATTACCTAAGGGCATTTGACCCTGTCTGCTTCCCATAATAGTGGGAGGTCTAAGTTGCAGGGGTATAAAACCAGCCTGCTTCCTCTCTCTCTCTCTCTCTCTCTCTCTCTCTCTCTCTCTCTCTCTCTCTCTTCTCTCCTCTCTCTCTCTCTCTCTCTCTCTCTCTCTCTGGCTCTCTTTTGGGGCCTGCACTCTTCTTGGGAGTCTTGTCTTTGTCTCCCTTTTACAGGGCCTTAACAAGTGGTGGCCGCCATCTTGGCCTACACGTGGCTGGGGTTCTAGCAGGGAATCCTAAGCACAGGGTTTTTCCTATCGCTGATTTGTGTGCCTGAACCTGTGATAAGTAAAGCATTTTAAAACCTGCGTCAGATTCCTGAGTTTTTTTTTCATCCATTCCCCACCGGCTTCCGAGGTAGAAGGAAACTCGCTTCCCAGCCCAGGAGCAGTTTGTGGGCAGGTCCATTGGGCCTCCTGCTGGAGGCCTGTCCACTGGATAGGGGTGGAGAAAGGGGTCCCCAGCTCCATCTCCACAGAAGCCCAGTGACTTTAGCTGCCAAGACCAGCATACCTGGTTATTCATAGTTGTGTTATTGACATGCTATGTTCTATCACCCATCCTACCACCATCTCCTCAACTCACCCCTTCACCCCCCCCATACCCAGCCTGCCATCTTGATAAGCACCTTAAGTTTAGTTATTAAAGTTTGGGTCCATGATTTCAGTGTTGTTGACTCTGTGGTTTGGATATTAGTGCTATCATTTCTAACACCACGAGGTACTGAATTCCCTTGATCCCTGCCCTAATTGCTTCTCATCTATTTCTCCTCCTCTTCCCCTTCACTTCCTATTTTCTGGGGGTTAAGCATCTGGGTGACCTATTTTAAAGCATCGAATTTCATTGTCTAGTTACATAAAATATCATATATAAATAATATCATCTTATGGCTATCCTTCCTCTTCTGGCTTACTGCATTAAATATGTTACATTTCTAGTTCCATCCATGATGCAGCAAGTTGCATGATTTCATCATTCTTTACAGCTGTGTAGTATTCCATTGTCTATCTATACCACTTCTTCATGATCCAGTGATATGTTGTTGGACCTCTAGGTTGATTCCAAATCTTAGCTATTATTCTAAGTTATGCAATTAATAATAGTGTACATATGTTCTTTTGAATGATTTTTTATGCTTTTTGGGGTAGATAACCAAAAGTGGAATTGCTGGGTCATGTGGCAGCTCAATTTTAAATTTACTGAGAACCCTCCTCATAAGAGTGAACCAGACAACATTTCCACCAGCAATGGATGAAAATTCCTTTTTCACAATATCCCTGCCAATGAAGATTTATCCCTTTACTTTTGATAATCCTTTTACCATTCTCACTGGTGTGAGATGGTATCTCATTGATGAGTTGATTTGGATTTCCTTAATAATAAATTATGATGAGCATTTTTTATGTTCCTCCTGGCTACCCATTGGTCTTCCTCAGAGACATCCTTGTTCATTTTCTCTCCCTGTTTTATTATGAGGTTTTTGGATTTTTTGTTGCCTATTTTGGTGAGGACTTTATATATTCTGAATACAAGCCCTTAATCTGATGTGTTGACCCCAAATACTTTCTTCCATCAACTTAACTGTCTTTCAGTTTTAGCTGGTGTTTCTTTTGTCATGCAGAAACTCTTTAATGTAACCCCCATTTGGTTTTGTAAAATTTTTTGTAAGTAAGATATTTTGTGTAAAGACTGTAGTTTACAAAGTTGTTCATAGTATACAAGTTATGGACTTTCAATGTTTAAACACCATCTCACCATCAAAGTGACCTTTCTTACTTCACTGCCCAATTTTCCAACCCACCCTCCAAGCTTGCCACTTTAGCAGGCACAGAATAATTTACTTATATTGCTTGTTGCAACTAAGTTAAGGGAATTATCTAAAATACTTCAGAAAAAATTATTCAAAAATCGATAGCCCAGCGGTAGGGCGTTTGCCTTGCATGTGGCTGGCCTGTGCCGGCCGGGTTCGATCCCTGGCATCCCATATGGTCCCCCGAGCACCGCCAGGAGTGATTCCTGAGTGCAGAGCCTGGAGTAATCCCTGAGCATTGCCGGGTGTGACCCAAAAAAGCAAAAAAAAAAATTATGCAAAAATCGCTATATCTCACCACAGGGTTAAGTCCTTGTCTAATGATTTGCTAAGCTGTTTGTTCCCAAGTGAGTGTTCTGTGTTACTGCATTTATTTGTTCAGTTTTGTTGAATTCAATAATACTTCCCCATGTACTTTAGTGTGTTCTTGCTAGCATATCAGTATTGACGAATTTTGAGGTGTTCTGTGGCCACAATGTCCAGACAATAAGAACTATGGTCTGCATGAATGAGTTGAGAGGATAGCTGTGGGAGCTGGTTGTGACTGCTGGGACTTCCAGAAGTAGGAGGTGGGTAGTGGTGGAATTCCCACTCTGAAAAATAATTCAGCCTGGACAATGGTAGTACCTACAATTTTATGCAATTTGTTATTTCTGCAGAGTATTAGCAAACCACTGAAGTGTAGCCACTGGCATGACTATAGCAGTGGGGTGTGTGTGCGTGTGTGTGTGTGTGTGTGTGTGTGTGTGTGTGTCTGCCAGGGCTTCAGCAGGGTAGAAACACAGCCTTTCCCACTTCAAGGGCACCCCAGTGTTCTCATCCAGGGGGACTGCTGTATGCCCATGAATTTTTATTTCTTGGATTGAATCCTCTTGGACATTTAGTTTTGAATCAGTAGAGCAGGACCATGTGGGTGAGTCAACATGGCATCAACTGTTTCATTTGTTTTATTTTTGATTCTGTTGCCTTTCCCAATGACAGTGTATCACTGAATACAACTTTGAGGTACAGGTCTTGGAGAATTCTGTCTATACTTTTTTATTATACCACCGTGTGATATACAATTACAAAGATGATCATGATTGGGTTTCAGTCATACAGTGTTCCAGCCACTGTACCTCCACCAGTGCCCTATTCCCACCACCAATGTACCCAAATTCCCTACCCCCTTCCACAGTCTGCCTCTATGACAGGCATTTTCCTTTCCATCTCTCTGTTTCTCTCTGTCTCTCTGTCTCTGTCTCTCTGTCTCTCTCTCTCTCTCTCTCTCTCTTTTCTTACACATTGTGGTTTGCCCTACAGACATTTAGGAATTATCATGTAAATCCCTTTGTGTACATTCAATGCTCAGTTCTAGTGTGGCATTACCATTTCCCACAATTGGTAGAACACTGGTATATATTTATATCACACTAATGAATGCAGTCATTCTATATCTGTTCTTTACCTTCTGACTAATTTCACTCATCATGATAATCTCCATGTCCATTCATTTGCAAATAAATTTCATGACTTCATCTTTTTCTGACAGCTGCATAATATTCCATTGTATAGATGTACCATGGTTTCTTTAGGCAGTCTTTTGTTTTTGGGCAGTCAGGTTGTTTCTAGATTTTGGTTAACATGAATAGAGTTGTGATGAATGTCAACATGCAGATAGTATTTCTTCTGTGTGTTTTGGGGTCTCCAGGATATATTCCCAGGAGTGGTATTGCTGGGTCAAATGGGAGCTCAAAATCTAGTTTTTAGAAGAATGTGCATATTGTTTTCCAAAAGGGCTGGACTAACAGTGGATGAGAGTTCCTTTCTCCCCTGCATCTACGCCAGCACTGGTTGTTCTTGCTCTTTTAGATGTATGCCAGTCTCTGTGGTGTGAGATGATAACTCATTGTTGTTTTGATTTGCACTTCCCTAATGATAATGATAAGGGCACTTTTTCATATACTTTTTGGCCATTCGAATTTATTCTTTTGGGATGTTTCTGTTCATTTCTTCTCATTTTTTTGATCTACCTCTGCCTGCCAGACACTCATGAAGTAAATTAAGTATAATCTCACCTCATGAATATTACAGGGACTATGTGTGAAGAAATACTTGCAGGAACTGTGTGAAGAGGCTAAACTTGTAGTGTTTTATTATTTCAAGAAAGAGGAGAGCATAGCAACAAACACTCCTGGGGGTGTTTGCAAAAGACTCATAGAGGAAGTGATATTTAAATGTGGTTCAGAAAAGTAGGAGTTTTCTAAGATAGAAAAGAAAAAGGTCATAAAGGCATTCCAGAGTAATACAATACAGATGTGTAAAGAGCAAGCCTTGGAGTTTGACTGGTATCAAGGTGCACTGAGTGAGAAGTTTGAGTTTACTGTAAAATTATGAAAGACCAATGGCGTGTTTTGAGATCTTGACTTTGCCTTGCCTATAATGTAGCATTTTCTTTTAATATCACATTAATTGAATATCACATTGCATTTAGCCTTGTCGAATAACAAATGGGGGTAGGAAACAGATGTTAGAAAGGACTGATTATAGTGAAGCAAATAGTTCTATAAATGATACTGTTTCCAAAGATAGAAACTGTGAAAGGAGACAGTGTAGGACCTAGGATTGTGTGTTCCCAATTTGAATAAAATAAATTCCATCAAAAAGGGCTTTATTGTTAAGAAGAAATTTTCATAAGAAGAACTTCAAGAAGGGAATAAGGAGACAGTAATTGAGTTTGAGGGCAATCACTGTATCACTGTCTTCCCGTTCATCATCGATTTGCTTGAGCGGGCCCCAGTAACATCTCCATATGTCCTGTCTCATGCTAGTAGAGCCCAAGGCATCTGCTTGCTCCAGGAACATAAAGAGCCTCAATCCATTCTGGAATGAGTCTATAATTGTTACTGGTATTTGGCATATATAGCAAATACAACACGGGTAGCTTGCCAGGCTCTGCCGTGCAGGTAGCATACTCTTGTAGGCATCTCTAAGTCAAGCATTGATTGATGAACCAGCGTGGCAAAGCGGCCGCCCGAGCCGGGCGCTGATAGGCTGGTCTGCTGGGTCGAGGTCTGACGAGAGAAGTCCGGATGTGGAAAATGGAGGCCCTCATGGAGTGGGGGGTCGTCTGGCTTGTTGCGAGGCTCTGCTGAGGTGGTGGGCCAGGACTAGAATCCACCATCCCTCCCGGGCGCCTCGTGAGCGGCTGGTCACAGGGGAGAGCCCGTAGCAGCTCTGCCCCATGTCTGCGAGTCCTTGAGGGCAATACAAAATTAAAGTAATAGTACCCATTGGCTTGTGGTATACACTCCCCAAATTAAGAAAGAGAAAATGCTCATCATCATTATTAACATGAAATAAAGATACTGTTGCCACAGAAATTATGTCTAGAACCCGGGGATGTATATCTACCTGTGTGTTCCTCTAAATTCCTTCTCTCCCATCCTCACTTTCCAAACTTTCAAGTCCCAACATCTATAGACATCTATAGACAGTGTGCAAACACATATATTTTGTTATGAGATTATTCCAGAGAGTCACTATTGCTGCATACTCTTTTCACTAAATAAATTCTTTTTTGTGGATATATTACCATATATTTATCCATTATGTCAAGGGGGGATTTTGGTTTTCTCTGATTACTACTCTACGAAGAACTCTGACTTTTCCATCTCTAGTTTCAAACCTCCCACCAACTCTTTAAATTACACATTATTATTTTTCATTTTATGGGTGAGGGCACTGAAATTCAGAGAGAATAAAAAAATTTTTTTGCTGTCTTTTGGCCACACAGTGTCAGGGCCAAGGTTCTTAAGCAGACCTCTGTGAATACAGTATGGCAGTCACACCTATTCCTTTCCCTGGAGGCCCCAGGTTTCCTCTAAATTCCCTCTGCTGAAGACTCAGGAGCACTTGCAGCTCATACCCAGTTTTTCTGGGACCCGCTTATGAGTCACTACTTGGATGAGGAAGGGATTTCTTGAGATGCCCTTCTTGCCTATTTACACAGGCAGTTGCACTGGTAGTAATCAGCCACATGAAAAATGCCTACTTCAGCTCTCAGGGAGGGGTTCCATTTCTGCTCTAGTGGTTCTCCTTTTTTCCTACAATCTGTGTCCTCAAAGAGGTCATCACCATTCTCATCATCATTATCATCCTTTTCTTGTGAACAGAGCTGTGCCAACTGAAACTCCGCTGAGTGAGGAACACATTATTAGCTCTATTGTGCGGATCAGGAAACCAGACATCAGGGTGACTTAGCTAGTACGTGGTGACTTGAAAAAGAGGACCTTTGTCAGGTCATTTTCTGTTTGTCCAGACAAACATTCTCTACTTATATGAATTCTACCCCACGCTGAAAGAGATGTCAGAGCATTGTCTAAAATAATCTTCTGGACTCAGTATCATCATTATCAAAGGGAAGAAACTCAGTCCCTAGCAAGGTAATATCTGAAAAAATTCACAGATTTGTTGAATGACAGCCACAACACAAAATGGAGGTAGAATATCCAAGGTCAAGTGAAACATTATCAGGAGGTCTTGTCAAAGGTGGAAATTATCACAAACGTGTGAGAGTCAGAGGTTAGGTAAGACAGCAAATGGAACAGTGTGCTAACAATTGTCGAAATTACTAATACCAACCTAGAACTGAGCGTTAAATACAGGCAAAAAGATACACATGACAACCCTTTAATGTATGTACTGTAATCCACAATCTGAAAGGGAAGGAAAAGAGAAAGAGATAGAGAGAAAGGGAAAGAAATAAAGAACCTGCCATGGAGGTGGGCTGGGGCAGAGGGAAAGGAACCAAGGACATTGGTAGTGGGAGATGGGCACTGGTGGCGAGATGGTTGCTAGAACACTGTATGACCAAAACCCAAATATGAACTTCTTTGTAATTGTATATCTCACGGTAGTATAATAAAATACTTAAAAAATGGAGGTAGGTGATCACATGGTGTGGTTCAAAGGTGTTAGGACAGAAACTGTAGTATCTCCCTCCAATTGATGCCATAAATATGCCACTCAATACAACCCAGTTTATGTCCAGGTTATTTCCAACCTGAGGAAGAGAAAACAAGAGATCTAGTGGAGGTGCTATTAAGAAAAAAGCTATCCCGAACTTAAAGTATCTGTTAGCTGTGAATTATTTTATTACCACTGTCCAACACAGTCTTTTGTTTCATACCTTACTTATGAGTCTTTAAGTCGCTTCAGGGGAAACATAACAATATGTTGATATTTTTTCTAGCTAGGATGCAATTTCTTTTGTTTGGAAGAAAAATAACACCAAAGATTATAGTTTTATATATGAAAATGTTAACCTATTTGTGTCTACCCAGTAGTCTTTCAATGTTCACTTTTACCACAGATAAGTAGTTGGTATCCCACATTCTTTTTTGAATGATCTTCACTTACCTGATAGTCCCTTCCTTCAGGAAAAGAATGAATCATGTTCACTGTGTAACTGTTTATATGTATACAAATGTTCACTGTATATTTATCATTTCTAAAGAATTATACTTTGACAGCTCTAATTTTTAAGGCTTCAATGAGCATTTCTCAGCCATTTTTACTGCACAACAAATTCCCTACAATTAGTGGCATCAAACAGCAACCATTCAATTTATTCCAATGATATGGTTCAAGATGTTTTAGGAATGGTATACAGTAAAGTCTTTGCTTGGGGGTCTCTCCTATTATTAAGTTAGGGACCTGAAGACACTGTCGTCATGGAAACTTGATTGAGCTGGATGGTTCCCAGATGGTTAATTCAAGATTAGCTGATGTTAACTGCCATCTAAAAGCTCCACTAGAGTTATCAGAGAGAAACCCTACCCTTAGTTGCCATAGCATGGCAGATTCTTAGGAAGTCTAACTTTTAAGTGGTGCCTGGCTCCCCTGGAGTGCAAACTTGGAGAAAACTGAAAAAAAAAAAAACCTTGCAGAAATACTTAACTTTTACTAAGTCCTGGGAGTTAATAGCACCACTGTTGTGGTACCTCATTGGTTAAGAAACTAATATCCAATATCTGTAGAAAAAAGGGCCAGGAAGTTTGGTCCATGATTGGAAACCTCTTGGAGAAAAGACAGAAGGGATAGATATCTTTATGACAAAGATAGCGGTAACTACTCACTCTGGATAAGCACTGTGTGCTGAAAGTAGGCAAAGGAACAAATATGATCAACTCTCAGTGTCTGTATTGCAAACCATAATGCCCAACAGGAGAGAGAGAGAGAGGAGGGAGAAAAGAATGAAAGAGGCTGCCATAGAGACAGGCCGGGGAAGGGGGGGGTGAGCAGATGGAGCTGTAGCAGGAGGATAAAGGGGTACATCGGTGGTGGGAAATGTGCACTGTATAGAGGATGGGTATTGGAACATGGTGCGACTGAAACCTAATCATGAACAGCTTTTTAAATGTATCACACAGTTAAAATAAAATATAATATCAAAAAATAAAATAAATTAAAAAAAACAACATAGTTCAAGGAGGCCACAGATACCCCACCTATTTGTGGGGAGAGTATCAACAACTTTTCATGTGATATTTGGGAAAGTTACATGGAGACACACTTTGAACTTCATAGTAAGAAGGAAAAGACATACAAGAATTATGACATTAGGAGCAAAGATGATTTGGGACAGAGAGAACACAAGAATACAGTATTTCATTCATTGAGGAATGTGAGAGGCTGTGGGATGATGTACATATTAAAGGGAAATCAAAAGAAAAATGTAAGAGGCTACTCAGCTGATTGACTGAAATCTGTCTTGTTTACTCTAAAATATAATTAGACTCTCTTTTAAAAAAATGAGTGAGTACTGTTAGCTCTTCTCCTTCCCCCACATCTGGGCAAGGTGATAAGAACGTCTCGTATTTCTTCCTTTGAAACCAGTAGGAAGTTTAAATCAAGCATGGGAACTCTCACCCCAGCCTCACCCACAGCTACCATAAAAAACTCAGCCAAGTTTCCTGTCCTTGTTCCCTCAAGCTATTTTATCAGATGTGCTTGAAAGGCAAGTTATTATCCTAAAAAGCCTCATCGTGTGAATAATAAATGCTTTATAATAATCTACTTGGTAGAATGGTGAATGTGTGTGTAGCATTATTAATTTTTATTTGCAAAGAATCTGGAGATTCTTCTTGTGTCTTCAGAGTTTCTAGCTCACCCCACATAGTAATTTTCATTTCTAAATATAAATATATGAATGATTAGTATTCTCACCTTCCATAGGCTAAACTCTATTTTGACATGTTTTGCGTAACTCATTTTCCTCTGAGCTCTGTGGAAAAACTCCATCACGTTGGACATAGAATAATAGATGGCAGAGGTATTTAAGTCAGTCATAAAGCAAAACAATATTGTCTATCATGATATCCTATAATTTTTCCTGCCATTATTCCAACTAGGCCACCACCAACGAGGCTGCCACCAATTACGAGAAAAACCCAGGAAGTATTTTTGGTCATATCCACCCTTCAACAACAAAAAAGACATCCTTTATGTTAAAGATTTTATCATCTAGCTCTTGCATTTATTAGGTAGAGTTTGCTTGTAACCAGCAAAGTAATGATCCCCTAAGCGCAAAATAATATTCACACACAGATGCTGGAATGCTAAAAGATACTACTTTTTGAAATACATTATTTGCTACATTAATGAGCTCTCCTCCCTTATTTTCCTTAACCCAAGCTGTTGTCTACCTCTGTATGGAGGACTCTGTTGAAAACAATTCTGTCTGGCACAGTTTCTTTGGGTCTAGCTGTTGCCACTGACTTTGAAAATAAAGAACCTTCTTTATATTTTCTAACTTCAGTACCAGTATTATTTTCAGTAAGTAGGTATGTAATATTATTATGCCCACACTGTAATAGTATTATGCCAACTTCAGTTTGCAAACGAGACAGTGCAGAATAGGTAGTGGAAGGAAGGAATATAATTCCCGTGATAATCCCCAGATTTGATGTTTGGCTGAGTTGGTGGTGGTTCTTGGTCTAAAAGAAGAAGACTAAGGTCTTGTTCTTTTACAGCTGCTCTAGGGAAGCTTGATGGACAGGCATGGAGATTGCTAGAGAATGAGCTTTATTTGCAACCAAATGGTAGGCTGGAAGGTGGTGGGCCCATGTCCTCAAAATTACCACTTGTCTACATGTTCACAGGGAGTAATTTTTTTGAGAAAGAGAATAGGGAAGCAATTTTTTTTTACCAAGAGTATATGTTGCTGATTGGTGGGCACAAGCATGATCAATAATTTTTTCCTCTTGGATGGCTCCCCAAAGCACACTCCATCTTTCTGCAAACTTAAGCCAAAACTTTCTAAGTTGGGGTTCAACCTGTTCTTACATAGAATCTTGCGGGATGGAAATGTCCCTGTTCCCAAGAGCTGCTGTTTTTAATTTTGAATTCATTTCTTAGTTTCATGTGGGCCAATTTTAGTACTACTGACTGGATGGAGATTTGAGAGTCTCTCACTCTCTAGGGGGCTGGAAAACTTTGATTTTAGACAAGATTAGTTTCTGATGAAAGCAAATTTAAAATTAAGACTTTGTTATTGGAATTCTTTAGCATTTAGTGAACAGAAAATTATTCAATAGTATATCAAGTATAACCCATGTGCCAGACTCTCGTAGATATCCCATGGAGCTCTGGTAAGAAAATAGAACCTAAAGAGTCACCACATAGATGCAAGAATGTAGATGCAATGTGGATGCAAGAAACTATGATCAAAATGCCAAGAGAAGGAAACAGAAAAGCAGAAGGTTAAGAATTCACGTTTAGGACTACAAGAAATAGCAAGAGCCAGCAAACCAACTCAGGTCATTTCAATCAAGTAAGTGTCCAGCACCTGTGGACCTATGGAATAGAATTGAGTATCCTGACACCCAACCTCAAACACATGATCATTTAATCTTTGATAAAGGTGCAATGAGTCTAAGATGGAGTAAGGAAAGCCTCTTCAACAAATGGTGTTGGGAAAACTGGGCAGCGACATGTAAAAAATGAATTTGGACCTGTGTCTAACACCATGCACAAAAATCAGATCAAAATGGATTAAAATCTCAATATCAGACTTGAATCCATAAAGTACATTGAAGAAAATATAGGAAAAACCCTCCCACGACATTGAAGCTAAAGGCATCTTCAAAGGTGAAACATCACTAACAAAGCAACTAGAAGAAAGGATAAACATATGGGACTACATGAAACTAAAAAGCTTCTGCACCTCAAAAGAAACAGTGACTAAGATACAAAAGCAGTCCACAGAATGGGAAAGAATATTCACCCAATACTCATCTGATAAGGGGTTAATATCCAGGATATATCAGGCACTGGTAGAACTTTACAAGAAGAAAACAAACAACCCCATCAAAAAATGGGGGAGAAGAAATGAACAGAAACTTCAGCAAGGGAAGAAATTCGAATGGCCAAAAAACATATGAAAAATGCTCATCATCACTAATCATCAGAGAGATGCAAATCAAAACAACAATGAGATACCACTTTACACCACAGACACTGGCACATATTCAAAAAGAGCAAGAACAACAAGTACTGGCGTGGATGTGGGGAAAAGGGGACACTCATCCATTGTTGGTGGGAATGCCGGTTGGTACAGCCTTTCTGGAAAACAATATGGACTTTCCTCCAAAGACTAGAAATTGAACTCCCATTTGACCCAGCCATACCACGCCTGGGAATCTACTCTGGGAAACCAAAAAAACGCAGCGGAAACACCATCCCTACTTTTATGTTCATAGCAGCATTATTCACAATAGCCAGAATCTGGAAGCAACCAGAGTGCCCAAAAATCGATGACTGGATAAAGAAGCTTTGGTACATCTACACAATGGAATACTATGCAGGTGTTAGGAAAAATGAAGTTATAAAATTTGCCTATAAATGGATGGACATGGAGAAGATTATGTTGAGTGAAATTAGCCAGAAGGAGAGAGACAGATACAGAATGACTGCATTTATTTGCATGGCATAAATATATATGTACATATTATGATACCAATATCCAAGGTCAAGTGAAACATATATCAGGAGGTCTTGTCAAAGGTGGAAATTATCACAAGCGTGTGGGATTCAGAGGCTAGGTAAGACAGAAAATGGAACAGTGTGCTAATAATTGTCGAGGGGTACTAATGCCAACCTAGAACTGAGCATTAAATAGAGGCAAAAGGATACACATGACAACCTTTTAATGTATGTTCTGTAATCCATAGTCTGGAAGGGAAGGAAAAGAGAAATAGAGGGAAAGGGAAAGAAAAGAACCTGCCATGGAGGTGGGCTGGGGAAGGGGGAGGGAACCGGGGATGTTGGTGGTGGGAGATGGGCACTGGTGGAGGGACGGGTGCTGGAACACTGTATGACCAAAACCCAAACATGAACTTTTTTAATTGTATATCTTTTTTTATTTGTATATCTCACGGGTGGTATAATAAAATACTTAAAAAAAAAGTAAGTGTCCAGCGATTCCACTATAGGCAGTTGAGGTCTGAGTTCAGTGGACAGCAGCCTGGGCCTAGAAAAAAGGAAACTCATACCTTCCTTTTTTGTAAAATAAATTAATGGCCCCCAAGGCTTTCAAAGTCTCTAATAGTAAGCAGCTCCCAAGGCAGAAAATGAGAGAGACCTAAACAGAAAGGACTATCCCGGGAAGAGGGACAGCAAGAGTTGCCATAAGCAGAGTTGCCTATTACCAGTCCAGACCCTTCCATGATATTCCTATTGATATGTGTTTTAAAGAGACTGAAACAGCACAGGGGGTTTGCATTAGGCAAACAATTCGCATGGGAGGAAGCAAAAGGAGTGAGGAGCAGCCAGAACCAATCTTCATTCTAATTAAGCTCCATTTTTTTTTAATTAATCTCCATTTTAGCTGATAAAAATGTGACCCAACTTTAGCCCATGTTGATGAAGCGGGTCATCCAGTTAGGAGAGACAAAGTCACATTTCTACTAAAATAGCCTTAATATTATTCTTTGAACACTTGCTATGATCATTGTTTTGCCTGTTCTTACTGATACCTAAAGGCGCTTAATATATAGGTTACTATACTCCATAACATTATTGGTCGTTGCATGCTGTAAGTTTTCAAAGCTGAAACACTCAGATTTGACTTGATGAACAAAACAGTCCTGTAAAATAATGGACCGATGATGTCAACTGCTGCTGCCTTTTCAATTGTCTTCCTTGAGTGAACTCTCCCTCAGGCAAGAAAACCTATTGTTTGGGATGAGGAAGGAAAGACTGACACAAAAAACATCTCAGTCCCAAAGCAGGGGTGGACAATCCTCCTTAAGGCAGGGCTAGTCAGAGAGAAAAGAGGAGCGCACTCTCCCTCTGCACTGTCAGTAACCAACCCCCTGACTAACAGCAGAAAGTGACATTTACTGGCACAAAAAAACAAACAAATAAAAAATAAAACTCTGGAGACTGCTCCAGGGAAGCCTTCTGATCAGAGAGAGCAGTTTTCATTAAAGCAGTAATTTCTTGCTTTTTACCTTTATCCCTCTGTCTTCTGTTTTCCTTCTCATCCTTCCTTCCCTTCACACTAAACAAAAAGTCCACATTTCCTTTTCTTCCCTCCACATAACCAGGGTAAGATCTTATCCACAGAGTTTCTGCCAACAATGGCTATGGATTGAGCAGGTTGCAGAAACCCAGCCTACCGAACATCTAGAAATCCTCAGAGTAGCTCACCACACAGGAACTCAAGAGACATATCATGGGAGGCAGACACCTCTTCCACACAGTATTTCTCGATTCTACTTTGCACATAAATGCAACCATGAACAACTGTTTTCCCACAATCCTTGTTCATATCTCTCAAGGGAGAACTCAGAGGAACTATGCCAGGCAAGAAAATTCCAGAGAGAGGAAATAGGTATAAAGACCCAGAAGTGTGGAAGTCATTTTTATTCGACAGCAAGCATGATGGGAGGAGTGTAATACTAACAAAATATGTAATGGCTCATGGTGTCAAGAAGAGGAGAGAACATGGAGCAGGAACGATTGTACAGCAGGTAGGATATTTACCTTGTGTGCAGATGACCCGGGTTCAGAGTTGATTCTTGTACCCCATATTGTCCCTGGAGTCCTGAGTATAGAGCCAGGGTAATCCCCAAGCATCACCAAAGTGACCCAGAAACAGACAAAAGAGAGGGAAGGAGGAGAGATAGAAATATAGAGGAGAGAGAACAGAAAAGGCTATATACTTAGAAATCCGTTTTATGGGGAATTAATAAAGACCATCCTGAAAGCCCAGGGGAGAGAGGGTGAGTGAGAATTCATATCTTGGCTTGGGACTTTGCTCTCCATGTCTCCAGTCTCCTGGGCATCTGATATGTCTGGATATGGAATAGCAAGATGGCAATCCCATACCTGGCATGATGTTAGAATGAGATATGAGTATTAAGCCAAATATCTGAGTACTATTCTCTGGAGAATATTTTTGTTCAACACCTTTTTTACATGGTGGTGATTTATGGAAGGAGACAGGCTTGTCTACACCCAAGGGCTCTGCTCTGTAGGCCCTGAATAGTTGATGGTCTAACATAGAAAAAGACTGAGCCCCCTGGGATGAACCCAGAGCCATGGAGAGCTTGGCAAGCTACCCGTGGTGCATTTGATATGCCAAAAACAGTAACAATAATGGACCTCATTCCAATGAATGGAGATGTTACGGGGGCTGGCTGGAGCAAATTGTTGAACAATGGGGAGACAAGTGACATGACAGGTGACAAATGACAAGATCTGTTTTGTATAACCTAGTGAAGTAAATGAAGGAGAATGCTAGAAAAGTGACATTAAGACTCAAGCCACTGGGGATGGTGTGGGAGGGTTTGTAACATCTAACAGGTGACCCCAAGTGAAGAAGACTGGGAGGGATAGGAGAGCTTCAAGCAGGTAACTCCTTAGGTTTACCTAACAGGTGACTCCTTAGGTTGGCCTAAGGAGTTCTCTATGCTGAAACCCAGGAGAGCTAAAGTAGCTGGTTCTTCTAGCTCACCCCAAACTTGCCCTATCCCTACCAGGGTTTGCACATTTTCCTTCTGCCTGGAGATAAATCTAATCTTCGTTGTAACTGTATGTTTATCCTTTCAGTGGCTTATTCAGGGAAGCTGAATAAGTTCATTCAACTTGAATAAGTTGAATTATTTATTGGATTATTATACATACTTGTATTATGCAAAGTCTCCTTTTATATCATCATCTGTATTTTCTTCCATGACCGTGATTTTAGTTTGTATTATATATATGTATTATTATAAGATCTGCTCCCAAAGAAGCGCATTTTTCCTCTTCTTGTTGTTGTGATGTCCAGGCATTGGTGGACATCTCAGGGTTAGTTACAGTAAACCTAGATATCCCACAGTTGGGGTGCTAGCAACCCTAGTAGCAGTGTTGACTGGATCATACTCAGCAATGGGGGGCAGTACTGGCATTGTTCTGGTGGCTTCATGCTGGAAGGCAGGTGGGTGCTCCACCAGTGAGGCATATGCCTGGGCCGTTAACAAGGCTATATTGCTACCACACTGGTTCATCACCTAGAGCCCTACCCACTATCTCAATATGCTCAAATTATGATGTTCTTCCCAGGTCCATAAGGAATTTTATTTCTCCCCCATCTTTTCTGCAGGAAGTATTTTACCTCCCTTTTCTATATATTTTAATTTCTGCACATCTCTTCTATCTCTCTGAAACAGACATTATAGGAGTTTCTACCTGCCACTGTTGTTATGGGGCTTTCCCTGATCACTGTCTTCCATTCATCATCGATTTGCTCGGGCGGGCACCAGTAACATCTCCATATGTCCTGTCTCATGCAAGTAGAGGCCCAAGGGGCACCTGCTTGCTCCAGGAACATAAGAGGCCTCAAACCATTCCATCAGGTCATGGGAATGGGGTCTATAATTATTACTGGTATCTGGCATATCAATTACGACATGGGTAGCTTGAGGCTCTGCCGTGCGGGTAGCATACTCTTGTAGTCATCTCAAAATCCAGCATTGGATTTTCTGATAGTTCCCAAAATTATTCACATAGTTACTGTGTGGTTTCATGTTAGTGCAGGTGACTAACTGAACTAACTGGTAGTTCTTGGTATGCAGTAAAGACAATTAAACCCAGATTCTCACACATATAATAGTGTGCTCTTCAAGAGTGAGCCAAGCACACGGACTACTACAAGTGTGTATAATAATCAATAAAATAAATACACTTATTTGGTTAAGAGGATATAAGTGATAATGCTTGGTGTTAGTAATAAAGCTATAGGGAAGACGGAACTTTATATGGTTCTGAAGATCTAATAATAAATACATTTCAGAATTTCAAAAGGACATAGAGTAACTTTGGAGGGATGAATTCATAATGTAAAAAGCTTTGTAGGACTAAGAAGCAGTGGAGAAATACTAGACCTTAATCCTCTTATATTTTGTTAGATCCTATAGCTGTTATATTTTTCATGCTCTGCATACAATCCAAAACAAATTGTCTGCTTACAATTAAAATCCTGCTGAGTTTCAAGAGTTCAGCCCCCCAGGGGGAACTATTTGAACACCATGTCTTATCCACAATAGCGCATAATTCTACTTTTAAAGGGACAATTAAGGGGGGTTTCCTTGTAGCTCAGGCCAAACTTTCTCCAAAATATCTGAAGGAAATGCCCAGAAAAGAAGCTTATTTAGAGCTTGTTTTCGTATGTCAAGAAGAACAATTCCAAAAAATACTTTAAAAAAAAAAGATTTGTGAGGCCTGTATTTTATAGTCTTTTGTAACCTTTTAGTAGAATAGAACAAAGTCTCTTAGGAAACCTCATGTATTGGTGGCCAAATGTCCTTGTTAAGTAGTCATTTATTGGTCTATTAAATCTGATCTGAACTGTGATATTTTATGTTAAATATTTTTCTCAATATAAATTGCTAAATGTGGACTTATTAAGGCATCTATTCTACCAGAAAGAGCCTCAGTATCATCCCAAGAAAAGTAAACATACATGCTTTTTAAGAGAGGAACATCTAAAAAGAACACTCTTGGCCTCATTGCTAGAAAGACTTAAGCATTGATTTTAGAGTTGGCTCTGTCCAATTGCCTTTTTTTACACCCAAATAGGAAGCAATAATGAACAACTTCAGGAGTTAGTGTTAGGCAAGGCACTGTCCCAGATCATAAAGATGCAGAGATTAGTGTTTTTTCTCACCCTCCAGGTACTTGCAGTCCAGTAGGGAAGAAAGATTAGCAATTATACCACTAGGGTGAGGAACCAGAGCTAGGCCAGGCACTGGGATGGGAGGAAAATGAGCTGGGTTTCTTAACTGCATTGTCCTCATTCCTGTAGGAACCAGATTCACTCAGATGACTTAAATACAAAAACTGCAAAGAAGAGACTTCTTACGGAATGAGCTTAAAGCAAATTCAGGAGCAGCCTGATAATGTCACAATAAATCCCCCTACATCAAAGGGGGAAGAGAAAGAAATTGTGTTTGCTTCAATGTATTGAAGAACTAGTCCCACATGAAAGTGGCGTCTGGGAAATGAGTTTTAGCAAAGGGCAACACCAAGGAGGGGTCACAGTGCTGCAGGAAAGGCACCATCAGGAGATAGTAGGGAAGAAATAACAGAGTAATCCTCTGTAAGCACAGAGCAGGGGTGGGGAAAGGAAGACATGGATCTAGGGGAAAGGGTATGTGAACTTCATCGCAGCATTTACAATCTTCAAGGTTCCTAATTGTACACAGACACACACACACATTGTGAATTCATTTAACTCATGCTAAAACAAGTACCATCATGAAGGAAAAAAAAAGCTAGAGACTCTGTATTTCGTGTTGGAAGCGAAGGATGAAAAATAACATTTTAATCTTTGGGGGTCTTCTAATCCATAGAAAGTGTGAAGAAAGCACATATCCTATAAAGCACAGTGAGTGTTAAGTGAAGAGGAGGTGAGAGGGTTTTGGGGAAGATATTGGGTGAGGGGAGGCGTGTATCAGACTTAGGGGTCGAACTAGGAAGTGTTGAGGGAGGAATCAAGTTGACAGTTTTTGTTCACTGGACTTGGACTTTGTTCCTAAAAGAGAATGAGGAGTCAGCCTCGGGGAGGTTTTCTCCAGGTTTTGAAGGTTGCTGAGGTTTTGTTCTTTCAGAGTCCTGATTTTTGAGTGGAGCTGGGGCATGGTAGTGCTCTAGATAAGTTGGAAGGATGTTGGGATCCCTGTCGACCAATATACTGAAGACAGTACTCTAGGCAGAGGTTGAAGAGTAGTGTAATGCCTCAGAGACAGAAGAAGAAGAAGTTAAGATCTAGGAATACGTAGTTATTAAAAAATGTCTATAGGTGCTGAACCAGAGAGGGGTGGGAAGGGGGGACTCAGATATACTTCCTGGATATGCCCACATGGGCAATTTAGCTCTAGAGGTACCAGTAAGGCACTATCTCATGGTACTCTTGTGCACATCTATTCATAGAGGTCTTTTGCCAACCCGTGGAACAACAAATCATTT
>JAJIBD010001310.1:0-128659 GCA_021461705.1 Cryptotis parvus | reverse complement strand
GGAACACCGCGCCGGGTCCCCAACAGTGTCGGACAGAGGTTGTCTTCTACACTCCGAGGACGCCGGGAGAACAGATGAAAACTCACGAGTCCGGTGCAGTTTCAAAAAGGCTTTTAATAGTACAAAAGCTCTTCCACAGCACTCCAATATAATGAACAAACCTAGCTCTGGTCTGAACTTAGACCATACAAAAAGGGCCTAGGTCTCCCACCAAAGAGTGAGGATCTTACCCGAGCTGAGCCCTACCCAGAAGGAGCAAAAGGCCAAAGAGCAAAAAGCCAAAAGCCAAAAGCAAAAGGCCGAGGAGCCAAAAGCCACAGGAGCCAAAAGCTGAAAAGCCAAAAGGCCCAAAAGGTAAGAGTGAGCGTGAAGGGGCTCCAAGTCAGCCCCTTATATACACCAAAGTAATCCAATCAGGAGGGTCATGTCAACAAAGAACTCTAAACAGAGTGTAGTGTCACATCCTATTGCAGGTATAAACAAAGGTTATGCCAAGGACTAAGGAGATTATCTCTTATGTAAAACACTGGAGAGAGAGGGCTGGTATAAAGTAATACATCTTAACTTCATGAGCTTCATGTAATCTAGATGGTACCCACAAGGTCCTTCTTATTATTATCTGCACCAGGGTGATTCTGAGTATCTTGTTCTCATGTACTGAAAAGGGTCACACTCGCCTGCTTAGAGCAAACTAGTATGATCCTTCCTATAGTCTTCCTATAGTCTCAACGTAGCCAGGGTGGTAGTCTCCTGGTAAATTCTAACTGTCCCACACTGGGTGCAGTGGGTATAAAGAGGAGCTGTGCCCAATCTAGAAAACATAGAAGTCTTCGTAGATGTATAAGTCAGAAGTTATTCAATCAAGGTGACTTCTGTAACTGCCACACCCTCTAACAGTGTTTACATAGAAGAGAGTTCTCATTAGAATGAACCTTGGCTTAAATAAGATTAAGCTGGGAGTGGGCAAAACAACAAAAACTCCCAGAATAGCTAAACCTGTCCTCCAACAAGCAAGTAGGGTGCAATCCAACAACTCCCCTTTTCTGTTTACAAAATATAAAAATTGAAATAATTATCTATGGAAGGGTGACAAAGAAAGAGAAACAATCCCTTATTAGCAATAAAAAAAAACCTGGTCTGGAGTGATAGCACAGCAGGGAGGGGTTTGCCTTACATGCAGCCAACCGGGACTCGACCCCCCAGTATCCCATATGGTCCCCTGAGCACCGCCAGGAGTAATTCCTGAGTGCAGAGCAGGAGTAACCCCTGAGTTACTGCTGGGTGTGACACACACACACACACACACACACACACACACACACACACACACACACACACACACACACACACACACACACACACACACACACACACACACACACACACACACACACACACACACACACACACACAAACAAAAACCCAGGGCAAGCAAGTAGGGTATGGTCCAACAGGGTATGGGTGGGAAAAATAGGGATAATGTTGCGGAGAAGGTTACACTGGTGGTGGGATTAATGTCAGAACACTTGAACACCTCAAACAACTGTGTTGTGAATAACTATGTAAACCATGGTGTTTAAATAAAGTTAAAAAAATAAAGCAAATAAAAAAAATTTTAAACAAATTTTATCTTTAAAAGGAAATGTGCAGGTAGTACCGATCCAAAAACATTTTGAGTAAAAACTTTCTGAAGTTTTGTTTAAAGAATTTTTTTTTTTCTTAAGGACTATGGCAATTTTTAAAATCATGAAATATTTTAAACATATCAAGAAGAGCACAGAAAAAGCAGTGGGGCTTTAAATCAATGGTAACGTTTTTTAAAGTAACAAAAAGCTACAACCACACCCAAGCCCACTGATTAAGAAAATTGTTAATTATAGCCTTTAAATTCTTAAATGTGGTATCAATAGGAAAGGAATTAATTACCCCTCAGAAAGTCACCATTTTCTTTTATTAAAGAAGTTCAGAGAAAACACAGACTCAGTTTTGCTAGAGTCTTAAGGGGGCAGCTGAGCATAGGAGAGGTCAAATGCCAAGGAACAAATGGAACTCCAAAGAAATTGAAAGTGACAAAGAAATAATACTGCAACAAATCTGGGTTTAAGACACATGAGGCTTAGATGCAAACTTTCTATCACCTCCTCCCCATCATCGCCCTGGCTGTCTGCCTGCTATTAAAAGTCCCACAAAGGATGAAAACAACTAATGGGATCCTTCAGAAGAGATGAAATTCTCCCCACAGAGTGGAGAGAAAGAACAAGAAATCAACAGAGAGGGAGAAGGATCAAGAGGGACATCTGAAGCCCTCAGAGAACGCAAGGATTTAATTAGCATTCTGCAGTGTTTAAACACACATAGCCTAACTATTGAATGTACCTCTAAAAAAGGAAATTGTCTTTGCAATTCAAGCTCCTCTATTCAAAATTCTGTACGAACTCCTGAAGTACAGTGTGTAAATGACATTTTTCCTGACCTTGCAGGTCAAACTGAGAGCCTTAATTTAGCACCAAAAGCCTGACTGAATCCAAGTCCAATCCTACAACAGAGTTTATCCACAGAAGATTTGTATTTCAAAGGCACTTAGTCCACACAATCTTCAAACACGGCCCCTATTTTTCTGGTATTTCAGTCTGGCTAGAGCTGTTTCAGTTTTCAATTCAATGTCTGTCATAGGTTTATTCGAAGTACAGGAAGATTTATGAAGGTTACAAATTCCTAATTTCTCACTGTCTTTGTCTTTGGATTCAGCACAACAAAGCAAGAGGAAGACTCAAAAAATAACAGATTGGCTGAAAATTCCATCCAAAGTAGTGAGAACAAGGCTCCCAAAATCCTGAAGACAATGGATAGAGTACAAGAATAAGGAGCACTGGGAAAGCAACCAACACACTAAGAGATATGGAGGCAAGTTATTTCTCTATGTTCAAACAAGTGTCTACTTCAAACCATATGTACACCTCATACCCCCAACGCTGATGGAAATGACTCAAGCATTTCCCTCCTCACCCAAATTCTCTGTGGGAAGATTCTACCCTCCAGCTGAGGACATTGATGAGTAAGGCAGTCGAGAGTGTGGTGTGCTCTGAGGCTAAACCATCTTGAATTCAGGTTTTACAACTTACTGACTAATGACCCATTCAGATGTCAGTTGTTTTATGTTTGCCCCATCTTCTCATCTGCAAAATCAAAATAAAGGATCAAGAATAGTCTCTCTCTGGGGGGGGGGGGGGGGGGGGGGGGGGTCCTTTCCATCTTGTTGGAAGAACTCAATATTCATAAAATAGTATGGAATCACTCAAATTATATACCGCTTCAATTATTATACCTGGCTTTTCCCCATGCTTCCAGAATGGTTTGTGTTTACAGAAGGAGATGGCATGCATTAAATATAAGCCAACATACTAAATTGGGCATCAATTCCTGGAAGACCTACAAATCTTTGTAATATATAGTCTCTTTAGCTCACATATACAGTTTTAAAAACAAAATTTCAACAACCCTGCCACAAGCTTACTAACCTTTAGCTAACATGTATTTTATAAAAGCCTATTTCTTACTTTTAAAATGCCACCTAAATCCTTGACCATCTATTTGTTATATGTATTACCTTTGATACTTTTTGGTCCCTCCTTAGTTTAAGCTCAATTTTTATGTAGGCCTAAAGACTATTTGTCACAAGCTAAATAAATCTTAGCCTTTGCACATGGTGGGAACAGTAGGAAGACTTAAATAAAAAGCATAAAATGTCAAAAGAAAATGACCTACCTATCACAATTCTTGATTTTATAATCATCATCATTTTAAAACATAGTAAATTTCAAAGCAACATGGCATCCTGACTTCCCGACTACTGGACTATGCAGAGACAACTTCCAATCATGTGGAAAGAATAACATCGACCTACCAAGAACACACACACACACACACACACACACACACACACACACAAATTCTATCACTTCCGGTAAGAGCATAACTTCCCAGGTTATGTCTAGCTTCACAGAAGGCAGATCCTAGATTTCAGCTTGCTGATTTAAGGGATTCCCAAAAGCTTTTACCTCGAGCAAAGTCTATTACAACCCCAATGAATTCAAATGAGCCACTGAGGGATTTGGGATTCCAAAGTCTCACAGTCAAGGTAAAGGCATAGATTTAAACTCCGTGAAAGGAATAAAAACTGTATCACTCACAGAATGCTCATTTTCACCAAGATATTTTCACCAAAAAACGGTGACATTTTTATGAAACCCAAATTCTAGAAATAACAGCTGGTGAGCTGAAAAAGATGGGAGGGGAAACTCTATTACTAAACTAAGCTAGAAATAAGTTGTTAAAAATCAGAATTCTTGGTAATATTTTCACAGCTCATATGAAGAAATATCAAATAAATAAATCTATTTGAGCACTCAAGAGTAAGATTCAAAAGCATTACCAACAGCGGTAAATTGAGAGCTAGAAAAAAAGTCTCTATAACAGGAAGGATGTAACATATTTCATCAGCTCTCCAGAGTGATGCAAGTAATGTAGAGGAGCTTGAAAGATATCATATGCCCAAAAGCAGGGAAGATAAATTCCCAAAATACAGTTAGCAGAATATTATACTGATGTTCTTATGGCAGCTGTGACTTTTGCTTCTTCTTTTGAATGACAGTTTTATTTGCTTCCTTTCTCTTCTACTTAGAATTACTGGGTTTTGCAATAACAATTATTGTTCCATGGACTAGTTGCCCTGTATGTCTGCTTCCTTCTATGGGTGTTACGACTACACATGTGTAAACAATACACATTCAATAAACATATATGAAAATTAAAATGTTCAGGCTACTTAACTAGTCCAAGGTACTGTAAGTAAAAGGCCTAGACAAGGAAGGAAACCAAACAATCATTTAATGACCCAACCATTAACTTTCAATGTCTTTGGAGTAGGAATCAAGACTTGAGAAGACAATTTCATCTTCTCCTTCATAACAGTCCTAGGAGGTGAGAATAATTAGCACCATTTTCCTAATGACAAATAGAAGTTTTAAGAGGTTAAGTAATTAATTCAAGTCATATAGCAAAAGAGCTGATGAAACAGAGTCAGCTGGTGATGGAAGCTATAAACCAGTAGAATTCTTTTTTTTTTCTTTTTTGGGTCACACTCAGCAATGCTCAGAAGGTTACTCCTGGCTCTACACTCAGGATACTCCCAGTGGTGCTAGGGGGAAACATATGGGATGCCGGGAATCGAACCAGGGTCAGTCATGTGCCAGGCAAATGCCCTACCTGTTATGCTATGGCTCTGGCCCCAACCAGCAGAATTCTTTTGAAAGAAAATTTGATAACTATAAATCATGGTTCCTTTATTAGTTTTTTTTCAATTGCCAATGCATTTTTTTTGATTTCATATAGAATGCACAATTGCAGTAAAAGACACAAAGACACTGAAATATAACAACAGATTAAAGGGGGGGGGAAGAGCATGTGAAAACAGAACTTATGCTGCTAAACTATAGATGAAAAAGAGGGGTGAGGGTGATACTATCAAAAATAAGTTGGTTTCCTAGTAAAATGAGGATTGTGTGAAATCATGAACATATACTAGTACTCTCACCATTAAAGTGACCACTTATAGGATGAAATTTTTTTTTAAAAAAATAGAGATAGTTTTTCTACCCGTTCACATCCAAAGCACATTCCTTTATATTTGAACAACCTGTAACACTTGTTTTGACTTTTAGGTCAAGGATACCCATGTTATCCTGAGTTTACAAATACAAATACAACATAGTGTTGAATTGAAATTTCTTTGCCTGAAATGATGAGATTAAGTATATTTCAGTTCACAGGGCTTAATAATGTGTATACTCTTGCCTTGCAAGCACCTGACCTTGGTTCAATGTCTAGCACCCTATATGGTTCCCTGAGCATGACCCAAACTGATACCTGAGTGCAGAGTCCATAATAAACTTTGAGCACCACTGACTGTAACCCATAAAATAAACAGCAACAACAGCATAAAAGTAGATACTCTACATAGGAAGCAACCTCTCTCTCTCTCTCTCTCTCTCTCTCCTATATATATATATATATACACACACATCGTGTGTATATGTACATGTATATGTATTATATATACACATGTGTATATGTACATATATACACATGTGTGTATATGTACATATATGTGTATATATACATACACACATATACATACACATGCACGCCACACACTATTATTCATTCTACTAATGGAATACTAGGAATGCATCAAAATCACACTTTCAGAGACTAAGTCCTCCTCAGGAGTGGAGCCAGCCTTGACCCTGCCCTGCTGCAGCCCCAACAGTCACAGCCCCAGGCCCCAGCCTCCACCATACCAATGGCCCAGCTTCACTCTTTAACACTAATCTCAAAAGAGACATCAAGATAATGAAACTCCAAGGTACACAGGTCTTCAAACTAAAAACCTTAGGGCTTCTCAGAGTTGGGGCAGGCTACTTCCTCTGACTTCCCCCTTACTATTGGGAGTCCCAGCAGCCACACCCACAACCCACCGACTCCACCATATAAACAACACAATTTCACAAGTTCATGACTAAGTTTGGAAGAGACACCAGCCAACAAAACTAGCAGCACACAGGTCTTTGTGCTGAAAACTCTGGGGCCTCCTCGGGAATCATCACACTTTTAGTTTTACAAATCCATGATGCTGCATGTCTGGCCAAGTGACACCTCCAAATTCCACAACACTGACAGCCCAGTAAAGAACACAATAAATTAGATGGGAAAGTAGTAATAGAAGCCAACTAAACTTAATAGCACAAAAGGTTCAACTAGCAACAAACAGCTTGCTAAACTCGTAGACAGTGACTTTAATACACCATTATGAGATACAACAATTGTCACAAAGTTTCTCTTACTGCATTATTTTTTGTCCATTAGCCATTTGTTTGTGCAAGTAAAATAAATTATTTTGTGCTTACTAAGGGGTGAGACTTGGGGGAAAGGCAGGAAACTGGGGGGAAAGGGGGGAGGGAAGGCCACACTGGTGTTGGGATTGGTACTGGAACACTGAATGCCCGAAATGACTGTATTATGAACAAGTTTGTAAACCATGGTGCTTAAATAAAATTGGGGGAGATCATGTTTTCAAGGAATACACATAATATTATGTTAACAATATGTTCATAAATAAAAAATTTAGACTAAAAATAATTCTAATTTTGTTTTTCATATTCAAGTCTACATATATATTCAAACATATAAGGAAACAGAAAGATCTTTATCAAACTGTGAAATGTGAATGTACTGAATAATAAAATTACAATTAAAAACATAACTTTAAGGAGTGATAGTATAGTGGCTAAGGTGCTTGTCTGGCAAGTGGCCAACCTGGGTTGGATCCCCAGCATCCCATATGGTCCCCCGAGCACTGTCAGGAAGTAATTCCTCAGTGCAGAGCCAGGAGTGACTCCTGAATATCACTGACTGTGACTCAAAAAGCAAAACATAAAATTTTAAAGAAAATACACATTTGACTTATTTTGCTATTAATTTTCTGTTCAAATAGTAATTAATAGGTTATTTATTTCTACAAATATACTTATCAGATATGTCTCAATGATAATTACTGAAATGCTTCACATGCCAGGTATGTTTCATGTGTGTGCCCTCATGAATCCATCAAATGACCCTAAGAAATAAGGTTTTTAACCCTCCAGCTGAGAAATAAAATCAAGACTACAAAATATGAGTATGACATCTGGAAATATCCTATTTCTTTTTTTTTTTTTTTTTGCTTTTTGGGTCACAGCCAGCGACACTCAGGGGTTATTCCTGGCTCTTCGCTCAGGAATTATCTCCTGGCGGTGCTTGGGGGACCATGTGGGATGCCAGAGATCTCGAACTCGAGTTGGCAGCAGGTTGGCCGCATGCAAGGCAAACACACCGCTGACCTGCTGTGCTATCACTCCGGCCCTGGGAATGTCATATTTCATCTGAGTAAACAGTACCATGAAGTGAGGACTACTCTCAAGATTTACATTTAATCCTAAATTAAACATGCAAATAAAATTTTGTTTCATAAAGAATAATCTAAAGGCAGAACACACTAGGCTTTTAGTTCAGCAGTAGATATTTCATAAAGATTAAGAGGATGTCTTTAATTTATTCCAAAACATTTCAGCACCAGCCACCTCGTCACTCTAGAGGTGTTGGAGATGTAGCTGAGTGCCCAGCTGCATCATCAGGTGGCAGACAGGAGACAGGCTTGTCTACACCCAGGGCTCCGTCCCATGGGTCCGGATGGTTCATGACCTGACCTAGAAAAAGACTGGGCCCTCCCTGGGATGAACCCAGAACACGGCAGAGTCTGGCAAGCTACCCGTGGTGTATTCGGATATGCTAAAAACAATAACAAAGATGGACCTCATTCCCAATGAATGGAGAGGTTACTGGCGCTCGCTCAAGCAAATCGATGAACAACGGGAAGATAAGTGATACAAGAGATTTCAGCATATGCATATAATATGCTTGTGTGCGTACATGTTCTACACTGGGTACAGTTGATCACTTAATGCAAACTCACACTCCAAGGGTTGGCAAGAAGCAAAGTGCCTTCAGCAACTTTGAAGTTGTAAATTTTCACTGGTGAAATTAGTGACTTGCTAACAACCATAAAGGACATCATAAATACCTTATCATTAATATAATTAGTAGAACTTCACTGCAGTACTATTCATAATAGCCAGAATCTGGAAACAACCTGAGTAACTGAAAATGGATGACTGGATAAATAAACTATGGTATAGCTACACAATGGAAGACTATGCAGTTGTTAGGGAAAATGAAGCTATGAAATTTGCCTATGACTGTGTGAACATGCTAAGTGAAATGAGTCAGAATGAGGACAGATACAGAATAACTTTTTATGAAAATAATTTTTTCGGGCCGGAGCAATAGCCAGAGGGTAGGACATTGCCTTGCACGCAGCTGGCCAGTGCCGGCTCTGGTTCGATCCCGCATCCCATATGGTCCCCGAGCACCACCAGGAGTAATTCCTGAGTGCAGAGCCAGGAGTAACCCCTGAGCATTGCCAGGTGTGACCAAAAAAAAAAAGCAAAAAAAAAAAATAAAAGAGGATTAAAAAGAAAATAATTTTTTCATTTGTGGGATGTGAAAAAAAATAGTATGAGACTAATAGCTAAGACCAGGACAAATGGGCCAGGAGGACATGTTAATGGTTGGAACCTATCAAAAATGTGTGTGGGCGGAGGGTAAGAGAGAGAAGGGGTCAGTACGGCAGTAATAGTTGGAATGGTCACAGTGGAGTAGGACTGATTGTTGAAAGGAGGCCAAGGGATATACATGAGAACCCTTCAGTGTCTGTACTGCATTCCCAATCACAATGTGCAAAAGGAGAGAGAGAGAGAGAGAGAGAGAGAGAGAGAGAGAGAAGGAAAGTGCCTGCCATGGAGACAAGTGGGGGGGAGGAAGGGAATCAGGGGAGACTGGTGGTGGGAAATGTGCAGTGGTGAAGGGATGGGGGTTGGAACACTGTATGATAGAAACCTAATCATGAACAGCTTTGTAACCGTATATCTCATGGTAATTCAATAAAACAAAATTTTAATAATAATTATGGAACTTAACATATAGAGATTAGCTTAAAAAGTTCTAGTAATACTCATCCTTGAAAATAATATACTAATCCCTCCAGCTTGGTGAAAATAGTCTCACCATGGTGTTTTTGAAGTCATTTTCTGCTCTAAGACTAGGCAGCATGCCCTTCTCCATACAACCCTGAAGGGTTACCCACTGTTTATGCCTATGCCAGTCAGCAGACCAGAAGATTGTGACTGTGAATATTCTCTGGAAAATAGCTACACTTTGCTTTGGAAAACATATCTTCAGTGCGCTGTGCAATCTGTACTCAAAGTACCCAAAGGCTTACAGTGACAGTACGGGTCAGCTGTTGTGTGCCTACTTAGAAGGAACAATCCTAGCCGAGGTCTGCCCATGTCGTGGAGTTCTCTTTCGAAACTGGAAATGAAGATGTGAGGCTACAAATGACCCTCACCAAACTCTCATTAGAATAAATTCAACAGATGGATCAAAAGGAGCTCAACAATTACAGACTCAACATGTCAGGGGGCTGCTCAGAGGGCTCTGCTTCCTTGTACTTAACCCTCTATGGAATCCTCATCCCTGGAGTACAGGCTACATCTAGAAACCTGCTCCTAATAGAACACAAAAAATTTAAAGATTGCCACTTCATAATTAACTAACAAATAATTATGACTTTCACCTTCCTAGCCCTCTCCTACTCCTCCGTTTCCTCCTCCCCATCTGCTCCTTCCTCCCCCTTCTCCCCCTCCCTCCAGCTCCCTGTAGTAAGATGCTCTGCAGAGACACCCAGTGTCTAAAAGTGAGGGGCACTGCCAGAATCCTCAAGTAACTAAGCGTGTTTGCAGCTTCTGAAGCTAAGCTTAGACATGAGATCATAGCCCCAGCTGACATTTTAACCTCTCCTTGTGAGCTGCTAAAACAGAGGACCCACAAAACTGGGTCAATAATTCCAATGAGAAGAATTCCAATAAGTGAAGAGAACATCAAAATGCATTATTTTAAGCTGCAAAGTATAGGGTTAATGTGTGACGATACATACCAATAGACCATCCACAACTGAAATGGAGCTTTTATTTTAGAACCACTCTGGTGTTGTCAGGGGTCACTTCTGACTTGGAGCTTGGGGCTATGTTCCTAGGGTTGCTCCACATAGTCCCAGAGAGAGAATCTGGGGTTCCTCTATGTGAAGCATGAGCACCAGCCCCATACAATGAATTCCTCTAAGACTAAAATAGGCACAAACCCTCCGAAGCTCAGATCTCTTGCTTGCTTTTCAAGCCAGTGTTCGCCCTTGAACATATATCTCACCTGCTTGTTTCCATGTTTCCTTGTTTGCTTTTTCTACTCTACAGAAGCCATGTCTTCTCTTGAATGCATATTTCCTCTCTTCCCTTTTTTTTTTGGGGGTGGAGGGTCACACCCGGCAAAGCTCAGGGGTTTCTCCTTGCTCTGCACTCAGGAATCACTCCTGGTGGTGCTCGGGGACCATATGGGATGTCGGGGATTGAACCCGGGCCGGCATGGGCCAGCCGCATGCAAGGCAAACGCTCTACCTGCTGGACTATCGCCCCCGCCCCATCTCTCCCTTCTTTCTAAGCAAATTTAATTCAATCAAATTTAGGAGGAGGAAGAGGAGGAGGAGGAGGAGAAGGAGGACAAGGATGAGGATGAGGAGCGAGAACCAGGAGGAGGAAAAAGAATATTGATTTCTTTACTTTTAGCTCGTCTAGGCCAAACCTTCCTCAAAGAGATGTTCAAATAATTTGACTTGCCCAAACTGTTACAGGGGCAAATATTTCACAAGAGACTGAATTCAATCCATCTCTGTTTCAGCCTTCCTGATCAACACCATAATGATATAACTAATATGAGAACTTGCCAAGACAGTGACTGAAATAATAAATTATTTTATCACATATTGAAAATATATTTCACAAACTAGAAAAAAAAACCTGTGTGTACATAATTAATGAATTCTATAGCTTTTACGCTTACTTCTGAGTACTCAAATAAGCTAAAAAAAAAAGCACTTGCATGACATGATTATTATCACCTGCATGAACTGCTCAGCTTCTCCACAAAACTAAAGTATGGGATTTGCAAGAAACACATGATGGTTTAGTAAAAAAGTTCTTTAAATTTGGGCTTATAATTTTACTTGCTTTTGTTTTCATAGGGAGAAAAGTAGAAGAGATGAAATGATGGGTTGGGTTTGTTTTGCCTTGAAGAGATGGTGACCAAAATCAAGAAGATATTTTTATTCAAGTAATATGTATGTATACACACACACACACACACATATATATATATATATAAATATACATATATTTATATATATAAAAAGTAGGCTTTTCTTATGGGGGCAATATAAGAAGTAAAAGGTGTTTTTTTTGGAGTGAAAATACTATATGTTTCCAATTAAGCAGAAATATATATAAAATATATTAGCATGTCTATGATATTGAAAGTTCATGAGAGAGGGATCATTCGGAGGAAAAATTGTCTAACAAGGCATCTTGGCAGGTGATGGTAGAAAAATAGTGGGAAACTAACCCCAAAACAAACAAAAGTAAAGGCATGTGAGGATTTCTAGATAATATTCATCAGAAACTAACTCTGACACCGATGTGCATTAACAGTACTGGAAATTGTGATGCCTAAAATACAATAAAATTTTTAAGTATATAAGTCCTGGCCAGAAGCCCAGGAAAGTTCAGAGAGGGCAGACAGGTGCCTGGAGGTACACTGGTCATCTAGACCCCCTACCGCCACCCTGAGGTCCTCCAACTCTCCAAATATCTTCTACAAGGCACGTATCAACCTGATACCCAAATCAGACAGAGGCATCACGAAAAGGAAAACTACAGATGAACTCAGATGCTATGATCTTCAATAAAATACTAGCAAACAGAATCCAAAGACTCACTCAAAAAGATTATACATCATGACCAAGTAGGATTCATCCCTGGAATGTAAGGATGATTCAACATTCACAAGTCAATTAATGTATTACATCACATCAATAAGAGAAAAAAAAAAACATATAATCATATCAGTAGATGCAGAGAAAGCACTGGACAAGACACAACACCCCGTTCATGATAAAAAAAAAAAAACCCTCCATAAAATGGGAATTGGAGGAACCTTCCTCAAGATAGTCAAAGCCATCTACCAAAAGGCCAAAGCAAGTATCAATCTTAATGGAGAAAAACTGAAAGCCTTCCCCAAGATCGGGAAAACAAGGTAGCCCACTCGCACAACTTCTATTTAATATACTACTGGAAGTACTTGCCATAGCAATTAGAGAAGAAAAGGACATCAAGGGCATCCAGATAGGCAAGGAATAAGTCAAGCTATCACTATTTGCAGATGACATGATATTATACCTAGAGAACCCTACACTCTCTACCAAAAAGCTTCTAAAAACAATAGATACTTATAGTAGAGTGGCAGGGCACAAAATCAATACCCAAAAAATTAGTGACTTTCCTATATACAAATAACGAAAGAGAAGAAAGGGATATTAAGAAAATGATTCCTTTCACAATTGTGCCAAAGAAAATCAAATACCTAGGAATCAGCTCAACTAAGAGAGTAAAGGACCTGTACAAAGAAAAGTATAAAACCTGCTTCAAGAAATAAAAAGAGAACACAAGGAAATGGAAACATATTCCCTGCTCATGGATGGGGAGAATCAACATTGTCAAAATGGTAATACTCCCTAGAGCTCTGTAAAGATTCAATGCGGTCCCTATAAGAAAACCCATGACATTCTTCAAAGAAATTGATCAGACACTCCTGAAATCTGTAGGGAATAATAAACACCCTTGGATAGCTAAAGCAATCCTTAGGAAAAAAGAACATGAGAGGCATCACCTTTCCCAACTTTAAGCTGTCTGACAAAGCAGTAGTAATTAAAACAGCATGGTATTAGAATAAAAACAGACCTGTGGACCTATGAAATAGAGTTGAGTATCCCGACACTCATCCTCAAATACATGATCATTTAATCTTTCATAAAAAAAAAAGTATGAAATGGAGCAAGGAAAGCCTCTTCAACAAGCGGTGCTGAAAAAATGGGCAGATACATGAAAAAAAAAAGAATTTGTACCTTGTCTAACACCATGCACAAAAGTCAGATCAAAATGGATTAAAGATCTCAATATCAGACCTGAATCCATAAAAGTACATCGAAGAAAATACAGGAAAAACCCTCCAAAAACATTGAAGCTAAAGGCATCCTAAAATATGAAGCACCACTAACAAAGCAACTAGAAGCAAAGATAATCATATGGGACTACAAGAAACTGAAAGCTTCCTCACCTCAGAAGAAACAGTGACCAAGATACAAAGATAGTCCACAGAATGGGAAAGAATATTCACCCAATATCTATCTGATAAGGGGCTAATATCCAGGATATATCAGGCACTGGTAGAACTTCACAAGAAGAAAACAACCAACCCCATCCAAAAATGGGGAGAAGAAATAAACAGAAACTTCGAATGGCCAAAAGGAATATGAAAAATGCTCATCATCACTAGTCATCAGGGAGATGCAAATCAAAACAACAATGAGGTATAATCTCACACCACAGAGACTGGCACATATACAAAAGAGCAAGGAAAACCGGTGCTGTCATCGATGTGGGGAAAAGGGGACTCTCATCCATTGTCGGTGGGAATGTCAACTGGTACATCCTTTTTGGAAAACAATATGTACATCCCTCCAAAACCTAGAAACTGAGCTTCTATTTGACCCAGCCATACCACTCCTGGGAATATACCCTGGGAAAAAAAAAAAAAAAACACAGCAGAAACACTATCTGCACTTTTATTTTCATAGCAGCCTTATTCACAATAGCCAGAATCTGGAAACAGTAGAGTGCCCGAGAACAAACACAGGATAAAGAAACTTTGGTACATCTACACAATGGAATTACTATGCAGCCGTTAGGAAAAAAGTTATGATATTTGCCTATAAATAGATGGACATGGAGAGGATCATGCTCAGTAAAATTAGCCAGAAGGAAAAGGACAGATATAGAATGACTGGATTTTTGGGATAATGTATATATTACACACACACACACATATATGTGTACGTGTGTTATGTATGTATGTATATATGTGTGTATGTATAGGGTGTACATATACACATATATATGTGTGTATGTATGTATGTATGTGTGTGTGTGTATATATATATATATATATATATAAATGATACCAATATCAAGGCCAAGCAAAACATGGATTAGGAGGTCTTGTCAATAGGTGGAATCAACCGCAGGTGTGTGGGAGTTAGAGGTTAGGTAAGACAGAGAAGGGAACAGTGTACTAATAATCGTTGGAAATGATAATACCAGCCTAGAACTGAGCATTGAATACAGGCATGATAACCTCTAAATGTATGTACTGGAAGCCACAATGTGTACGAAAAGGGAAAAGAGAGAGAGACACAGAGAGAGAGAGAGAGAGAGAGAGAGTGTAAGAGCCTCCCAAAGAGGCATGCTGGGGAGGGAGGGAGTGAACTGGGGACACAAGATGGTGGGAAATGGGCACTGGTGGATGGATGGGTGCTGGAACACTGTATGACTGAAACCCAACCAAACATGAGCATCTTTGTAACTGTATATCTCACAGTGGTATAATAAAATATTAAAAATAAATAAATAAAAGAAATATATATATATGTCCTAAACATATACTAGAAATAAGTGATTATGATCCCAATCAAAATTTTCTAGTATTATATCAAATAACTAATCATGCAACAACATACTTCCTTCGTGAGGCATACAAAGATTTGGACTTTAGGATTTTAATAATTAGAACTTCAATTCAAAGGAGATTTGATAATTATATTGTGAAGGCAAGAAAATGGGATACTCTGAAAATCTCATATGTAACATCATATGAGGCTGATTAAAAACAGAACAGCTGCAGTTAAAACAAGGTACATGTGGCTTTTTAAGACAGTCTTTGAATCCCATTCATAGAAGCCTAGATTCTCATCTATCTAGTTTCATAAGCACAAATGGAAAATCAGGTACTCTGTTACCCATTACAACAAAACATCAATAGTAACTATTTTACAGGTAAGAGAACTTAAAAAGGTAATAAATTAAAATTAGTTTTATAGTGAACAAAATATAGTGAGCTTTCAATAGAGATAAGCTATTATCTTCTTATTAAATAGTTGTCAAGAGCAGGGAGAGAGCTCGTGCTGGCCCACAAGCTTTCCATGCCAGAGCCCAGGTGGGATTGTGGCACTGTGTAATCTCCTGAGCACCATCGAGAGCAGCCCCTGAACACCAAGCCAAGAGCAGTCCCCAAACAGCCCCACGGTATGTGGCCAAAAAACCAAAACTAAGTAAATAAATATTTTCAACATAGAGTACAAATATAATTCTTCTTTCTGATTATTCCTATGAAGTATTTTCATACTCTCACATGTACTTTGTTGGCACATTTTCAATTTAATGAGTCACAAATTTAATGAGTACTTTGGCTTTATTTGGATACAGATTTATGTAATAATTGGTGAGAAAATAATTTTTTACGTACATTTATTAACTCTTCTTTTCTCTCTATTTATTCAGCATAAACCAATCTCTATTCGGCAACCCAATGGGAGTGTCTAGAGTTTCTGAAAGATAACAGTAGTTCGATCATAGAAACAGCTTACCTTCTGGGCTCCCTGTCTTAGAAATGTGCTGGCAAAGGTTTCCAGAATGCAGTTGAAAAAAAGCCTGCCCCTGTGATAGAAATTCTGCCTCTTTGGATGAACTCAGTCCTATAGAAACAAAAACATAGATATATATAAATATAGAGGTCACCAAATTCAGTGATTGTTATAATTAGTATAAAATGTATCTGTAAGTCAATACTTGCATACTACACAAAATATTTTGTTGAAAAAGAGTCTTAGAATTTCTTAGCAGCCTTATTAAAGAATGCTGCTTCAGGGGCCAGAGCGATAGCACAGAGGGCAGGGTGTTTGCCTTGCACACAGCCAACCCCATGTTCAATTCCCGAAGTCTCATATGGTAACCTAAGCAAGCAAGGAGTAATTCCTGAGTGTATAGCCAGGAGTAACCTCTAAGCACCACTGGGTATGACCCAAAAAAGCAAATTAAAAAAATAATAAAAGCTTTTGAGCTGTCTTTTGACCCAAGCAATACCAGTTCTGGGAATATACCCTGGGGGCCCAAAAGCACACAGCAGAAATGCCATCTGCCCTTCTTATGTTCATTGTGGCACTATCCACAATGAACAGAATCCGGAAAACAACCTGAGTGCCTGAAAACAGACAACTGAATAACGAAACTATGGTACATCTACACAATGCAGTATTATGAAGTTACCAGGAAAAATGAAGTCATGAAATTTGCTTATAAATGGATGGACATGGAGAGTATCATGCTGAGTGAAATAATTCAGAAGGAGAGATAAAGACATAGAATGCTTGTATTCATCTGTGGAAAATAAATAGTATGAAACTAATATTCAAAGACAGTAGAATAAAGGGCCAAGGGGACTGGTCCACTGTCAGAAGTTTACCACAAATAGAGGAAGGAAGTTAAGATACAGAAGGGACCACTATGGCAAGAGTAGTTGGAAATGATTACACTGGACAAGCACTGAGTGCGAAAGTAGGTAAAAGGACACACATGATAATCTGTTAGTACCTATACTGCAAACAATAATGCCCAGAAGTGGGGAGGAGAGGAGGAGAAGAGGAGGAGGAGGAGGAGGAAAAAGGAGGAGGAGGAGAGGAGGAGAGAGGGAGAAGAGGAGGAAGAGGAGGAGGAAGAGGAGGAGGAGGAAGAGGAGGAGGAAGAGGAGGAAAGAAGAGGAGGAGGAAAAGGAACAGGAGGAAGAAGAGGAAGAGGAGGAGGAGAGAGGAGGAAGAGAGAGGAGGAAGAGGAGGGAGGAGGAGAGGAGGAGGAAGAGGAGAAAGAAGAGGAGGAGGAAAAGGAACAGGAGGAAGAAGAGGAGGAGGAAGAGGAGGAAAAGGAAAAGGTAATAATGGTAACAAAGCCTTGGGCTCTGACTACAGGACTGAGGTTAGCAAAAGTACAGAGAAAAGCACTGTGGGTTAGGAAGACACAGGAGAATTAAAACGAAAGAAAGATAGTAACTAAGGACCTTTGGTACTTTGGTGGTGATAGTTGGCGGTGCAGTGACTTTGCAGGCCAAAATAACTGGCATTATTATAAGCATGTGATCTCAAATACAATACAAAACAAAATACAGAGACATTTTATTCTCATGCTGTAAAATAGCTGCAGATTTGGGGAAGTGGCACAGCAGGGGATGCGGACCCAGCAGTGCTCAGGGCTTACTCCTGGCTCTGTGCTCAAAGATCACTCCTGGTTGTGCTCAGAGGACCTTATGTGGTGTAGGGGACTGAAATGGGGACAGCCACATACAAGGCAAGCATCCTACCTGCTGTATCACTCCAACCCTGTAAACATAGTTTTTAAAAAATTGAGCTGAGACATTATCAGCTCTATCACATTGGGCAAATTACTTAGATTCCTTTCAGGGAGGAACACATCTGGTGCTCAGGGGACCACCTAGTGCCTGTGACTGAACAGAGGACTCCTGCATGCCAACGAAGTCTGTGCTCTGGTCCTTTGAGCCATCGTCCCAAACCCACTCAGACACACTTAAATCAGTTTGCTCACACATAAAATGGGAATAATCAGGGGCCGGAGCGATAGCCCAGCGGGTAGGACGTTTGCCTTGCACGCTGGCCGGCCCATGCCGGCCCAGGTTCGATCCCCGGCATCCCATATGGTCCCCGAGCACCGCCAGGAGTGATTCCTGAGTGCAGAGCCAGGAGAAACCCCTGAGCATTGCCCGTGTGACCCAAAAAAGCAAAAAAAAAAAAAAAAAAAAAAGGAAATCATCTAGTATCTTTCTTTTACAACTACTGTATCAAATGTATCAAGATGATAGCAGCACAGCTTCTGAAACAGTGTTCATAAATATTAGCCACCATCACTAAAGACAGACAGACAGAATAGGAAAGCCAAAAGTATGGGTCAGTTTCTTTAATCCTGATGACAGGAGAGAAAGATTAGATGTGCACCGCCCCTATTAAAGAATCAATACTAATAATCTCCCTTCATAAAACAGAGCGTTTTTATTATTATAGTTTAAGTCAAATGGCTACAATAATGTTAGAGTTTGCAGTTTTAAATAGAGTACCACACCTCCTACAAGATGGTCAGACTTCTTTGTCAAGACCTTGAACAAATGGTTTAAGGCTCTTCATATTCCTGAAGCAACCAGATGCTCCGTATCCCCAGATGCCATTGGGCTACACTGGCACGTGATAGGGTCAAATGGAAATGTTACTGGAGCCCGCTCGAGCAAATCGATGAATAATGGGATGTCAAGTGGCAAGTGATCAAGTGACCACACCTCAACCACCAAAGCATCCAAAAAACAATCATCTAGTTCACCCCCATGGCCCACTGCACCCCTTTATTTAGTGTTCTAAGTTCTGGAACCCAGAGCCAAGGGCTGGTTAACATTTGATACTATCTATTCCCTTGCTTTGTTCGCGCTAAACCAAAGATTAGTGGGATCATCTACTATTTGCCCTTCTCCCAATAATTAATTCCACTTAACAAGACACTCTTCTGTTTGAGCCAAGCTGATGCACTGCATAAGTTTCTCTTTTCTTACAGCTGCAGTCTTCCATTCTATGTATGTATGTATATACATATACATATATGTGTGTATATATGCATACATATATATACATATATGTATATATGTACATATATACATGTATATATGCACATATATATGTGAGATATGTATATCTCTCACAAGTCCTTATCTATTGCCAAAGGACATTTGGATTGTTTCTGTATGCTACAATGGACATAGGTGTAAGTGTATCTTTTCAAAGTAATGGTTTTGTGTTCTAAGGGTATAAACCAAGAAGTGGGATTGCTGGGTTTATTGGGAATCTACTCTAAATTTTTTGATAAACCTCCAGTTTTCCATAGATGCTGAACTAGACAAAATTCCCTCCAAAAGTGATTTAGACTTCTTTTTTCACCACATCCCCACCAACACTGGTTAGTTCCCATCATTTTGATATGTACCATTCCCACTGATGAAAGATTAAACAAAGCTATGGTATCCAAACAGTATGGCACTGAAATATAGATAGGCATTCAGACCAATGGGACAGAACAGAAAAACTCAAGATAAACCCTCAAATATAACCTGTGATAAAGGAGCTCCACACAAAGTGGAGCAAAGGAAGTATCCTTAACAAATTAAGTTGGAAAAACTGAATAGCCATGTGCAAAAAAAATGAAATTTGAATCATACTTAATACCAAACATGAAAGTTACTTTAAAGTAGATTAAGAAATTTAAGATTAGACCAAAGTTCACAAACTATGTTGAGGAAAACATACACAGAACACTCTTAGATAAGGACTTCAGAGGTGTTTTCTACTATTTGACTCCATTGGCAAAGCTAACAAAAACAAAAATAAACAAATGAACTTCATCAAATTCAAAAAGACTTCTGAAAGAGAGAGAGAGAGAGAGAGAGAGAGAGAGAGAAGAAACTGGCCAAAATCAAAGGTATACTACTAGATGGGAGAAAATATTTACACACAATATATCAAATAAAGGCAAATATCCTAGATTCACAGAACTCAACAGCCAAAACCTAATAATCCCATCAAAAAATGAGAGTGTTAATGAACAGAAACTTCCCAAAGAGGTCATGCAGATAGTCAATAGGTGCGTGAAAAGTGCTCATCATCACTTACTATCACAGACATTAGAAGGTAACACAATAGGAAGTTCTAGGGACCCTCATTCCTCCATGAAGACAAGGACCTAACAATAACATATGGACCAAAGTTTTTCTGAAAACTCCAGAAACCAGTTATCAGGTTACAGAATCCCAGATAACTGCAAAATCAAGGGGGTAGGGAAAGTACATGATTAACAAAAATATGTTGTTATTCACTTCCCATAATCCCCATCTACCTACCTCAATGCAATAAAATTAAGAAAAATCTTTCAACTTCTAGCTTCTCCATTGAGAGAATAGAATGGAGGTATAACAGAAGAACAGAATTTACATCAAACATTTTGACTTTACAGGAGTGTAGTGAGGACTGCCCAAGAGTCTGGATTCTGAACAGCCTGACACAAAATGCAGAGGAAAACTGCCCATCAATTGGTTACCTTGAGACTGTTAATAACAAAGTCAAATGTGTTGACATGCTATAGCACAGCACATATAATGTACTACCACGGAAGGCATGAAATTATAGGCTCTTGAGAATAGTGTCAGATCTCTTTAACCAATAAATTAATTATACTCAGAACGGAGAAGATACATTTTCAGAAAAGGTTAGAAAGACCCCAAGAATCTCCAGTCAGGCTATTTTGGCAAACATACATCTTGCTGTGTATGAAATAAGTCTATAAAGACTGGGAGATTTGTATGTTTTCCCAAAGGCCTAGATATCATCAAAAAGATCACAGAGTAAACTACGGAACAGGAATACATAGCTCAATAATGAACGAATGAAAGAACAAACAAACGAATGAACAAATAAATGAAATATATATATATTTAAACAATCATTTAAAAGATCTATAATTATCTGGCAAAGAATTTAATAATCATACAAAAGATCCCCAGTGAACTATGAAAATGAAACAAAATCAGTAAAATGATAATGATTCATGAACAAAATCAGAATACTGGCAAAGAAAAAAATCCCCAAAAAAGGACTTAGTAGAATATATTAATTGAAGTTTTTTGGAAACCACTAACCACTAAAGGGAGTCTATAAAATACATTAACAAGTAGAAAAATGATGAGAGAGCTTGAAGATAAGTCATTTAAAATTATGAGTACACCCAAACATGAACATTTGTGTAACTGTGCATATTACAGTGGTATAATATAAAAAAAATTTAAAAAAAAGGAAACTACTGAGTACAGCAGCAAAATGAAAAGAAAGTCAAGAAAACCTAAGGAGGGGCCGGAGCAATAGTCCAGAGGGTAGGGCATTTGCCTTGCACGCAGCCGACCTGGGTTCGATCCCCAGCATCCCATATGGACCCCCTGAGCACTGCCAGGAATAATTTCTGAGTGCAGAGCCAGGAATAACCCCTGAGCATCACCAGGTGTGACCCAAAAAATCAAAAAAAAAAAAAAAACCCTAAGGAACATGAAAAATCATCAGGTGACTCAGAGCAAACATCCTGGAAATACCAGAATGAGAAAAGGCAGCAATGAGTCTGACTAAAGAAATAGTAAATGAAAACCACCCAAATATAAGGGAAGAAGCATACATTCAAATTTTCAATCAGCTAAAATAACTCTATAGAGAGACACATCACAATTTATTATAACCAAATCATCAAGTCACAGACAACAAGGGAATTCAGAAAGCAAGGAGAGGGAAAAAGTGATTTATCATAATTCCTGAGTGCAGAGCCAGGAGTAACCTCAGAGCACTGCCCCACCCCCACCCCCAAAAAGCCCCAAAAAGTAATTTATCATATACACAGGAGCTCCTATATACTCTTAGCAATTGTTTTGAGAAAAACCCAGTAGGACAGAAGTTGGAATAAAATATCCAAAGTGCTATAGGATAAAATCCTGCAAATCAAGAATACTATACTTACTGAAACTACCCTTCAAAAATGAAGACAGAGTTTGGAATTTGGGGGCTGAAGAGATAGTACAGGGGTTAAGGGATTGCCATACAAACAGCCAAACCTGGTAAGATCTCTGCTACCACAGATGGTCTCCAAACTCTGGCAGGAGTGAACCTTGCGCACAAATACAAGTTCTCTGGACCCTGAGAACTATTGAATGTGGCTCAAAAAAAAAGAACTTGCCAAATAAAACACAAGGAAGTTCATCACCATAAGAGATTTGATTCATACTTACTTTAGCTAAGTTAAACACATAATTTGGCTGACATAGTGACTTCCATATGCTAAATCCCTCCCTGAGTGCTACTGTTCTAATGGGAAGGAGACAGTCTCTGCCTTCCCGGATTTCAGTGGGAATAGGAAAAGATAAATATACAAGTAGCGAATATCATATCAGCAAAGCTGTTATTTCATCAGGGGGGAGATCACAAACCAGGCAAAAGGTCTGAAAGAAACACAGGAGCATAGAGTGAAGAGAAGATAGGGAGATGAAGACAGAAAAAGCATTTCCTGACCTTATAGCTGTATGGAAAGATGATGTAACCACCCTCCCTTTATGTGTTTTTATGGGCATCTATGTGTATCCCTAAGCACAGTCATTGATTCACCGATACTAAGAAAGATATTGGAAGAAAATTACTGATCCCAAGAGCTGTTGATTTGCTATTTAAAAAAAGTTAAAATTTCAATTATATTTTCTAATAGCAGCAGTCTCTACATTTAGATCATGTACAACAGTAAACAGCGATTTGCCCGCTCGAGCAAATCGATGATGAATGGGAAGACAGTGATACACAGTAAACAGAAGGCCTGCAAAATGAGAGAGAGAGAGAGAGAGAGAGAGCGAGAGAGTCAGTCTTAGCCTAAACAAGCCAACATAAATACAACGCAAACAGTATAGGCAAAGCAGCTTCCACCTCCTAGGTTTAAGCCTATTTAAAATTATTTGCTCTTGTAAAGCTATATCCTAGTGACACTAATCTTTCCTGTCTTTATTCCATATTATTCAGAATAGAATTTCCAGTGACATTAATATTAAAAAAGTGAAAGTGGAGCAGTTTTATACTCTTGGGAGAGATACACTTTTCAGTCCTCAAGGCAAGCTTAGGTGAGGGATTAATAAAAATCACAGTTACATCACATTCTAACCAATATTTCTTTCCATTACTTTTTGGGAGAAGTAAATGCTCAAAAAGCACTTCCCAGGTTTTCCCCACACATCAGAGAATAACGAGGCAGTAAGGGAAACCGTGCCCTTGCCATCAACAAGATGAGAGTCTGTCCTATTATACTTGAAGACTGGCAGAGAAGAAAAACATTGCACTTTTCCTCAACATGTCACTGACAAAGCACATCAAGTATTTCCTTCTTACTACATGTAGCTAAATCCTTGCAACAGATAAGCCTGCACCCAAGTTCCTATACAAAACATCAAAGTTGACAAAAAAATATACAGTTTAATTTCAGCTCCTAAAAAAAGAAAAGAGGGCTGGAAAGATAAGAAAAGAAAAGAAAAGAGTAAGGCACTTGCCTATGTCTTGCCTCAAGACTTCCAGAAGTGATCCATGAGCATAGAGGCAGGAGTAATCCCTGAGCACAGCAGGTGTGGCCCAAAATATACAAAAAAGAAAAATGGATGGGTGGACAAACGTTGAAAAATACAGAATCTCTGGACACTAGAACTGGAGATGTCCTTACTTTGTTCTTATACATTTTCTCTAGCAAATGAAATTGATGAAATTGATCATTTCACGATCAATCATGAAAATATTAATAAGGTAATAGAGACCATTTTCATATCAATAGTTATTCCTTAAAATGTTATATTCTCCTAAAAACCACTTTCATCAAAGGTACTTACTCTTTTAAAAAAGAATCTCTTTTTAAACATATGGGACTACATGAAACTAAAAAGCTTCTGCACCTCAAAAGAAACAGTGACTAAGATACAAAAAGCAGTCCACAGAACGGGAAAGAATATTCACCCAATACCCATCTGATAAGGGGTTAATATCCAGGGATATATCAGGCACTGGTAGAACTTTACAAGAAGAAAACAAACAACCCCATCAAAAAAATGGGGAGAAGAAATGAACAGAAACTTCAGCAAGGAAGAAATTCGAATGGCCAAAAAACATATGAAAAAATGCTCATCATCACTAATCATCAGAGAGATGCAAATCAAAACAACAATGAGATATCACTTTACACCACAGAGACTGGCACATATTCAAAAGAGCAAGAACAACAAGTGCTGGCATGGATGTGGGGGAAAAGAGGGGACACTCATCCACTGTTGGTGGGAATGCCGGCTGGTACAGCCTTTCTGGGAAACAATATGGACATTCCTCCAAAGACTAGAAATTGAACTCCCATTTGACCCAGCCATACCACTCCTGGGAATCTACTCTGGGAAACCAAAAATACGCAGCGGAAACACCATCCCTACTTTTATGTTCATAGCAGCATTATTCACAATAGCCAGAACCTGAAAGCAACCAGAGTGCCCGAAAATCGATGACTGGATAAAGAAGCTTTGGTACATCTACACAATGGAATACTATGCAGCTGTTAGGAAAAATGGAGTTATAAAATTTGCCTATAAATGGATGGACATGGAGAAGATTATGTTGAGCGAAATTAGCCAGAAGGAGAGAGACAGATACAGAATGACTGCATTTATCTGCATAACATAAATATATATGTACGTATTATGATACCAATATCCAAGGTCAAGTGAAACATATATCAGGAGGTCTTGTCAAAGGTGGAAATTATCACAAACGTGTGGGAGTCAGAGGCTAGGTAAGACAGAAAATGGAACAGTGTGCTAACAATTGTCGAGGGTACTAATGCCAATCTAGAACTGAGCATTAAATAGAGGCAAAAGGATACACATGACAACCCTTTAAGGTATGTTCTGTAATTCATAGTCTGGAGGGAAAGGAAAAGAGAAAGAGAGAGAAATGGAAAGAAATAAAGAACCTGACATGGAGGAGGGCTGGGAGAGGGGGAGGGAACCGGGACGTTGGTGGTGGGAGATGGGCACTGGTGGCGGGATGGGTGCTGGAACACTGTATGACCAAAACCCAAATATGAACTTTTTAATTGTATATCTTTTGTAATTGTAAAAATAAAAAAATTAAAAAAAGAATCTCTTTAAATGCCCTCCTGGATTTCCTTTACCCATAGAACTACGGGACCTAAATTTTTTGAGGCTTTTGTCCTAAGATTTGCTCTAATTTTCATACTTAAAGTGTTTCTTATTTCCCTCAAAAGACATAAATATGGGGCCAAAGAGCATAGAACCAGGAGTAAGCTGGGCGTGGCCCAAATAGAAAAAGGGGATGGGGGGAATGAAGTGACTTGAGTTTTCCAAAGCCTGTCTTGTATCTCTGTTAAACCACAGGAAAGACATATACATAATACAATACACTCAGGGTCACAATGACTCCCCAAAATGCTGTAGAGCTCATAGGCTATGAACTACGGATCAAACATTACACTGTATTCTGAGTTTGTTGCTTCCCTACAGTTCTTTTACACATGATGATATGGTAGTTAAATAATATAGCCATGGTCATGTAATTTGATGTGTGCAAATTCATTACCACCACCTCAAAACTGTAGTAGTCTCTCTCAGCTAGTGGTACAACATGCTTCTTGCCTATGGGATTTGAAAGCTCACAAACATTTTGCGTCCTTCTCTTTCTAATTAACCCAAACACGCTATCATTTACTAGACCACGGGATTTTTACAATTATTACTCTAACATCACTCAACAAAGTCATTCTCCTCTCACTCCTGTCACTGGCTGAGTTTAGTGTAGCATCTTATAAAAAGCATCTCTCTGTACTTCTCACAACAGCCTCTCAATGGGGCCTTGTCATGTTTCCTAGTACCTCCAGTACCCAAAGTCAGCACCCAAAACCATACATCGCTCTCGTCACCAATTGTTTACTGTTTGCTAAGGCAAAGAGAATAAAGCCCGTGTGCTCAGGTGAGAGTCACCATTATTGTTGCATACAGTTGTGCTGCCTGTCCAGAGTTCTATTGTCTGAAATACAACAAATTCCACACTACTAAAGATGGACATTTATGAACCCAGGTTGGGTTTCTACCAACAGTTCTACAATGGAAATACATATACTTATCATGAACCCAGGAACATAAGTGCACAAGCATCTCTAAAGTATCTAGCAATCAAATATTTGAACCATAAGCCATGCACAGTCAACTTCAGTAGATAATACCAAATGTTTCCTGTATAGCAGCACGTGTACTGTTTAGTTAAATTCCAACTGCAATACTGAACACACAGTGGGAATTCAAAAACAACATATTGTAAGCTAACGGATGGAAAGGAGAGAGCACAGGGAAGAGCCCAAGGAAGAAGCTACCACAAATGGTTACTGCTGCAGACTCCATTAGGAACGAACCAAAAGGTCATAGTAGTTGCCCTAAGCTAAGGCATAGGGGGGGCCTCCACCTGGCTGAGAGGAGTTTCAACAGTCTCCCTGAATACTAAGTACCAGAAGGCAGCCCACCTCAGTGCCTAGATTTGCTTCATATCTATGGCTATCTCCACGGGCAGGAGTAACTCAACATCAGACACAATGGACACAATGGAATCACAGTAGAGAAAATGCCACTCAAGGTACTAATGCCAACCTGAGATTAAATAGAGGCAAAAAGATGGCACTTCATATTTATGTAGTTCTGTAATTCATAGTCTGGAGGGGAAGGAAAAGAGAAAGATATAGAAATGGGAAGAAACCAGAGAACCTGCCATGGAGCAGGGCTGGGGGGGGAGGGAACCGGATGTTGGTGGTGGGAGATGGGCACTTGTGGCGGATGGGTGCTGCTTATGGGTATGACTCAGCAAATAGTGAACTTTTTATTTGGTGGGATCTTTGGTATTTTAAAAATAAAAAATTTTTTAAAAACTAACTATAAATTTAGATAAGGTCAATATACTAATCTCCTGCATAGCTAATTTTACTGATTTAGAGCCATTTAGGAAATGTATAAAAATTAATTTCCTACATATCATAACTAAAACTGTAATAAGAGAGAAGATTAGCTTGGCCCATAAGCAAGGAAATGTAAATTTGTAAAGTGCTCCATGAAGAGAAAGAGAGAAAAGAGATAAAGAACCTGCCATAGAGGCAGGCTATGGGAGGGGGAAGGAATTGGGGACATGGTGGTGGCAAATAGGCACTGAGTGGAGGGATGGGTGCCGACTGTCATGACTGAAATTTCCCAAACATGAACATCTTCGTAATTGTATATTAAAATATTTTTTTTAAATTCAAAAAAAAGAAAATGCCACTCAAATCTAGAAACACCTTGTGGACATAAATGGCAGTTTACAAAATCAGTCTCCTATTTTTGGGTCACTTAAAAATGCACTTCCTTTGGGATTTAAGTTGAGAGAATACAGAAAGGAACTAATCCCCAGAGCACAGACACCAACTCTGAATCCTCAAAACAGCAGTTTCCAGGAAAGCACAAAAGCTCTTAATGAGATACTGTCCCTGAATTATTGACTAGTTAGGTATGGCAAATCTTGCCTAATTGTTTTCATGATAGAAATTTAATTAAAGTGCGTTGGAGAGAGAGAACAGGATTCCACAGATATTCTTCTTGTTATGACGTTTCAGTGCTAACCAGGATGTTTTTGGAATTCTCCCAAAGTCCAGGCCAGGTCTGCAGGTCTGACCCGGCTGTCCACTCCTGTTTAACTGCCCACTCTTCATATGTCATTCAGCACATCAGATTTCTCAGTCTGTGCAAGCAGTTATCAGTCTTCACAGACACAGACACACACACACACACACACACACACACACACACACGCATGTGCACATGATATGGATACAGATACATAAACACAACCACAAAAATAAAGATAGATGCAGACATAAAGATATGCATTAATGGTGTGGTTCCCAGGATCAGATTCCAAGCATTTCTCAGTTCTACATGCAACAGACCCCAAAAAATTTATAAAAACTGCCTCCTCTATAAACTCAAGTTAATAATTACTCTCCCCTTAGGGGGGATATTCACTTAAGGGGTGAATAAGTAATATGTGCAAAGGCGCAAGGTAATGTGGATGAACACTGAATCCTTCCAACAATACCAACACTCGTCATCATAAGAACAATACTATCTCCTATCACCACAATGTTCAGAAAGAGAAGCACAGTGTCTGAGAAGGTGAATGCCCAGAGCACAAATCCCAGAGTAACGGCAGTGAACTCCAAAATCTTTGTACTTCATTGACCTCAAGGTACCGCTCAGTCATCATAAATCACTTAGGAGGGAGCCCCCTGCCCTCCCGTACTGGCATTCATGGGCCTTGGAGACCCCACCCAGACTTCCTGTTGTCTCCCCCATTCTGCTACCACATCACAGGAGCACAACGTGGCACTGCAGTGTTGAGGCACATGCCCTGACAGGCTCCCCAGTCCCCTCTCCTAAGACTACTGTTCTCCCTCTGAGCTGTCCCCTTGAACTCAAATCATGAACTATTGAGTCGCAGACAGAAAGCCCATAGCAACAGAAAATAATCAGGTGATGAGACTCTCAGGATCCGTATAGCTTGTGTGGGTGTAACAGGGCAGAGTAGCTCCCTGGCTAATATAAATAGTATTTAAGAATGGATCATCAATAATAATGATTAACACTGATAACAACCTTCTGCAATACGCTGGATTAAATCGCTTAAAGATAGTTATTTCCCTACCACCACAAGCCCGGGAAGTAGATATTTCACCCCATTTCACAAATTGCAAATGGAGATTCACTGAGGTGGAGGTGTACTGGCTAAGGTCACACAAAATTAAGTGGTAGGAGCATTATTTGAGCCCAACTACCCAGAAAAATGCCTACTTGGTACAATTTGTTGGCATTTTAAGTGGTAGGCAAAGTCTCAAAATACAGAATTTATGAACTATCCTAACCTGGGCTACCAGAGCCACTGGCGCACGACGCCTTTCAGTGCCGACATGGAGCACAAGCGATCCACGCTGTCACACAGAATTCAACTATCTGAAGAGCTACACTGAGCTGAATACTCTGCTCACTGTTTCGAATCCCTCATTTGAAAGCAAAGGATTCCTAGAGACGAAGGGCTAGGCGAGAGGTGAAGGTGTGCCCTCTGCGCAGTCTACCCAGTCTGATTCCAGATGTGCACAAGGTCCTCCAGCACCACCAGCAGTGACCCCTGAGCAGTGCCAGGGTAAGCCCCGAGCGCCACCATGTTTGTCCCAGAAACAAAAGGACTCTGTTCTAAATTTCCATGAAAATTATGAGCTGCTCCTCATCCATTTCAAATGGAGGCTGGTACGACAATGCCAACTGCTGTACCCTGCAGTTTTTCTGAGATGCTTGGAAATGCCTTCTGTTTAGCACTACAACTATATGGATATTACAGTCAAGGCTGCCACCTGCCCCCTCCTCTAGCCTTTCACTGTCCCCCCACTGGACCACAGTTGCAGCAGCTGCTCCCATCCCTCTCCCCCTCCCCAGAGGGAAACCTTTGCTGTACACAGTTATAGAAATAAAGAGTGTGACTGAGGATGCAGTGGAGGTTTAGCACTCATTCAACTCACTGGAATCTCCCTTCTTTTTTTTTTAATTTTTTTTTTTACAATTACAAGGATATACAATTAAAAAGTTCCTATTTGGGTTTTGGTCATACAGTGTTCCAGCACCCGTCCCTCCACCAGTGCCCATCTCCCACCACCAACGTCCCCCGGTTCCCTCCCCCTCCCCAGCCCTCCTCCATGGCAGGTTCTTTATTTCTTTTTTTTTATTTTTTATTTTTACAATTACAAGGATATACACTTCTCTGAGAACATCTCTCCTGTATCCATTCAGGCTCTCTTCACAAGATTGCTCAACTCTTTAGCAAGGGATGTCTGCTGGAAAGTGTTTATTGTCTGCTAGAGAGCCAGACTACCAGCCAGTCATGCTTAATAAAATTAACAGAAACTCTGAAAAAACTAGAATTTCTGAGGTGTCACTGATGTTTGCTGGACAATTAGAACCTAAGACCTGGACTCCTTAGTCAAATCTCACTGTTCAACAGACTCACCTAGAGAACATAAGAAATGTTTCTAACCAGGAGCTAGCTCGATCTACCAAACTAGAATCACAATAAAGCTACAAATTTAACCTTGCTCCTACACCATGCACATGTCTCAAAACCAAAGAGAAGTAATCATCAGGGAAATACAGATGAAAGGCACAGTGAGACCGCCCACTCCCCAGCCCCGACTGCTAAAGGGCTATGCAGAAGACAAAACACCTTTGTTGACCACAATGTTGGAAAAGGAATACGGGCACTGCTGGCGGGAAGATGAACTGGTTGAGAGCTACTAAATTAAAAACCAGGGCCAGAGCAAAAGTACAGCGGGTAGGGCGTTTGCCTTGCACATGGCCGACCTGGGTTCAATTCCCGGTATCCATATGGTCCCAGAGTACTTCCGGGAGTAATTCCTGAGTGCAGAGCCAGAGTAACCCCTGAGGATCACCAGGTGTGACCCCAATAAAAAAGCAAAAATAATTAATTAAAAATTATAAAAGTTGCAGTATTTTTAATAGCACTATAAAATAACCCACTCTGGAGTTTTCAGTGCAATTCAGCACCATAGCGGGACACGGGTATTGAGATCTGGGAGGCGGCAAGGTGCTCCTGGTGATTCACCATGACTCGCCATGATTTGACGCCACCAGCACAGCGCCCACAGCCATCTCCTCTCCAGACTAGCCCGCACTCCCACAGCATACTATGGAAGAAAACCCCTCAGAGCACCAACAGTCTGAAGACTCAGGCTGGGACGTGCTGGGGTGGGGGCCTCAGTCCACCCAGAGTGCCCAAGTCAAAAAAAGGCAGCAAGTTCCGGTCCAGGTCCCTGCCAAGGCTGCAGCTGCTGCTGAGACTGGGGCCCAGAGGGGTGCAGTGGCCCTACCAGCAGGTCAACCTGAACTGGCTGGGCAAGGGCAACAAGCTGCCCTCGTACATCCTGATACCCCCAAATTGTCCCAATGCCTCTGACCAGTCTACAACAACCCAAGTCTGTCTCCAGACAAGTTAGACAAGTGGGAGCCACCCACAAACTGCCTCAGGCTCAACCATAAAAGCTCACTTACTGACCACACTCCAGAAACACACAAATAAACCTCAAAGGAGATCTGAAGCCACCGCAATTAAGAAGCTCATTCACCGCCATGATCCAGAAACTCAAAAATGAATCTCAAAAGAAATCAACAAGTAGCAGAGATAATTGGGAGAATCTGATTCAACTGAGGCACCCGGAGGGGACAGGTGAGGCCCTGGCCCATCCAGAGTCCTAGCAGTTGAAAATCTCCACACTTCACAACTGCGGTCATGTTCAAGGCAAGACTCCACTACTCGGATGAGCACCACCCAGAAGTTACCCCATTGAAACACTCAGGTTTGCAGACTTTGTGACTGAAATCCCCAGTCTTTCACAGGGGAAGGGCAACCTCCTCCATTCCTCCTGTTCTTCCAGAAGGCCAGGCAGTTACATCCATGAACCACCTCAGGTGCCAAATAATCTCATCCACCAGCCATGATCCAGAGACTCACATATAAATCTCTAGAGAGATCAACAATTGGCAGAGATGCTCCTGGTTCACCAGGCTGTGTATCTATAGTACCGCGGACAGGGACAAGTTAGGGTCTTGCCTATCCAAACAGCCCTAGAAGACAAAAACTCCACGGTCCACAATCACCGCCATGTTCAAGGCTAGACTCCACTGCTTTGATGAGCTCGACCCAGAAATTAATCCGTTCAAAAACTCAGGTATGCAGGTTTTGTAACTGAAATTCCCAAGCTTTCATGGAATTGGGGATAGGTCACCTCCTCCCATCCCCTTGTTCTTCCAGAAAACCAGCAGACACACTCATGTCCCAAAGCCTCCACTCAGTAAAAATTTAACACCAACTTTATCACCCTGTTAAAGACTTTGGAATTTCTGGAGTGCACAGCTGCTACAATACTGATACAATGAGAGCACATCACATTTGTTTTCTAACAGCTCATTAAACCCTTAGCAACATCATTATGAGATATATGTTCTAACAACAAATATAAAGTTAATTATTTAGTGCCAGCTAAGGGAGCAAAGACCAATGAGTATCTTTTTGGGGGTAAGTTGAAACCCAATCATGAACAGCTCGGAACTCTGCATCTTTGCATCTCACTGTGATTCAATAACATATTTAAAAAATAAATAAGGCGCTTGTCCAGAAGTCATATTTGCAGCACAGATAAAGGCCTTATTGCTGCTAATTGTGTCATCACCACTGTTTCACTGGAAATCAAGATCAATATGAGAACAGGGAGTCATGTGTGGAATGAGCAGAGAGCTATTTATTGAGATGATTAGATGACGATACCCTCCAGCTGTTGGACTGGAGCTTAGAAATAATTCCTAAGTAAAGTTAACAAACCCGGTGTATTTTACTGCTTCCGTTCAAGCAAGTTTGGAGGTCAACTTAAAAGTCCTGTGTGAAATACACAGAAGACAACAAACTGTCAATTTTCTCCTGGGGAAAGAACTACTTCAGAGCAGAGAAAAGAACTACAAGCAAAGAAAAAAAAATGCCCAACAGTTTGTCCTTCAAATTATGGAAATTATACTATTTGTGATTCATCAAAGAAATACTCAGGGCCTGGGATAATTTAACCCTGAACTTGAAAAATGAGATTTTAAAATGATATCGATCTTATTATTAGAATGAAAGCAAGTCACATGAAAGAAGCTTCAATAGTAATGAAACTTTACTGAAGGACATAGTACAGGCCTGGTCATATCAGGGGCCAGCCAAGAAGAGATCCCAAAACCTGGAGAACTCAGTTCATGCAAAATGCTGGCACTGACCCCTGTATACTGTTCTCCCAGTGCCGAAGTCTTGCTCTGGAACCGAAAAGGACCAGCTCCTCCCAGCACAAGTAGAGAAAAGCTTCTTATCCCAGACCCTGTGCACTGAGGGGAAGCAAAATCCCAACAGGGAAGACCTTGCATCATAAATATCAACTTACAAATAACATTTTCTTTCTCTTGTGGGGGAGGGAGATTTGGGGGCGACGCAAAAATCAGAAGTGATCAGGTGCTCAGGAGTGACCCCTGGTGGCCCTTGGGGACCATATGCAATGCCAAGGATTGAAGTCAGGTCACAACCACTGCAGTGACCTTCCCTCCTGTACTATCTCTACAGCTCTAAAACATCATTTCTACATTCAAATCATACACCCTAAGGATTAGAATCGGAATCATGTGGATTTTTACCATGATGGGCATCACAGTAAAAAATGTAAGAAATACTAATATGAATGGACCTCTACAGTAGGTTTTAAGCTCTGTGTGGGTGCTTTTCATTTACATTTCACAGTACCCTGCTGGGGTGGGGCTGCTATTGCCACCATACACTGGACTTAAAGCCATGAAGTCAATTTGCAAGGCGTCAGAGTTGAGAGTTCGGCCCCAAAGGCAGGTCAGTTACCATGGCAGAGAACACAGGAAAGCCTTTACAGGAAAGCTGTGTGCAGAGAACTGATGTGTAGATCAGACAAGTAAGTCTTGGGTAGAAATTAGAAACTCTGGAACTGCTTTAGGTACTATGAGCTTTCTAGTCCAGGCCCTTGGGCGGTCCAGTAGCTGGTACAGAGTTATTCCTGGATTCTTGGGCAGAAAGACATTTCTTTCACTTCCAAAGCATCACCAAGTAAGGAGCAACCTGATGCATAGGGGAAAAGACATGCAAGATCACCTTCTTACCATCCAGATACCTTTGTTCAAGTGCACTTGTCTCTGCCCCATAGCCCATGTGTTTCCAGAAGCAATGGATGCCACCCTGGTTTGGGGCCCACTCTTTCCCTGGGTCCAGACGGAAGCAGAGACTCTAAGCTGATTTTCAAACAGACTAAGGCCAGTCCCCAGGCAAGAGAGAGATTCTCTCCCCTCTCAGAGGTCTCTCACCCTCACTCGAAACTGGAAACAGTGTGGACCCTCCTTGATCCTAGAAACCAAGAGGAATCTAAATTGAGGGCAAAACAACTAGATACAAAGGTAAAAAGGACACCAACAAAACAACACTGCTGAGCTAGAGGCCCGTCTGGTTATGTGACCAGAGTCCCTCTACAGATAGGAAGGCCAGTGTTGCCCACTACATAGATCCTACAGACCATCTACCAACCACATTTGAATGCGGCTCTCATCACTACTAGCCAAATTATCTTGTACAAGTCATTTCACTTCCCTAAGCCTCCGTTCCTATAATGGGGATACTAACAGTACCAATCTCACAAGAATAAACATATGCAAGAACATACACATATAGACCCTAGTCATACATATACCAAGCACTTAAACCCCGTCCCTGGCACCTGTGAGGCGTGGCTACTCTCCTCCGGGAGTCTGTGCTGTGCAGTGAGAGGCAGCCCCTGATACCAGAGAAGACACAGAAGAAGCACAAGAGTACTCTGCTTGTGTGAGCACCAAGCTGGCCGTGGGAAAAGTGAGGCAAGTGGAAAACATTACATCTCTATTTTCTAAAAGGGAGCAAGGATTCCATTCCCCCTCCGAAGAAGTCTGACCATGCTAACAAGGGAAGAAATTGCATCAGAAATAACCATCTGGGCAACTCCACAGAGGGGGTGAGACCCGTTACTCCTGCCCAAGAAGGTGCCATGACTATGGACCAGCCAGCAACAAAAGCAAAACTGGACCCATGGACAGAGACCCCGAGCACGGGACTCATCACTCTACAGAGCCAGCCCTCACTGAACCGACAGGCCAGGCACAGAGACAGGACATCTGGTTTCTGGTCCCACACCACAACTTGCTAACTCACAGCTTGAAGGTCTAATTTTAGACACAGCAGCCATGACAACATTTTTGTTTATTTAAAAAGAAAAAAAAATTCCAGGTTTCAGCTTCAGGGATCAGCTACTATCATTTCCCTGGCGAAGGAGGTAAATGAAAGCAATAATGTATTCTTTCCTGAATGCCCTCCCCCATCCACACACCTCATTTAGAACATCTGTTTAAATATCAGCCTAACAATGGTGGAGGGAAGGTGCAACGACGGGGATTGGTGTTGTATGAATACGGAACTCCTATAACAAATCATCATGAACAACTCCTGCAAACCACAGTGTGTATATAAAGTGTAAGGGGAAATTTCACATATTCAGGCCTTAGCAATTCCATGTAAGTTCCAAAATAACATTAACACAGAATTGTTTTAAAAGTGCTGTTAATGACAGGTGAGACATTACTACCATAACAAGATAATGCGCGTATAAAATACAATTTAATGTAATATACTTTAGATTCCAGAGTTAAAGATATATATGTAAATTAAAACAGTGCATTAAATGGTTTTAATTTTCTTATTTACATAGGTTAAAATCATATAGTAATCACTAATTAGCCCTTACTTAGTTGAAACCAGCAATATAAAGTAAATGTGTTATATGCCTAAAGGGGCAGGTTGAGATTGGGAGGGAAACTGGGGATATTGGTGAAGGGAACACCACACTTTGTAAATCATGTTTTTAACAAAAATCACTTTAAAAAAATTTGTCTAAATCCAGGCTGACAGCTAAAAAAAAAGTTTTCTGGGTTCCAACATGACTTTGCCAAACACTGTGTGGTGCAAGGGACAAACCCAGTGGACTGAAGTGAGAGTGCATGGGGAGGTGTTCACCTTGCAAGCAGCTGACCCTTTTTTTTTTTTGCTTTTAGGGGACACACCGTGATGCTTAGGGTTACTCCTGGCTCTGCACTCAGGAATCACTCCTGGCGGTGCTCGGGGGACCATATGGGATGCCGGGGATCGAACCCGGGCCGCCACAGGCCAGCCACGTGCAAGGCAAATGCCATACCCTCTGGGCTATCGCTCTGACCCCAGCTGACCCTTTTGATTCCGGGCCCCACCTATGTTCTCCAGAGCCCTGCCAGGAGTGATGCCCGAGTGCAGAGCCAGGAGCAAGCTCTGAGCACCACCTGGTGTGGCCTGAAAACCAGGGAGGGGGAAAAAAATGGAAAGAAAAAACCCAGTCTCACAGCCTGGGTTCCAAAGCACCGTACATCTGAGACAAAAGCACCCTTCAAAAATGTCCAAAAGCATCTCAGTATAGTGCTGGCAATGGATTCATGACACCCAGATTCACAACACAGTTCAACAACTTACTTGCTGCATCACGTAGGGGAAGTTATTTAACCTGAGCTTCAAAACACTGCAGGAGAAAGTTCTAGCACTGACCTTTCTATGGTAGGTGTCAGTAAATACTGGCATGCTGAGTGAATAATGTAAAAGAAGTGCTTGGGGAGGATAAGACATAAACCAAAGGGAGAAAAAAAATGAGTCATCAGTACAATCTTTTATAAAAAATTTGGTAATATGTATCAAAATACACACTGCATAAGATCTTTAATCCCTAATTTAAAAAAAAAAGACATTGCAGAACCAGGAGTAACCCCTGAGCGATGCCAGGTGTGACACAAAAAAGCAAAAAAATTAAAAAACCATAAAAAAGACATTGGAATAAGTGGGGAAATGTGTAGTCATAAGGATTTTCATCATAGCATTGTTCTAACAGGAAGGAAAAATCCAAAACTAACAAATACCAATTTGGAATGGACCAAATTATGTAAGCACATTACTTCAAGGTATGAAAATGCTTTATCATTTTCCCCAAAAAACACTTAAGAGGCATTTTTTCCAGAATCAGTCATTATTAAAAAATGTTTTACAGACGCATTTACAAAAGGTTTCTGAAAGCTGTTTTCCTTGAATACTTAGGACCAATTATTATTTTACTTATCACTGATGAAAGGTCAGTTCAGCTTTTTAAGACTAATCACCCAAAGATTTGAGAAAAATCATAAAAGTGAAAAGACTTCTGTATTTTATTTTTTTGCATAAAAAATAATTCTGGTCTTTTTCTACTGTGAACAAAAGAAATGCTCTATTCTCTGCCTTCATACCTAATCTCAAATATCTGTAATATGCAGGTTTAATCTGAAATACTAATTCTGAGGGAAACCAAAACTCTTTCTCTTGGAGTTTCAGAACTGACTCCCTCTGACTTGGCATTGCCTCATTTCATGTGCTGCTAGAGCACCCTAGAATTATCACTGTAAGTCCAAACTGATGGTAGAAAAAATGGTTTGCACAAGTGATGGAGCTTCGAAAGAGATTCTAGATTGTTGATTTTCAGATGTCTGGGTTTGAGGAGCCTTTCCACTGCCATTACACAGATACATTACAAAATGATGTATGTCTGGAGTGAGCACTCAAAGTATGTGCTAGGTCCTGAACATGATCCCTAACAGCACCAGGACCCCTAGGCACCACCAGGTGGAAGCTTGGTGGAAGCTTCCCAAGAACAGCTCATTGTGAGCATCCTTCTCCCATTCTCACCAACACTTGCCATTGTGTACATTTTAATGTACAGCAGCGGTGCTAGCATATGCCAAATGGCAACTCATTGGAGCTTCCATTTGTTGATCTCTAATGAATCATGATGCTAACGCTAAATATCGTTTTCTATACTTATACTTTTGGGGAGAAATGTCAACTACTCAAATCCTTTGCCCATTTTTTTTTTATTACTGCTTTGTTGTGTTTTTTCCTGGGGTAGAGAAGCACACCTAGCAGTACTCAGAAGTCACACGTGACTCTGCTCATGGCCACACCTGGTGGTATCTGGAGAACCTTAGGCAGTGCTGGGGGGTCGAACCAGGGTCTGCTGCGTGTAATGCAAGAGCCTTAACCCCTATACTATCTCTTCAGCTCCAGTCCACTTTTTCAATTGAACTGTTTCATATTATTGAGTTATAATAGTCCTTTATATATTCCAGATATTAGATCTCTGTCAGATAAGGTTTAACAAATACTTTCCCCCACACTCTGGATCATTAGTGTCCTGTTAAAACACGAGAGTTTTAACTTTAATGAGAACAGTTTTAATTATCTTTCTTTTATCACCACCTAATCCACCATTACCATCATTATCATCAAATATTTATGTCTGTTTTTTCTCCCGTGGTTTATACTCTTATTTCATATAGTTCTTTAGTTCATTTTGAGTTAATTTTGTGTTGGGTATGATGCAGAGGTCAAACTTTATTCTGTTTAATGGGGATATCCAACTGTGCCAATTCCATTCACAGGAAAAAATATTCTTTCCCCCATTAAATTGTCCTGGCACAATGTGTAAAAGAAGAGGGAGAGAGATGCAGAGACAGGGAGAGAGAGAAACAGAGAGAGAAAAGAGAGGAACCCCGGGTACCTGCTACTGAGGCAGCCTGGGGGTGGGCGGGAGGGCTGGGGTACATTGGTGGTGGGAATGGGGCATTGGTGGAGGGATGGGTGCTGGAATACTGTATTACCAAAAACCAATTATGGACACCTTTGTAATTGTATGTCTCACGGTGGTATAATAAAAAAAAATTTTTTAATTTAAAAAAATAAAAAAATTAATTGTCCTGGCATATATCTTTTTGTTCTACACCATAAATGGTCTATACCTAGACTGTGGCAATAATTCCACATCCGTATATGTGTATTCATTAAAAATTCAGAAAAGTATACATCAGGAATAATAAATTATATCATATGGATTATCTCAATAAACATGAAAATTAAATTTTCTACTTTAGGACTAACGAGATGGCGCAGGGGTTGAAGTGCTTGTCCTGCACATGGATGGCGCTGGTCCAATTCCTAGCACTACATCTGGCCCCTCAGCACCACCAGAAGTGAGCAAAGGTCCTGGAGTAAGACCCAAGCACAGCTGGGTAGGCCCCTCCAAAAAAATGAAACAAAATAACATTGATTCAATTGCATTCTACAGCAGTGGTTGGCGATAACTCAGAGAGCTGGAGTGTACGTGTGCTTTTGCAGGCAGGATGACCCCCAGTACTGCACGGCTGCCAGGTGACACTGGGTATTCCTTTAAAAAAATCTACTTTAGGGGCGGAGCGATAGCCCAGCGGGTAGGGCGTTTGCCTTGCACGCGGCCAGCCATTGCGGGCCTGGGTTCGATCCCGGCATCCCATATGGCTCCCGAGCACCGCCAGGAGTAATTCCTGAGTGCAGAGCCAGGAGTAACCCCTGAGCATCACCGGGTGTGACCCAAAAGCAAAAATAAATAAATAAATAAAATCTACTTTAGAGAAATAGTCAAAGATGGCATATACATATAAGGGCTATACGTTTCCAAAATACTGCAGGACTGTTCAGAATAAACACAAACTGCACACCATATGAACATGCATCAAAAAGGAAATAGCTAAAAAAACATAATAAAAATCACATTGAGAACTATTCAGTGGTTTCAAGAATAAGCTAGATCTTATATATAAATATATATTACATATATTACAATTATATTATATATTACATATATGTATGTGTGTCAAATAAATAACTTTAGAAACATTCTACTAAATGAAAATATAAACACACAAAATGAAGACATATATAAAGAAAGGGGACATACAGGGGGCTCAAGTGGCACAAAGAGATTTAATAATCTCCACTGACTTTTGTCTAAGAGCATATTTATCAACTATTTAGAGAATTAGCTCTAACAAGCAATATAGAATAGATTTTCAGGGTATGATTAGGACAGGGCTCAAACAGAGGTTGAGAAAAATTTGAAATAGGTGTTGACCATAGGTGCAGTGGTGGGGGTCTGGGGTTGACAGTAGAAACTCACTATGTTCTAGAAACTCAGAAAGTGAATGCAACTACATATCCGCCAGACTCACACATACGGACCCAGAAAGAGTCATGACTTTATCAATACCATTCCCTTATATGGGCTGTAACGGTCAATATAATTGAGTGCAGACTAAAGGAACAGGCATGAGGATGGGAGAAAGTGAGAAATGAGCCTCTGGTGGTGATGGGGGCACACTGGTGGTGGGATTGGTGTTGAACGATGAAACTTTGCTAACAACTGTATTGTGAAAAACTGTGTACTTTGTAAATCACGGTTTTAAACAAAGTTAATTTTTTTTAAATAAGGTAGACAAAGCCATACTTTGCAGGCTCTGTGACTATAGTGGGTCAGAAAAAGGTACAGGTAAGTAGGTACTTTTAAGGTATAGGGAAGTATAAGTTTAAGGTACAGGTAACATAAGTTTAAAGGTCAGAAAGAAAACTCAACTGGTAATCACTGCCTCTGGAGGAGAAAAGAAACCAAGAGTGAACAGTGTGGTCAGAAGGAAGGTGAATACCATTATTTTACCACAAAGAAAAATAATAAATAAAATAAATAAAACCATTATTTTACCAAGTCTAAAGAACCAGAATTCCCTGGTGTGGTTAAGACTTAATAAAGTATGTTTTATGTGAGTTATAAACATATTGTTCAGTGTGAAATTACAACTTTCTTTGGGTGTCAGGAATCAAATCCAGGGCCTTATATATGCTAAGCACACTCTCATTACCCTAATCCCTACAAAGTGTACATGTATATTTTTATATTTATATATTTATACATATAGAGAGATTAAAATTATAAAATATAAGTATAAAAGTATATATACTTTATATATACTTTATATAATTATATAAAATATAAAATATATTTATACATAAATATATAAAAACTAGTTTTTTATATTTACTAAATATATAGTTATAAAATATAAGTATATGTAGTTTTACTATATAAATAGTTTTTATGTATTTACATATACCCCTATAAATATATATCCTCGAATCTAACCTGTATATAAATATATACACACATACATATACACTATATATATCCCTGAATCCAACCTAAATACACACACATTCATATATATGTACATTCATATATATACACACATACATGTATACATACATGAGTACTTATAAACATATAAATATGTATATACACATATATCCATATATATCCTTGAATCTAACCTAAATACACACACACACACACACACACACACACACACACACACACACAAAAAGAGATGACCTTACCAATTTGGATTGTCCCCACTTTCCCGGAAGACAGACTCCTCTTTCATGGATGCATACTGTGTCCACGTGAGGCAATGACTCTGGATAGCCATGTTTCTTTCCTGAGGATTCAGCCACGATTCCTCTTCTAACTGAATATTGGGCACCTTTAGAATGCTCACCTGTCCAACAGAGGAAGAATTGTATTCTCAGTGTAGGCAGAGCAGGCTAGAGGGCTGCACTGGGAGCTGCACTGGGTCTTGGCTAATTAAAAGGACACATGATCCTGATATATGGTTGATAACTCACCAGTGGCTCTAAGTTCTTGATCATCAAACACACTCTGACCTTACTAAATGCTGGAGATGACATGCAAATGGCCCAGGATTTATGCAGGCTGTCGAGTCTCTGGCCTGATTTCCCTAACTGCTAAACACTAGGCAAATCAACAGCCTCCTTCGGGTCTCCTCTAAAGCTGGTTATGGTCTTCAATTGATAGGTTCTAATCGAGCCCATTTGCAGGCCCACATGCAGAGCAGTAACAGGTAAAATAAAATTCATTTGAAACTCTCCACACCTAGAATCGATGCTTTGCTAGGTAGAGGGAGACACGGAAAATTACAAAAGCAGAATTGCACAAGTCAGAGGTGCCTTTAAATTATTCAAGAATTGAGATACAAGACAAAGTTGAATGCCGTTTTAAATAATAGATTCAAAGTGCGTATATAGGGCAAATACAGAGTACATGTTCTGTGGAGAAGCCAGTTACAACTGGCTGCATAGAGTGAAACATTTTACCAGCTGGAAAAAAAAGGAAGTTCATTTTCACTATATATCAGCTTTCTCTCTAATAAAGAATGACAGACACAGCATTGTAAATTCACAACAAAGAAAGAATGGAAGCGGCCATATTTTCTACCTACAGTCCACACATATCGTTTGCAAGCCAATCAGCAGGAGCGTAGCTAAATTCTACATCACACACACAATCACTTCAGGTAAAAGTCACTGGAGAAATGTTTTAAAGTACATTTCAAGATGCTCTCCTTGAGAGAAAGGGAAAGAAATAAAGAACCTGCCATGGAGGTGGGCTGGGGAAGGGGGGGGAACCGGGATGTTGGTGGTGGGAGATGGGCACTGGTGGAGGGACGGGTGCTGGAACACTGTATGACCAAAACCCAAACATGAACTTTTTAATTGTATATCTTTTTATTTGTATATCTCACGGTGGTATAATAAAATACTTTAAAAAAATTTTATGTAAAAAAAAAAATGCTCTCCTTGCTTTTGCTAGTAATTCTGAAAGGAGTTTCATTGACAAACCATCTCTGGATCAAGCAATGCAATGAAAAATTTCTACTTACCTACTTCCAATAATCACCAGAGTGCTTAAGGAGTTCAAAGAGAGAAAACAGTTTGCTATCATGACAATGTCATCATCAAAGCCGTAATGGGACAGAAACACACACAAGAAGACTTACAGAAAGCACATAAAACACCTTACTCCCTGAAATAAATATCCTGATAGTGAAACAGAAACAGAAATTCTTACCTTCCTTACTCAAGGACAGACTAGGCAATAGTGCGGTGGGTAGGGCGTTTGCCTTGCAGGAGGCCAACCCGGTTTGGCCCCCAGCATCCCATATGATCCCCCCAGCACCACCAGAAGTGAATCCTAAGTGCAGAGAAGGCAGAAAGCCCTGAGGACTGCAGTGAGGCCAGAACAAAAACAAGCAAACAAAAAGAAAAACAAATATTACATCTGTCTTCTCTAATCACTCTTAACGAAGAGTCATTTCTAACCACAGACAGGTAGAAAAATGAAAACTTTATGCAAAATATTCAAAGTCTCTTTTAAAAGTTGTTGAAGCACTCTGAAGCCACTAAGAATCCTCCACAAAAAGAAAGAAATAGAAGAGGGAAAAAATAGGATCTCCAGTGGCATATACCAAAAGAGAGTTGGCATTAAGAATTTTCTTCCTCTGAAGGATTGAGACGTAAGAAAACAACTGCTAGCACCCCTTTACACCAGAAAATGTGGTCTCAAAATAAGTGTCATGGACGACCAACTGAGGTAGAAATGGGGAATGGGCAGAGGGAGAAAACGGAGCTTAAAGAGGGCTGGTGCTGGGATGTTCTTTTGGTTTTGTTTTTCAAAAATAAAATCACTTTTAAAAAGAGAAAAGAAAATACTGACTGCTTGAAAATGACCAAGTTTGTGCCAAATCCAGGTAAGTTCGAAAGAATTTACTTACCTTCCTTAAAATTTCTGGAACCACATTCTGACAGATCGCAACCCTCTTCCTATAGATGATTCCTGTGGCTGCATCTACGGAAAGAAACATTTTTACACTCAAAAACACAAAAGGCATGTATTTTAGCATTAATACATCTTTTAATATCCATCTTAATTTTCTGCATAAAGACCTCCTTGAAAAAAATGGTCAACTCAAATCTCAATGTCCATAATCATTTTTCAGGTCATATTAAAAAATTTGTCTTTCATTCACTGATTTTTTTTAAATTCATTCATTCACATGAGCACTACTTCCTACTCCATACATTGTCCTGAAGATCAGAAAAAGTGATAAAAAGTATCTGGTACATGTTAAGCATTTTTAAAGGTAAGCTGTTAAAACCGCCACCAATTATTAACTAAGAAAGTAGCCGGGGCAGCAACAATAGCAGTAAATACTGAGTGTGTGCGTGTGTGCGTGCGTAACTGCTTGCTTCTTGCTTGCTTTCTCTCTCTCCTCTCTCTCTCCATCCATCTCTCTCCATCATTCTCTCCATCTCTCTCTCCATCATTCTCTCCATCTCTCTCTCTGTATTTGAGGCTGTAACCTCACCTCAAATACACAGTAAGACTTTTAGCACGCACATCACAGGAGTCTGGGGTGGGCTCAGAGGACTAGAGCACAGGCAACCCTGGGTTCACTCCCAGGCACTAACCTGTTCCCCAGATCAGATGTTCCCCCCCCCCAAATGTAATCCTGTTACATTGTTGTGTGTACCTCCTGAATATACATATGAACACCACTCTCCATATGGGATGTGGAGGACTGAAACTAGGTCAGCTTCCTTCAAGGCAAGTGTCCTCCCCACTCACCGCTCCAGTCCTCATGCACATCTTGTTTGGTTTTTTTTTAATGTTTTGGGTCACATCTGGCAATGTTCAGGGGTTACTCCCAGCTCTGCACTCAAGAATTATCCTGGTGATACTTGGGGAACCATATGGGATGCCATGGATCAAACCCGGTTGGTTACATGCAAGGCAAATGTCCTACCCACTATACAATTGCTCCACGCCCCCATGAACATCTTTTGAAAAGATCATTAACACATAACGATCATCAGTGAAGTGAGGTCTGTTCAGAGAGCACTTACCTCTCTTTTCCTCCACAGTGTTTACAGAGATGACGCTTTTATCCATGGGGTTGGGATACTAAATAAAAACACAAAGGAGAATTATCATTCATCATTTTTGCCAAGTGCATTACAGCAGTAACCGCAGCTACTGGTAAGAAGAGAAAATATTTTCCAAGTAACAACTAAAAACTGGTTTCCAATCAAGGGTCTTAATTTCAATATGTGGATCTGTCATCAAATCTATGGAAATCTTTGTTATTGCTATTTCATATCTTTTGATATCACTCTTCTATTTGCTTTGGAGACTTATTGTTATTTTTTTTCAATTTTAGCACCATGATATATAACGCTGTTCATGAAAGAGTTTCATGACAGTGGACAAAAATGCCAACACCACGACCTCCACAGCAACTGCCTCCCTCCAGCAACGTCTCAGGGTCCCCCTAAACACCACCCTGGCCCTTACGAAGCTCAGTTCTGTAACCCAGTTCCAAAGTTCTATTGTGTTTAACCATCTGTGATTCCTGTACTATATCCAACATTCAGTTTATATTCTACACCTAAGTCTTTATCTCCAGCCGCACCCTGAGAAGAGAAGGGGAAGGGGGATTAAGTTGATTAAGAAACAATAATACAGTGATACTGAACCAACCTACGGTCATACCAAAAGTATCCTCTGTGGCTTTGGTTTGCCTCTAGCCCCTGCTGCCCCTCACAGGTAACCACCAGGCTCCCAGCTCTTTAACTCTTGGGTCATGCTCCCACTTATCTCCCACCCAGGTGGTACTAACCGAACTCCTGGCGCCTCCTCCCTTATCCCACCTCCTTGCCCCTCAGGGTTGCGCCCCACCCACAATCTGCTCCTATTTGCCCCATGGAGGCAATCCCATGTTCCACTCCACCCCTTCCACACTCTCCCTCCTAAAACAATGAGGTCACAAATCTTGCAGTACCCCAGATGAGTACATGAAGTGAACAAAGAAAGCCTCTTCAACACACACTATTGGAAAAACTGTACAGAATAAAAGAGACTCTCCCAAATGGGAGAAGAGATTTGCACACCATAAATCAGATAAAAAGCTAATATCCAAAACATATAAAGCACTCTCAAAACACAGGACCACCAATAACTACTAACTCCAGCCAAAAAGGGAAGGGAAACAGGTGTTTCCACAAAGAGGACATACAGGTGGTCAGCAGAAAAACTGCTTGTGTTATTATTTGGGAAATCAACTCAACACAATGAAATACCAACTCATGCCATTCAGAATGGCACATAGCAGAAAAGACTGGAAACAACCACCTTGGTGGGGATGGGGTAAAAAGGAACCCACCTTCACTATTGGTGGAAATGTCCTCTAGTTCAGCCTCTGTTGAAAAGAGTAAAATATGCCTCAAAAAGCTATGGGTAAAGTCTCCATGTGGCCCAGTAATTCTACTTCTTGGCACCTACCCTCAAACACAAAAACATTAATTTGAAATATATATGCAGTTCACTGAAGCTCCAAGTACAGTAGCCAGGTATTAAAACAACCCAGATGTCCAAAGACAGAAGACTGGATACAGAAGCTTGGGGATGTGTACACTGTGGGATACCATGCCATCACAAGAAAAGATGAAAGCACACAATTCACAAGTTAAGCAAAGTAAGTCAAAGAGAGAACAAATAACGCATGATCTCTCACTCATGCTCTAGAGAGCAATGAAACACGGAATCAAAGGCTGGCAAACCCTTGACCCTGAATGACAAAACTGAGAATTCCAAGAGAAGGAGTGGGTTGGGAAAATGATATGGTGCACTTGCTGCAAGAGAAGAACCTTAGTCCAGGGTCTGGGACTCTAGGAGGGGGAAGTGAAGTAACTCGCATACTCGAATCCAGAGACTTTAACACAACTGTAAACATATGACCAAAGTTGTAAAATTAGATGTTTAAGAAAATAAATTTGTGAAGATGAGAGAGATGGGACCGACACTCTGGTGGAGGGACATGACACTGGCGGAGGGTGTGGAGCTGGAACACATGTCTGAAACTCAGTAAACAAACAGTAATGTAAGCCACATACCTGGATAAAACTTAAAGGCAGGAAAAACTGTCTTTTGTGCCAGACACTGAGAAAAAAGGCACACTTGCTTTTCGAGTTTAAATCCCCAACCGGGACCAGGGGATGGCCCAAAGGACCAGAGCGCATGCTTTGCAAACAGGAGCCCTCGATTAGATCACTGATACCACATAACGCCCGGAGCAAAAATGGGCGTACCCAGAAAACTTCCAGATGTGGTCTCAAAAATACACATAAGTACAACACATTACAGAAGTAATAATAATTTTTTAAATCCTCTAACAGCCTTTCTGTAATGATTGGGCCATGTGATATCAAAATCCTACCAGAGAGACAGCAGGCGAGAAGTGCTTGTCCTTGATCTGATCCTCAGCACTGCATATGCTTCCCTGAGCACTGCAGGGGTCAAAAAACAGAGCCGGGAGAAGCCCTGAGCACCATCAGGTGTGGCCCTAAAAACTCTAAAAATAATCACTGTCACTGTCTTCCTGTTCATCATAGATTTGCTCGAGCGCGGCACCAGTAACATCTCCTGGTGATGTCCTGTCTCATGCAAGTAGAGCCCAAGGGCACCTGCTTGCTCCAGGAACATAAAGAGCCTCAAACCATTCCATCAGGTCGTGGGAATGAGGTCTATAATTGTTACTGGTATCTGGCATATCAAATACGACACGGGTGAGAAAGTGACACTGAATGCAGATCAGTCGTTTTCTGGTCACTCAGCTTCTCAGTGCTAGAGTCAGGAAATTAAACCCAGCCTAATCCAGGATGAATTCATTTATAAGGCCCTGTACCACTGTCTAGGTCAGCCTCACAGCACTACAGTCACAGACCATAGACACAGACTATGCACAGGCTCAATAAATAGTTAATTATTAATTTAATTCCTCTGAAAAACCATTTGGTTTGTGAGGGCTAGTAACAGCTATTTTTGTCCCAAGCAGTTTACATACATAATTTCAGATTAATTCTCAAATCTCTCCCATGAGGTAGATGCTGTTTCTCTCCTTTTACATCTAAGAAATAACGTTCTGCTAAAATAAGTAAATTTGCTCAAATCCCCCAGCTAATGAGAAGACTGGAACGCAATTCCAGAAACCTGCTGCTGCCAACACAGTCTGCTGCCTCACGCACCCTCGACTGCCTCAGTGACTCAGATCCAACCCATTCCATTTGCTCGGTTGCAAAGGGGAGACTTGGGAAGAGCAAGTGACCCCCTAAAGTCATAGATCAGTCTAGGTGGCTGCAGGGGTGGCACTTTCCCCAGAGGTTACAGCATCATCCTGCGATCAAGTCTGAAAAGAAAGATGAGAGAAGATACCCACGGGGCATCACAGACGCCGAGGAAGCGAGAGCGGAGGGAACTGGGGAACAGAAGAAAAGGGACCCTGCACTGGTGAACTTAGGCTTTAGGGTCCTCTGTGAGGACAGCTCCCCTGCATGCAGAAGCTGCATGCTTGGCATTAGCACAAATATCTGTGCATGTGTGCGTGGGTTGGGCATCCTTGACTTCCCAAGAAATGGGTTCCCAGTTTGACTTGCTCTTAAAGATATAGGTGTTCCCCATGACAACCTTTGAATATATGTTCTGTAATCCATAGTCTGGAAGGGAAGGAAAAGAGAAAGAGAGAGAAAGGGAAAGAAATAAAGAACCTGCCATGGAGGAGGGCTGGGGAAGGGGGAGGGAACCGGGGATGTTGGTGGTGGGAGATGGGCACTGGTGGAGGGACGGGTGCTGGAACACTGTATGACCAAACCCAAACATGAACTTTTTAATTGTATGTCTTTTTATTTGTATATCTCACGGTGGTATAATAAAATACTTTTTAAAAAAAAAAGATACACGTGTTCCCTAAAGACACTGGACCTGAATACTGCAGGCAAGAACATTATCTATTTCAGTTATTTCTGCATCTCTATCACCAAGTATAGGGTACAGCCATGAAACCACTCAACAAACTTGCTGATAAAATGAACACTTTTGGATGAGGCACCTCCACTAACCTCAGGGACCAATGACAAACATCAACTTAACATTGTGAGGGACCAATCTGGGAAGAGAGCAATGGGGTCAAGTCCTCAGTCGCCTCAACACCCTTAATACGCCCTACACTGTAAATGTTCTCATTCACACGCTGATCCCGGACCACTAAGGAAAAACACAGCTTCCCATACACTCATCCATACGTTCCAATGCTCAAGGTTACAATGACCGCTCAACTGAAGTTTACCGCCAGTTCACCCTTACTGAGGCAGGCTTGGATCTTCTGCTCCGCAGAGCGGCCCTCACTGACACAACACTCTCAAGCAAGGTCAATGAATCTCAGTTGCCCTAAAGGGCATGGTTGGATGAGTGCATGGAAATTAGAACTTCTACACTAAGGTAATACACATCAGTATTTCCCCTACTCTAATTCACTTTGCACATTTTAAAGTCATATGTCTTGGCTGAATATTATAAATAAACTATACATTGTAGGAAGACTGCTGAGCTGAATTGCAAAGGAGAAGGAAATGGAAAAAAGTAATAAAGGTTTCCGGATTCTGATAACTCCACTAGCTACCAGTAACAGTCCTACAGATTATAAACTCAAACACCTCATAAAGCTAAATTTAACATTAACATTTGCTTATTAAGTCACGAGATACTGATTTAAATAATAATGAACTCTACATAATTTTAAAATGAACTTTTTTACTATTTGCATGCCACACACTGTTTCCGGCATTGAGGATAACTTCCCTACTCTTCCTACTCAAACAAAACTTCCTACCCTCAGAAAATTTATTTGGAAGTTGGGGAAACAAATCAGCAGAAAATAAATCATCCTAAGGTTTAATAGAGAGAGGGAAATAACGGGGTCACCTTGTATGGTACTTAAGTGCCACCCATTAGATACTAGTTATTTTAAAATAAATAGAAAAGTATTGCATTTATTAGTTCTAACTATTGTATTAATAGTTCCAAAGTGAACTATTTGTTCCTGAACCATTATTTGCAACACTCAAGTCATTTTCCGACATAACTACTTTTAGAATTCATTCCATAGACACGAGCTTCAAGTTTTCATGTGATACAGGAAAGAAATTGGGAGTTTAGTTCAAACAGCTCTATTCCATGCCATGAGAGGCATTTATAACTTTTTTTTAATTAAAAGATTTGTTGTACCGAGTCTCCCCTACCTGGCATTTCTTTCAATGATCTGATGCCACCTTGTGGTAACCTGAATTGTGCTGGTTTCATTCACAAAAATGTCTGCAGAGTGGGATCCTGTGGGGCTGAGGGTGGGATGGCTGCCCCAGAGGGTCCTCCCAAAGGCCAACTGGGAAAGACAGGAATCACATCATCATGTTTTTCTGGCACCTTTCCACAGGTGGCCATGGAATGGATCGAGCCAGCCAAGGACATCCTGAGCATCCTCTGAAGCAGGCAGGTGCTAAACTAGAGGCTGGAGGCCACATCTGTGTTACTCGGCCGCCTCCAAATGAGAAAACCTATTAACAAGTAGGAAGAGAGGAGCCTTTGCATAACGGCCAAGGACTGACACAAGCAGCAGCACGCTGGGGTTCCCCGATCCCACTCCGTACTAGAGGCTCTCACAGAAACAAAGAAGTAGGATACCCCAAGTCAGGGCCCCCCTGGCCTTCCTTGAACCTGGCTCAGAGGAGCAGAAGCAGCAGTGGTATATGACACCCTGCAGAGGGCTGTGTACATTCGCCACGCATGTCACACCTCCAGGGTGGCAGGCAGGGAGCTTCTCAGATATATCTGACTTCCTCTGGAACGCCCACTTTCTTCACCTAAGGAAGAAGCTAACTTCCTTTCCTCAAGATATAAGCCAATGGCTACGATCACTCGCTCCCCCATGTCCTATACCTTGACACCTATTTTAGAAGACAAATTCTGTAAAATACTGGATAAAAATAAAATGTGTTATATATAAATGTATATGAATATATGGACATAAATAATATATAAAGTACATTACTATAAAATTAAGAGGTCAAAAAACCATGCCCATCTGTCTGAGGAAGAGCTGATCTATTTATGGAGTGGGGAGCTTCACAAAGATATGACATTTGTCTTTGTTATCCACAGAAACGTTTCTTAAGTTTTTTAAGTTTTTTTTAAATTAAGAAAGACTACTATTAAAAGAGGAAAGTTATTGCTGTGCAAATAGCTCAAAGTTCTCAAGTCCTGGGTTCAATCCCCAGCACCATATATTTCCTAAGTACCACCAGATATGATTCCAAATAAAAAAAGTCATTAAAATATCAGCTCCCCCAAAAAGCTGAGAAGTCAATGCCTGCCTTTTATATTACCCCCATTTTCTTCCAGTAAAAAAAAATGGCCTTGAAAAGTTAGTATAGCAGCGTTCAAATGACATTCTCCAAGAGAGCACAAAAACAGTGGGGCCGAGTGATCTATCTGAAGGACCTGCAGAGAAGGCCAAGCAGACCTAAAAAAGGTCTGGTGAACTGACCTCTTTTATAAGCATTACCGGAAACTCCCCACACTACTTCCCAGAATGCACGTCTAAAGAGCTGGAACTCCTGAAAAAAGAGATTTGCAGTTGAATTACACAAAATCACCCTGGGCTATGCCAAATTCCCTTTATGAGTTACCCGCAATAGTCTGAGAAGAAAAGCAAAGCTGATTTCCTACCAAAATCAAATGAGTCATCAATCAAAGTGTCAGTGATCAAGAACTCCACAGATTAAGTTGAGAGATACTGTAAATAGTGCTTGATGGACTTCAGAAATGAGGGAGGTGACGTAGAAAGAACAAAGAACGGGAAGCCAAGAGGCAGTTCACTGCTGCTATTAGTAATGCCAAGGGTTGACCACAGATGACCCCCAAAAGCCCTTCTGACCTGGATAAGGCAGAGTTCTCAGCAAAGTTTCACCAACGTTCCACCACCCTCTCTTTCAAACATGTTCCAACAGGCCGTGACACAATAGCAATTTTTTTAAATGGTTCATTAATTCTGGCACAAAAGAAAATTCTCTTATCTCAACACTAAGAGCCTGCATAAACCCCACACACTGAAGATGAACTCTATAAACGACTAACTGATCAGTATTCTTCAAAGGTACCGAGTACCTAGGGCTGGAGAGACAGTACAGCAGGTAGGGCACTTGCCTTGCATCCGGCTGACCCAGGGTCAATCCCCAGCATTCCATAGTCTCCTGAGCACAGCCAGGAGTAACCACTGAACATCTCCGGAGTGGCCCAATAAAAACAAACAAACAAAGTACCAAGTACCTTGGTCCAGAAGAAATGCAGTGTGGGAAGTGAACTTGATCAAATGTTCAAAGTACACAACTGCCAAAACAGACTATGGTCTATTTACATTACCTTGTTTTAAAATGATCTTGTGGTTCGGAAAACTGGGGAAGTGGCATAAGGAAATTGTCTGTTTTGGCAATATTCTGTAAGTCAAATTATTTCTAAATGAAGATTAGAAATTTTCAAAAATAAGGACAGTATTAAAAAAACAGTTTTACTACAAAACACTGCTTCAAGAACTAAAAGAGGACACGAGGAAATGGAAACACATTCCCTGCTCATGGATGGGGAGAATCAACATTGTCAAAATGGTAATACTTCCCAGAGCTTTGTACAGATTCAATGCAATCCCTATAAGGATACCCATGACATTCTTCAAAGAAATTGACCAAACACTCCTGAAATTTGTATGGAACAATAAACCCTCACAGATAGCTAAAGCAATCCTTGGGGAAAAGAAGATGGGAGGCATCACTTTTCCCAACTTGTCCCTTTTAACCTTTTTAAGCCTGAAGTCTATATTGCGATCCACAATATGTAAGAGAAGGAAGAGAGAGAGAGAGGGAGAAGGAGAGAAAAGAGATAAAGAGCCTGCCATAGAGGCAGGCTATGGGAGGGGGAGGGAATAGGGGACATTGGTGGTGGGAAATGGGCACTGGTGGAGGGCGGGGTGCTGGAATACTGTGTGACTGAAACCCCAAACATGAACAACTTTGTAATTGTATATCTCACGGTGGTATAATAAAATATTCTATCACTATCACTATCTTCCCGTTCATCATCTATTTGCTAGAGCGGGCACCAGTAATATCTCCATATGTCCTGTCTCATGCTAGTAGAACCCAAAGGCATCCACTTGCTCCAGGAACATAAAGAGCCTCAAACCATTATATTAGGTCATGGGAATAACCTAATATAAATGTTACTGGTATTTGGCATATCAAATATGACACGAGCAGCTTGCCAGGCTTGCCGTGAGGGTGGCATACTCTTGTAGTTACCTCTTGTAGTTACCTTATTTTATTTCAAAAAAATAAAGCATTTATTGATGAACCACGCAGCTGCTAGTGGCCACGCGAGCCGGGCTGTGATGGGCTGGTCTGCTGGGTGGAGTTGTGATGAGAGGGAAGTCCGGATGTGGAAGATGGCGGCCCCCATGGAGTTGGGGTGGGGGTCGTCTGGCTTGTTGTGAGGCTCTGCTGGGGTGGCGGGCCAGGGCTAGAACCCGCCATCCCTCCCGGCACCTCATGAGCGGCTGGGCACAGGGAGAGCAAGGAGCAGCTCTGCCCCATGTCTGAGAGTCTCTAATAAAGTCTCTAATAAAATATTAATTAATTAAATAAAGAGTCTTAGAATTCAAGAGACCGCAGTTGAAGGGCAAATCACTTGTATTTGAGTCTGCCTGAGTTTCTTCATCTTTAAAAAACAGTTACCTTACAGAGCTGCTCTGGGAACTAAAGGCATAACTGAGTAGAAAGCATGACACCCTGACCCAGATACTCTGTTCAATCAAAAGCAGTCAGTTTCACTACTAATAAATTAATATTTTTAAAAAGCTTAAAATCTAAGACTTCAGACTTTATTACTCTTGCAAATTACTATGTTGTGGCATTCTGCACCCAGCTCTTATTGATCTGTGTCCAAAATAGTAAACGATAATTTCAAAAGATTAGGAGATATTTTCTAGCATTCTAGACTAGAACACTCACACGAGCTCATAGTGTACCCATGCAGAATGCTGGGACCGTGGTTCAGAAATCTGGGGTCAAACCCCTGCGCCACACACGCAGAAAATAATAATCCCAAAGTCAGACTCCATATAAGTGACCCATGACTCCCTCTACACTCACGTTGGGAAAAGCGCCGCAACAGGGAAGAGGAAAACACAATTCCCGGGCTTTGCCCAGCTCACACCACCTGGAGCCACTGGCTGCAAGGCTGAGGCTGCTCTTCACAGCTGTTCCTTCCTCCTCCCTGGACGCCCATAATCTTATAACAGAACCGAGGCTAGGGATATAAAAGTGAAGAAAAAGCTGGTACAGTCTGAGCAAAAAGATAAATAGCCGTTATGTTAAACTTGGCCTATCATACAGCAAATCATTTACTTTAGAAATACAGGTTGCCCCCCGCCCCAAGTATCTCAGGAGCTCCGCCGGAGAATTGTTCAGTGCATGTAAGAGATTTGCAAGAGAAAAAAAGAAGCATCAGAAATGGAAACATTATTAATTACTCGAGCAACTTTCTACTCTAAATGGAAATAGCCATTCATAAATCCCGTTATGAGTTTAAGGGTAAACACTCAAACCATTTTGTTCAACACATCAGCCTCCAGACTAAAATAAATAAAACCTGAGGCTGCTGTGTTGAAGCAAAGAAATCATTTCAATCTGTCCATTTTACCACAGTCCCCTGAATAAGAATATGACTTCAGTCTCCAGCTACTTGGGCCTACTCCTCACGTGCATATTTCATTCACTTAACAAGGATTCACTGAGTTTCTACTACATTCTAAGGCTGCTCTGGAACTTGGAACCCATCAAGAAAGTCTATGAAGCCTCTTTCCAATGACATGTTTGCATTTTTGTGTCTTTGTGTAGATAAGAGTTTAGGACACACACATATGTCTCTGTATAGACATATATGTGCTTCTATATGACAAATAAGTCTCTCATAGTTAAGACATATAAGTATCTAGATAGACAAACAAGCCTCTTTTAAAACAATACTTTTGTGAGATTCAGAGGTTAAGTAAGCTGGAGAAGGGAATAATGTGTTAATAATTGTTGGAAATGATAATACCAGACCAGTAAGCCCTGCACTGTTGGTTGAGGACATGGGGAGGGCCTTGGCCAGCTCAGAGTGCTGGAAGGGCGCCTGGCGCCAGGACTGTCCGAGATGAATCCCTGAGCTGCATGACACCCCCGCCCCCTGCGAGAGGCCTTGGCCCCTGGCCACTGCTTAATCCCGCCACCCCCTTAAGAAAAACATTTGGGAAGTGTCGGGATCAACTCTGGTCTCTGCTGTGCTTGGCCCTGGACACTCACTGCTCACACACAGGCCGTGGGCCTCATGCTCATGGAAGAGCTGGGACGCAGGGCAGCCTCGGGGTCTGGGAACGTGGGCTCAGCTCACACCCCCTTACCCCCACACACAGCTTCCGGCCCCGGCACTTGTGGGTGTTCAGCTGCCGTCTCTGGTACAGGCGAGCGCAAGAAGCTTTCATTGCTGCTGATTTCTGTAGGTGTCTCGGTGAGGTTTCGCTTGGTTTGGCTGTAGGTTTTTAGACGGCAACTGGCTGTGTTCAAGGATTACTCCTGACCCTGACTCAGTGCTCAGAATTACTCCTGACTCAGTGCTCAGGAATTACTTCTATCTCAGTACTCTGGGATTACTCCTGACTCAGTGCTCAGGGAACCAGATGTGGTGCTGGTGATCAATCTGAAAAGCAGATGCCTTAACCCCTGCACTCTGTGGAGCCTCAGTGGTATTAATAAGCCTTTTCTTTTCATGGTAGGCTACCCACACGGCAGAGCCTGGCAAGCTACCCGTGTCTTATTTGATATGCCAAATACCAGTAACAATTATAGACCTCATTCCCATGACCTGATGGAATGGTTTGAGGCTCTTTCTGTTCCTGGAGCAAGCAGATGCCCTTGGGCTCTACTAGCATGAGCCAGGACATGTGGAGATGTTACTGGTGCCTGCTCGAGCAAATCGATGATGAACGGGAAGACAGTGACAGTGAAGACAGTGATAATACCAGCCTAGAACTAAGCATTGAAATCGGCAAAGGGTTATATATGATAACCTCTAAATGTATGTATTGCATTCCACAATGCGTAAGAGAAGGGGGAGAGAGAAAGAGAGAGAGAAAGAGAGAGAGGAAAGAGAGGGCAAAGTGCCTGCCATAGAGGCTGGCTGGGAGAGGGGAAGGGAATCAAGGGACATTGGTGGTGGGAAATGGGCACTGGTGGAGGGATGGGTGCTGGAACGCTGTATGACCGAAACCCAAACATGAACATCTTTGTAATTGTGTATCTCACAATGGTATAATAAAAAAATAAATAAAACAGTATTTTTTTCACTTCTGTCTCTCTATACATATGCCTATATATCTATATGTAATATAGATATATATTATGTATATGTAATATATAACATATATATTACATATCATATATGTATATGTAATATAATGTGTATGTAATATAGATCTATATTACATATAGATATGTAATATATGTTACATATCTATATATAATAAGATATATAGGCATATAGATAGATAGGCAAATACAAGAGGTAGACAGAGGGATTAGGGGGTTTTTGCATTGCACACGGCCAACCCAGTTTGACCCCTAGCACTACCTATGGTGGTTCCCTGAGCACGAAGTAAACCCTGAACACCACTGGTATGACCAAGAACAAAAGATAGGTAGGTGCCTAGATAAATAAACATAAAAAAATATGAATCTGAACAATCCTGCAGCAAGGAAAAAACAAAAATTACCAGGTATCACTTTCACTTTTATCACTTTTCTTCCCGTTGATCATTGATTTGCTGCGGGCGGCACCAATAACATCTCCATATGTCCTAACACATGCTAGTGTAGCCCAAGGGTATCTGCTAGCTCCAGGAACATAAAGAGCCTCAAACTGTTCCATCAGGTCATGGGAATGAGGTCTATAATTGTTACTGGTATTTGACATATCAAATACGACACGGGTAGCTTGCCAGGCTCTGCCATGTGGGTGGGATATTCTTGGTGGTATAATAAAATAGCAAAATAATAATAAATAATAATAATAATAAATAAAATACACCAGCTCAATTTTTTACCAGGTATTCAAAAATAAACAACAAAGTCCAACTTTCCTTCCTAATGGCCTTAAATTTCAGGGAGGAGAGGCTTAAGAAGTTATCTTTGAATCCAACTCAGAAAAGAATAGCGCGTTAGGGTTGAGAGGAACATACAGTGGCTTGCAGCCCTGTTCTTAAACCAGTGGGTGTGTGGGTTGGCACCCAGCCACAGAAATTCCCTGGAATTCCACAAAAAATTCCTCCCACCTCCCAACGATGGAGAGGCTCTAAAGTGCAACAGATAAGGGGCCGGGCGATAGCCCAGTGGGTAGGGTGTTTGCCTTGCACGCAGCCGGCCCTTGCCGGCCAGGGTTCGATCCCCGGCATCCCATATGGTCCCCCGAGCACCACCAGGAGTAATTCCTGAATGCAGAGCCAGGAGAAACCCCCGAGCATTGCCGGTGTGACCCAAAAAGCAAAAAAAAAAAAATGTAGCACAGCTACAAAGTATAATTTTATTTTTTCCCCTGCTCCAATGTACAATTTTAAAACAGTGGATTTAGGGCCAGAGATAGAATAGCAGGTAGGGTGCTTGCCTTGCATGAGGCTGACCCAGATCTATCCCCAGTACCCATATAGTCTCCCAAGTCCACCAGGAGTGATCCCTGAATACAGAGCTGGGAGTAAGCCCTGGGTACAGCCAGGCATGGCCTAAAAACAAACAAGAACACTGCACTTAATAAAGAAAACACTACCTACACTGCCTTTTGCTCCTATCTTGGTCATCAGCCCACTGTGAAATATTTCTCCTCTTATGCAGGTGTAAAAGGTGGAAAAACATTGGCTCAGAACACTTGCCTTGCAGGCATATTGTCACAAGTTCAAATCCCTAGTGTCCCACATATATAGAGCCCAATCCGACCGCCTTGCTCTGTGAGTCTGGCAGCACTGCTCTGCCAAGCCAAATACCAGCTGGATTATAGCCAGCATATGTAGCACACACAAGCATAAGTATAATTGTATGCACCCCTGGCAAACACCGCAACTTAAAGAGATGTGCACACACCGTGACCAAGGAGTTCTGCCATGGAGAGCACTGTGTGAGCACCACAGAAAGCTCTGGCCAGCACCACAATCTAACCATAAGCCTCAACCGAGACCCAAGACCAGGCCCCAGCCAGCACCACAGCTAATAATAAAGACTACACACTGGGGCTGGAGTGACAGTACAGCGAGCAGGGTGCTTGCCTTTCACACACTGCAGACCCAGGATGGATCCCAGATATCCCATGTGGTCCCCCAAGCACCACAGGAATAATTCCTGAGTGCAGGGCCAGGATTAACCCCTGAGCATCATTGGACCCCAAAAGAAAAAGACTGCAAATGCCAGTGAGCACTGGGACTAATTGTGTGAGCACCAGAATCTGCTGTGCCACCCTCAGCAAAGCAAGCCCCACAGCTGGCGATATGCCAGCACCTCACCCCCCAAAAAATAAGGGGGTTTCAGTAGGCTCAGGCAGAGAGTTCAGTTGTGTAGTTGCAGAGGCTCCCAATACGTAACTGGTAGAAAGTAGCTCCTCAGCACCAATCACCACACGTGACCCCAAAACCAAAGAAAAAAAATTTAATAGCACAGGGGCAGGTGTGTGTGCCAACATAACCCCCATCACCATAGCAATACTAAAGGGGGAGAGAGAGAGGGAGAGACAGAGGGAGAGAGGGAGAGAGAAAGGGAGAGAGAGGGACAGAGAAAGGGAGAGAGAGGGACAGAGAAGAGCACTCAACAGTCCCTTGTAGACTGTTCTACTTTCATCTACGCAACTTTGTGCTTTCTCTGTGATGAGAACTAGAAAACTAAAAGTCACACAAAAAAGAGACCAAAATACACTGTCAAGAGCCTTGACACCGCAGTTCATGGGAACTACAGTTTAGCATCTGATGAATAAACCATTTTAGGTTTTGGAGCCTTCGTGCATGAAGAGCTCAATGAAAATCACTGTCATGATGATTCCATTAAAAAAAGGAAAAAAGGAAAAAAGAAAGAAAAAACACTGTACCCCCATAAACAAAGACTGTTCGGTTGTTTGTTTCCAAGGTGCCACTTCAGTTGGAAAGCATGTAGGTAATGTTTTGCCAGTGCAATCCAACAGACAGGTGTAGAAGAGCAAACATTCCTCCCGTTCTAAAAATAGTAGTATATCATAACTTGGAAGGCAAGCTCTAACATACCAACAGCCACGGATCAGTAGACAATTTAAAATAGAACATTCTCAGTAGAGGTGGAGTTTCCATCACACCACTATGAAAATCAGATTAAAATGTTTCCTACAGATCCTCATTATCCCTCTGTTTTCCTTTGGGTGGGAGGAGAATACACAAAGATGAAAAAGAAAGTTTATTTTGCCCAAAATTCTTAGTTCATTAACACTTATTTTTAAAAGTATATGTTGCTGTATGACTGAAACCCAATCATGAACAGCTTTGTAATAGTGTATCTTAGGGTGTTATAATAATTTTTTTTTTAATTTTTTTAAAAAGTATGTATTGGGCCAGAGCAGTGGAACAGGAGTAGAACACTTGCTTACACATGGTCGACCTGGGCTCAGTCTCCAGCACCAAATACTGTCCCTCAAGCACCATCAAGTGTGACCCAGAGCCAGGATTTTTTGCATCCTATGCACACCCAAGTGCATAACCAAACAAAAAAGGAGGGGAGGGGAAGGAAAAGGGGAGGGAAGGGAAGGGAAAACAAGACACACATAATCCTTACAACAACCTGGAAGGGAGGCAGGCTCCTGGTACTGCCACAGCACAGATGGCAAGTTAAAGCAGGCGGATGATCTTCTACAGTTGCATTTATCACGCACTGCACAAGGACTCCCAGAGTAGGCCATGGAGACTTTTCCAATTTTGGTAATGGGCGCTCCTCTACTAACCCTGTTCACTACAAGCTCATGAAGCTCTAAATGATGCCTTTTCTATATTTTGTTTTGTCTCTGGGCCACACCCAGAGTGTTCAGGTCTCACTCCAGGCTCTGCTCTCAGGTATCACACATGAAATCACAATGACTAGAATACATGTCTACCAATTCCAGCTCATAAGGTAAAATTCTCCCAGATGTAGGTTTATGGGCATCTCAGAATCAAGCATGTCAGGGGCTGGGGCGATATATAGCAGGTAGGGTGTTTGCGCTGTAGGCTGCCAGGCTGGCTTCAATCCCTATCACCCCAGATGGTCCCCAGAGCCTGCCAGGAGTGATTCCTGAGCACAGAGGGAGGAGTAAGCCCTAAGCAGAAATGGGTGTGGCCCCAAAATGAAGCAACACACACACACACAGAGGCATGTAGCATGCAATCCCTTTCAGAAATTCTGAAACACCGTTCTGTGTGTAGACGTCAAGACTCTTCCATGGCTTCAACTCTATCTGGTCACTGGATCTTTCATTGGCCAGTGTTGTCCTCCCTTTTCCTCGTCCAGTCTTTCAAGATGTTCTTCTAATCTATTCTTACTATATTCTAGGCACTATGCTAAGCAGTCCTGCCAGGTCCAAACTGAATCCAGTGACACAACACTCACACAGCAAAGTGAACCTGCAGGAAATAATCAAGAGCACAGCAAAGTTACTCTGTAAACAGTTTATTGTTGCAATAAATCATGAAGAGCCAATTACAAGCAAGAGAGCACAGCCTAGTCAACAGGACTGTGGACTTTGGATTCCAAAGTCTGGAAATCCTGACTCTCCCCCTGCTGGTGTGTGAACACAGAAAAGAGGCTTCAACTTAAAAATCTCCGAGGGGCCGGAGCAATAGTACAGCAGGTAGGGCATTTGCTTTGTATGCAGTCAACCTGGGTTCGATCCCCAGCATCCCAGATGGTCCCCCTAGCACCACCAGGAGTAATTCCTGAGTGCAAAGTCTTGAGTAACCCTTGAGCATCACCAGATGAGACCCATAAAAGCAAAAACAAATTAATTAATAATAAAAGTCTCCAGTCCTCCTTTTCTTTAGCCAGTGAAATGCAGTTTAACCCATCTTATGACCTCAAGAGGATGTCCGAGGAAGAAAGATAACTATGAGTGCTTGTTCTGAAAAAGCAGCATCATTCCACAAATGTCACTGTTTCCAGAAAGCCTTTGACTGCCGAGAAACCTCTTGAACTTCAGCGGGCCCATAAACTCTGCGTGTCTACGGAATTGTCTGTTCATTAGCAGATTATTTATTAATGTGAGTCTCACCCACTACAGGCCATCAGGTCTGTGATAAAATGATGTTTCTCAGGCCTCATCCTAGCACAGAGCCTGGTAAGCACACACACACACACACACACACACACACACACACACACACACACACACACACACACACTCACACGCCCGTCTTCATGGCAGATACACACACTCACGCGCACACATGCTCACTTTCATGGCAGATTAACCCTGGTCTTCCTCACGCCCTTCTGGCCTCTGACAACGCAACACAAGTTTGGGTCCAACCCAAATCCTCCACTTGCCAGGCAGACACTGTCCTCGAGAAGTCAGGTCTCTGAAGTCAGGTCAAAAGCCACACCCCTGCAGACAGATAGAGCAGAGGCTAATGCACTTTGCCTTACAAGCAGCCAACCCTGGTTGGGAGGATGGGAGGGAGGGAGGCAGGCCGGCCGGCTGCCCCCAGAACTGACAATTTTTGTCTATGAATGGTCAAGGAGGAAAACTGTCCTTTCAGGGCTCATTTCTTAGAGCTCATTACTAAAGAAGTTTCTCTGATCGTGTGGAGCATCCGGAACCACGAAAAGGAGCCAGAGCCCCCTCTCCTGAGGTTCAAGTTGCTTTTACAGTTCTCTTTTACCACTGATGATCATTCTTCCCTTCCTGCATAAGAGGGAGAAGAAAGGATACAGGCTGCGTGGTTCCGGTTGGAGAAAGAAAAAAGAATGTGCAAGGTGGCTGAGGAGTGGCCCTACAGGCTGGGAGACATGGTTTGCTGGGCCCAGGTTTGATCCCCAGAGCACTCCAGATATGTGCCCCCAAAAAGAAGCATATGTAAAGGGAACCTAAGGACTTTTGGGAGCATTCTTATGGTCTAAGTAAGGAAACTAAGGTTTGGCGAAAGCACCCCTGAGCAGGACTCCAAGGGAGAGAACTTAAAAGGCGGAGCCAGACTAGATCCGGACATCTCACCCGCAGCTGGAGCTTTCCAAGAAAAGTCCCACTCCTCTCGCGTTACCCTGAGCCGTCCTAAGACGGAAACTTGGGGGCCCTAAAGCTTTACTCCTGGCTCTGTGCTCAAGGATCATTCCAGGTGGAGACCATATGGGATGCTGGGGAACCGAAGCACATGCACGGCAGCGGCCTACCCGCAGTACTATCCTCAGGCCCTCCAGTCGCTGCTTTTCTTGTCCCCGCATTGCCCAGAACAAAACAGGGCGCGTGGAAGAGCAAGCAGAGACCCGGGACAACCACTGGCCCCAAGTCCCACAGCTGTTTAATGCACGAAAGCAGGGGCGCGGTAGCACGAGAATGCTGAGAAAGCTGCCATGGGGAAGCTTCAACCAAGTTCCCACTAGCCGCAAGAGGGTCAGCGAGGTTTTAGAAAGACCCACGCGTGCCCTGCGCCTCCAAGGACTCACTCGCGCCCTGCGCCAGCCCCGAGAAGCCCTGGGCGGAGGCGGCCGCGGGATGCGAACGTGCGGCCGCGCACGGGGCCTCCCAGAGTCCTCCGGGGAGCCTTCCAGGAACTCCATCCCCCGTCCAGGACCCCCGCCCCGCGCCCCCGCGCCTCCCCCCGGCCCGACCCGAGCGCAGGGCCGCCGGGCCGACTTCCGAGAGGGGCGCAAGCGGCCCAGGAGCCTGGCAGGTACCTTTCGAAGGAAGCTGGCGACCACCTGCTCGAAGGGGTACTTGTACACCTGGTGCACCTCCACCGTGACCCCCATCCCCGCGCGCGCGCCACGCCTCCGCCTGCAGCTCGGGGCCAAGAGCCGGCGTCCGAGCCCAGACGGCCCCAGGGCCGTGGGTGGGGTTTGGGGTGGGTTTTTTTTCTTCCTTTTTCAAACTTTCGAAACTTTATTGTCCGCGCCAAGAACAGACAGGCGTGCGCCCGCCCCTTCCGCCTGTGTCCGGTCTGGGCGCCGGGGCCGGCGGCGCGGGCGGAGGTTGGAGCGTGGACTCGGTGGCCGCCTGGGAGCTATGTCGTTGCGGCACCCGCAGCTGCAGGTCTCTCTGCTCTCTGTGCCTCGCATCCTGGGGCTCCCTCACCCTCACGAGTGTTTTGCTGACGCCCCCCGGCCTCAAATTGAGCCCCAAAGCACTTTTGGCAATGCAGAGGAAAGTGTAACCAAGCCCAAACTTGCTGCCTTTCTGGTGGACAGGTTGTGGCTGAGTCTACTGTGATCACAGCTGGCACCTGCTTTGGTTCCACCTTCTCTGTCACTCTCCAGGTCACCTAGAGACAGGATCCCAGCACGAAGGTGCCCGACTTTGGAGGGCTGGAGAGGGGGCGCAGCACGAAGACAGGCGTCTCCCGCCCCATCAAGTCTCTGGGCTTACTAGGGAAACGCAGGTAGGGGTGTGGGGAGAAAACTCGAGTTTTCTTCACCCAACTGTATTTTTTTTTAATTGAAAGACAGTGAGATACACAGTTACAAAGTTGTTCCTGATTGGGTTTCAACCATACATACAATGTTCCTACACCCGGTCCCTTCATCCAATCTCATTTCCCACCTTCAATGCCCTGCTTCGTTTCCTTCTCTCTCTCTCTCTCTCTGCTCTCTCTCTCTCTCTCTCTCTCTCTCTCTCTCTCTCTCTCTCTCTCTCTCTCTCTCTCTCTCTTTCCTTTGGGGCATTATGGTATGCAATATAGGTACTGAAAGGTTCTCATGTATATCCGTTTACCTCCTTACAGCGCTCAGTTCTTGTTCAGAGCGATCTTTTCCAACTATCTTGTTATAGTGGTCCCTTCTCTGTCCTAATTGCATGAACACATACACACGTGAGGCACGCTTGGACCAGTTGTCCTGGCCCTTATTACTACTGTCCTTGGATATTAGTCTCATGCAATGTTTTTTCATAGCCCACAAATGAGTGCAATCATTGTATATATTTTAAGAGAACTATGTATGTGAGTGCATTTGCTCACTGCTGTCTATAATTTTACTGAACATTTACTATGTACGAAGCACAGTAGGCAGGCACTGAGCTCCCCAAGGCAGTCTACAATTTTACTGAACAGTTACTGTGTGCCAAGCACAGTGGCAGGCACAGGGCTCACCAATGATCAGTTGTCCCCACTGTCATGTAGGACAAGAGAACAAGAGGATTCAGCATCCAGTTTAGCAAAGAGGAAACTGAACCCAATAGAGTGTTCAAGTTACTGGCAGTTGGGGCCAGGAAAGATAGTACAGCCAGTAGGGTGTTCGTCTTGCACGCAACCAGCCAGGATTCTATCCCGGCACTCCATATGGTCCCATGAGCTCCATGATGTCACCCAAAATAAGTGTATCATGTTATAGATTGTGGGGCATGGTTTTAGTCAGGAAGTATATAGAAAGTTTCTGGGATGGTGGCTTTTATGTTTATAATTTTATTAGATGCCTAGGTACACCTATTATATATAGTCATACAGTTCTGGAAAAAATTTTAGCAGTGTTTAAAGCAGTTCTCTACTGACTACCTCACCCAAACCCTGAAATATACTAAAGAGTCGTCCCCACTACACTTATTGATTGCATCTATAAGAGAGGTGAAACACCTCACTTCATTTTTGATGTTCTTTCACAATTCTCATTGTCTTTATTCAGTTTTAAAGCACATGCATTTAAAAATACAGTGTATTGTCAATGCATTTCATTTTTGCCCTGAGCTGACCAATTGAATTTCACTGGCCATAAGGGCGGCATTCAGTGAATTTCCAGGTTGAAACTGTAGCCGGAGATCATTTTCAGAAAAGGCCAAATGTGGTTTATGATTGGGCTAACCCAAAGCTAGCCTTCTCTGTGGTAAGCTTCCTAACAAAGTGACTTGGCAATTTATTACCAATCCAAGAAATGTGAGTTGGGACTAATTTATTGTACAATGAGAATCATAGCTGATAGCCACAACAACTATAGCATGAAATTCATAACCACTAACCTCAAGGGATCTTTAAATGGTGTCAGGCCAAAACACTACATTTCTCTTAATCCACTTATTCTCTCACATTTCTCTCACCTCAAACCTCCAGCATATCCCCTCACAGTCCCTGCTTCCTTTATCACTTTGTAAAAACGTTATATCTGTTTCTCTGCCAAATGTCTGGTGCCTTTTCTCTTGTTTATGGATGAACCACCAACATTTAGTTGAGGGTCAATCTCTCCACTCAGCTACATGTACACAGTAGGCTGACAAATGAAAACCATAGGCGGTGTGAATGGTCCATGTTTGGAACCTTGCCACAAGTGAAGAGAGAACAGCTTGACTAGAGAAGGGAACACTATGACAATGATAGTTGGAAATGATCACTCCAGACAAGAACTGAGCTGAAAGTAGGTAAAGGGGCAAGCATAATAACTTTTCAGTACCTGTATTGCAAGCCGTAATGTGTAATGTCCAAAAGGAGAGAGAGAGAGAGAAAGAGAAAGAAATAAAGAGAAGGGGGAAAGGAGCCTGCCATAGAGACAGGCTGGGGAGAGGAGGAAGGAGGGAAATCAGGGACACTGTTGGTGGGAAAGGTACACTAGAGATGGAATGGGTGATGGAACATTGTGTGACTGAAACCCAATCATGAACAACTTTATAACTGAGTATCTCATGGTGATTCAATTAAAAAATAAATGGATAAAGTAACAAAAAAGGAGGGAAGGAGGTGTAGCTCAACCATATGAGTAGAGCATTTTCCTTCCTTGTGTGAGGCCCTGGGTTCAATCCCCAGATGCTGTCCCCCCAAAAAAATAAAAGAACACCTGACTCCCCTCCCACCCTTGTCCTTCCAGAAGCCACATCCACCATGCAAACTCATCAGCCCACATCTGCGGACACCTCCAAGTCCCTTAATACTGGCATCCCAGTAGGAGCACACCAAATAGATGGGAAAGTAACACAGAAGCCAACTAAGCTCAATAAACAAAAAACAATAATACAGAAGACCCAACTAGCAACAAGCAGCTTAGTGATCCCTCAGACAAGAACTCAATGAACCCATGGTAAGATATAACAATTTTCACTAATTTTCTTCCACTGAAGTATTTTTTGGATCATTCCATAAGCCATTTAGTTGTAAGAAGCAATATAAAAATAAATTATTTTGTGCCTGCTAAGGGGGTATGCTGGTGGGTGGGGAGGTGGGAAACTGTAGGCAATCGTGGAAGGAAGGTCCACTGGTGGTGGAATTGATATTGGAACATTGAATACCTGTAACAACTGTCTTATGAACAATTCTGTAAACCCCTGTTTTTTTTAAAAAAATGAGTTATTCTGCACAGCTGTCAAATTTATCTGCAATGTTTTTCCTTTTTTGTTTTGTAAGTCAATTTTATTTAATGAACTTGAGACATTTCAAATTTATCAAATGGAATGACTATATTAATTAAAATTATTGAAAGCCCCCTCCAACAAAGAAGGCCACGACTTCTACATTGCCTGTGACTTCTATGGGGTAAATACCCCCACAGTGGCCCATTTCAGATTCCTCTGCAGTTGTCACTAATGTGGTATCAGGCCAAGCATAGTGTTGGGTAGAGTGGTTCTTTCTCCACCGTCTCAACAGACAGACACAACCACAAGTTTGGAGGTAATGATGAATCTAGTGCTGGGAATGAACATGTCTTGAAAATCTACTGGCTTTTTCATTTAAAAAAAGAAAGCACTTAAGGAATAACTGTTAAGAAATGAAATTATATTATGTAAATGATGTTTAATGTTTAAAATGTATCCATTTTAATTTACCACAAGTGTGTGGGAGTCAGAGGTTAGATTAGATAGAGAAGGTACAGTGTGCTAGTAATTGTTGAAAATGGTAATGCCAGACTAGAACTGAAACAATAATACAGAAGACCCAACTAGCATTGGGTCTAAGCATTGAACATAGGCAAAGAGATATACATTATAACCCATAAATGTATATATTGCAAGCCACAATGTATAAGAAAAGGGAGAAAGAGAGGGAAAGAGCGAGGGAGAGAGAGAGAGAGAGAGAGAGAGAGAAGGAAAAGTGCCTGTCTAGATAGAGGCAGGCTGGGGAGAGGGGAGTGAATCGGGGACATGGGTGATGGGAAATGGGCACTGGTGGAGGGATGGGTGCTGGAACACTGTGTGACTGAAACCCAATCATAATCAGCTTTGTAATTTTATATCTCATGGTTTTATAATAAAATAAAATCTTTAAAAAAATAAAAAATGCCTTTTTTATGTAGGTCATTGAATTATCCAAGTATCTTTACTTTATTACACTTAATAGTAGTTGTGTTTAACCACCAGCTAACAGAGTTCTAATCACAGTGCCTAATCACAGAGTTCTAATCACAGAGTTCTAATCACACGCACCTGGGCATACTGATATCGTATGCAGAAGACACTTGAGGAAACGGCAGAGGTGCGGGGAGTCTCCCCTCTTCCCATTCTCCCCACAGAATGCAGACTGAGGCCCTCCTGTGAGAAGTGGCCTCTCTCTAGTCAAAGCAAAGGAGCCAGCCAACTGCATGGGGGATGTGCCTTCACCTATATAGTACCTCTCTGGCCCCTGTCCTCTTATTCAAAGACATCTCTCTAGTCATGGCCTACATTTTTGTGCATCTTCAGTTTTGCCTCAACTATACCATTCCAAACAGCATCTCTAAGTATACTGTGATTTTTTGTCAACTAAAAAATCCACTCTTAAGCCATTATCTTTCTCTGACTTTATTGCAACTCTTTGCTTCATTTTTACTCATTGAAAGAGTTGCTTATAATCTCTTGAGTACATTCCAATCAGTATGAACCCCCATCACTCCACTATAAATACAATTTCCTAAAAAGGTGTTTCTCAACTAAGGCCATTGGCCCTCGGAATATTCCAAAGGGAACACAAATGAAACTCACAAAATGGTTAAGGAGTGTCATGGCATGAGACTAGGGGGGCCAACTTGTAAAAGGTAAGGACCAAGGACAGATAAAGCAGTGCTCGGACAGACGTCAACTGTTAGTGAGTTGAAAACCACTGGTTTAGGTCACCCAATCTGCTAAGTAATCCTTAGCCCCCATTAAACAAAACCTAGCAACATTGTCTTTAAATACTGCATGAGTGATGAGGATTGGATGAGGGTTTGGTGCCAAAGTCACTTAATGCTGAATGTCTATCAAAGCTCTTCTGTGGTACCATCAGCCCATTCTTACAGGGAAAACCCAGTAACCAAACAATAGTCTTGCTGGGAAATTATACAAGAGCACATAGGAAAAATAAACTTCTGTAATCTGTAGCATCTCTTGTCTGTCCCTGCTCCCATAGAGTTAGACACTGGGTGTGAAACAGAAACCTCCTGCCTGACTGGGCCCTGTGCCCACACTCCACTCCACAGTGACCTTATTTTCTTCTAGAATGTACTGAAAGGTGACTGTTCACCACCACCTGATGGCCACAAACAGCCGCTGTTTCATCCTAAAAGGTCAAAGAACCTGTTGGTTCTTTTGTAGGAGCAAATACCACCCACCAGTTCCAAGGACATCAGGGCATTGTGGTGGCAGTACTGGGTGCCAGGTCTGACTAGTTAATCAGTGTGGCTCAGACTCATAGCCAGCTTGTACAAAAAAATTATTTTTGCTGAGTCCTCTGGGGGAGAAAGAAAAGAAAAACATAAAACTAATTTCCATTGCTTTGAAGTCAGGTGGTTTAGTCTAGAACTAGTTAGTTCAGGGGATTCCCTGCCACCCCTTACAAGTTCACACAGGTATTTAGATTTTACAATGCCAATTCATCTGTCATCTCCCTTCAAGGTAAGACACAGTGGTTTGCATATAGCAGATAACTTTCAAGCTTTTATGGATTGAATGGGTGACTGGCCCTTTAGAAAATGCCTTATGGTTTAAGTAAACATAGAGTTCAAGCCCTGGCCCTCTCCCCTTTCTGCCTTTTCTGACCACTCTGACCATCTATATCTCTATTGCTGATTTTTTAAGCATTCTTATTATTGCCTGCTTATGTGAATTTTCCACTGGTCTATCAGGTTCTCTATATTGGGTGGAACTGTGTGGTTTTTGCTCTTTTCTGTTCACCCCTGCAAGACAACTTGCACAAAATATATGTTGAGTAAATTTATGACAGTGCCTATCATACAGCATGACCTTGAACGATTGTTCCTCCTTGTCCCTGAACCTCAATTTCTTTGTCAACAAAATGACTGAGTGGACCAAGATTAAGCTTAAATCCTTTTCTAGCTCTCTGATATTTCAAATGTTGGGTAGAGAATCAAGGTTGGCCACCTGGACATTACTCATGAAACCAGGGCATGACAGGAATTTACAGGGAAAATAAGGCACAAATTTCAGAACAAATACAGAGTACCAGAGTAAGACCATGGCATCTCTTACCCAGATTTCTCTTCCTGAAGTTAAGATTGAGATTGATGGGTCAAAGTTCAAGAGCTTTCATCAAGCAGCAGAAGAAAATAATTCAGGGCAAGGAGCCAACAGGTCATCATATAACATAAGATGTTACAATGGACCTGGAAGATTTAAAAATTCCAGTGTGTAAAGATAAATGTGTAATGTATCTAGTATTATACAAGGCAGTGTACATGCATCGAAGAAATATATCTCATATAAGAAGAATGACTCGAGGTGTTGCAGGTGTGGCTGCAGTGCCTGTCTGTATCGACAGGTGGCAGACAGGAAACAGGCTTTTCTATACCCAGGGCTCTGCCCTGTGGGCCCTGATTAGTTGATGTCTGATATAGAAAAAGATTGGGTCCCCTAGGATGAACCCATTGCCATGGAAGAGCCTGGCAAGCTACCCATGGTGTATTCAATATACCAAAAACAATAATGGTCCTCATTCCCAGTGAATGGAGACATTACTGGTGTCCACTCAAGCAAATCGATGATCAACGGGAAGACAAGTGATACAAGTGAAGAAGAATGACAAGAGAGGTAGAGACTCTAAGAAAGTGATAGTCAGATAAAAGTTGTAAAGAAGAAGGAAGCTTTATTCAAATTTAATGTATAATCATTCCTCACAGAGGTTGAGACAAGTTCAAAGACTCTGAGCAGCTCTTAATGTACTCTCTAATTTGCTTGAAAACTGAGGTGGCCTTTATGGCTGGAACAGAGTTCTGGGAAATAAAGTAACAAAAAAAAATAGCAATGACCTAGGACACCTTGAGTCTGTAGACCCTGGTGAAGATGTTATCTCTGCAGGCAGATGGGGAGTTATGGAGACCTTAGAGTAGGGGGAAAATAATGCTGTATGATTTAACATAATGACTCAGATGTGGAGGAGTCTTAAACAACAGAAACTTCATATCACAAATGCACAGCCCGATCATTTCGGAGACCAGATATCCAAAATCAAGGTGTTGCTAGGGTTGTTCTTTCTGAGGACTGTTGGGGAGAGTCTGCTCTAGCCCCACTTTCAAGCTCCTTAGAGCCCTTTTCCATTTGTGCATAAAGTAATCTGAGTTGGGTTTCCTCTCACTTTCCCTGAGAATTTTACCTAGTAAGCAGTCAAAGAAGAGCTGATCACAGCCCAGCTCATCAGTGACCCACCCTGCAGCAGCCTGCAGCAGCCTTTTTCAAGGCCAGCCCAGGTATGCGGATCCAGAGACTCACATACACGTGGGGCAGAGCTGCTACTTGCTCTCCCTGTGCCCAGCTGATCATGAGGTGTCCGGGAGGGATGGTGGGTTCTAGTCCTGGCCCGCCACCCCAGCAGAGCCTCGCAAGAAGCCAGAGGAACCCCCCACACCACGAGGGCTGCCATTTTCTACATCTGGACTCCCCTCTCCTCAGAGCTCCACCCAGCAGAAGAGCTGATCATAGCCCGGATCGTGAGGCCACTTCGCAGCCGCGCGGTTCATCAGTAATTGCTTGAGTTTTGAGGTGACTACTGGAGTATCCCACCTGCACAGCAGAGCCTGGCAAGTTACCCTCTGCCAAGTTATCCGTGTCGTATTTGACATGCCAAATACTAGAAACAATTATAGACCTCATTCCCATGACCTGATGAGGTTTGAGGCTCTTTATGTTCCTGGAGAGAGATGATGCCCTTGGGCTCTCTCGCATGTGACAGGACGTATGGAGATGGTGCCCACTCGAGCAAATCGATGACATATGGGAAGACAGTGATACAGACAGAAGCAGTCAAAGAAAGAAATGCTGTTATGAGTTCATATGCCACAGGACAAATAGAAAGAAAACAAACTATTTAATTTCTATTGCCTTATCAGCCCATCTCCTGAGATCTTAGGAAATTGAGCTTCCTTTTAGCTTTATATTTTGAACTCTTTTCATTCTTTTCACCCCTAATTACTTAGAAATCCACTAAGAATTTTATGCAATTTATTTGGAAATAAAAATGGCATCTTTAAAAGCCAAGTCACCTCACAACAGTAGCACATTTAAAGGGAAACGTTTCTTTCTAATAGCAATAGCAATTAGTGGCATGCATTTTATTTTTATTTTATTTTATTTTTATTGAATCACTGTGCAATGGACCATTACAAAGCTGTTCATGATTGAGTTTCATTCATACAGTGTTCCAACACCCATCCCTCCACAAGTGCATGTTTCCAACACTAATATGCCCCATTTCCCTCCCCACCCACAACCTGCTTCTATGACATTCTCTCTGTCTCTCTATCTCTCTCTCTCTATCTATCTATCTATCTATCTATCTATCTATCTATCTATCTATCTATCTATCTCCTTTTGTATGACATGCTTTTTTAAAGGGATCTAAGCATGATACTTCCTATCTGAAAAGACCAATTTCAAAAGAATGACCTCACACCAAGCTAAAGTCCAAAAGTTACTTTAAAAAAGTTGTGGTCAAAAAAAAAAAAACCCAGAAAATAATAATAGTGAAAACCAAAGGCAGATGTGAACACTAATTGAGAAAGCAAAGATAACATCTGAGACTTCAGGTGGAGTTTCCTTCCCACATATGGAACTAAAGGAAGAATGTAACAGCAGTGAGGTAAGGTATGAAAGTGATAGAATGAAGGATCCAGTGAGTTGAGAATAGGGGTGTGGAGGTGGGGTAAGGAGAAAAGTGGTGGGGAAAGAGAGCACCTAAGAAATAGGGCAAAGGAAGGGTGAGTTGAAGGACAAGTCATAAACTTACCAGTACAACTTAACTATGTGGTGATTTATTATTTTATTTTTCTCAAAGAACTGGTGATGAGACCAGACATAAACAGGAATGTTATCAATCAATGGTGCACCACCCAAGAATAATGGCAAATAGCAATCCCTTAAGTATTGTCTAAGATTAAGTCCATTCCAAATCCAAAGAAAGTGCTTTCCAAATGGTTTTACATATATGTACATTCTGGAGTGTCTCTCTTCTGGTTGCTGGCTGTGGTGGTTGGGAGCTAGCAGCCACACCCATCAACATGGAGGTGGAGGAATGGGAGGGAGGAGCCCAAATCCCTGCTCCAAGTTCAGCCAGTGTAGCCCCCCTTGCACATGTGAGCAAAACCTAGGAGCTATGTTGGACTCGGCCAGGGGCTGGCTGAGCCATTTACCGCCCTCCAGAACTCCAAGGGCTGCTTCATGTGGGGCCTAGCGGTGCAGCTGTGGGTCTCCATGTGGGTGGGCGTGGCTGCGAGCTCCCAACTACCACAGCCAGCAACACTGAAAGAGAGATACTCCAGATCCACAGCTGTGCCAGCACGAGGCAGCTCCGCAGCCATGCAGACAGTCTTAGACTACAATGGAAGTTAGGACCAGGTCCTTCCCAGGATCTTTCACATTTATACACTGTATACAGTTCTATGCAGTTTCTAGCTGTGGTCTGTCATCCCAGTGAGCCTAGCAAGAAGCCAGAGGAACCCCCACACCATAAGGTCAGTCATTCTCAACATCTGGACTCCACAGCTCCTCAGAGCTCCACCCAAAAAGAAAAGCCGATTTCTCCCCATTTCAGTTCATCAGTAAATGCACAAGATAAGAGCCTACTACTATAGTGTACCACCTACATGGCAAAGCCTTGCAAGCTAGCTGTGTTGTGTTTGATATGCCAAAAACCAGTAACAATTATAGACCTCATTCCCATGACCTGATGGAATGGTTGAGGCTCTTCATGTTCCTGGAGAGAGCAAATGCCCTTGGGCTACACTAGCCTGTGACAGGATGTATGAAGATGTTACTGGTGCCACCACGAGCAAATTGATGAACAACGGGAAACAAGTGGTACAAGTGATATAAGTGATATATACATTCAAATTTAGCAACTGTTGGGCACTAAGCAGCTAGTCTTAGGGCCTGGCTCTTCCCACCATAAGACCCTAAGGGCAGTACCCAAAAGTAGGTTCTGTTTTCAAGGTAATAAAACTTCTCAAAAGCCCAAATGTTTACATCCACAAGATAAAAACACCTGTTTACAGGACAGGATGTGTACCTGGCCTTCTGAATACTTTGTTACAATGGCTCAGGATGCTATTTGTGCTTTGTATCCCCTCTACCCAGAAAATTTTGTATAAAAGGCCTAAGCTATGCTCAGTAAATGGGAGCTGCATTCCAGAACAACCCCCCCCACCCTACATTGGTGTCTTTCTTATCTCCCAAGTCCTTCCCTCTCCTTTTTTTCAGGGATGAAGTTTGGCAAGATGTAAGTCTCCTCACTTGTGCGGGGGCTGCTTGTCAGGGCCCGCAACAAGCAACAACCTGAACCAGTTGTATTTATTGGTTTTTCTGAAATTAGACTTTGAGACAACTGATTACTGGAATAGTGGAGAAATACACCCATTCAGAAGCATGGGATGAATGCAGTTTGGGGCAAAAATAAGATAATGTGTGCTTTCAGTAAAGGCCTCAGCCATACCTATAGCACTCTCTGCTGTAGGTTGGATTACTCCATAGAGGTAAGAGATCTGAGTGAGACAGTTACTCCCACCATGAAAGAGAAATTCTAGTTAGAAGCATGGTTTCGAGATTGGGAAAAGAAAGTAAGGTCCTATAGACAGGACTTGGGATAGACGTTCCATGTCTTACAGATGTATAAACGAATGCTTGGAAAGTTTCATTCAGGCACTCTAAAGGAGTTCACTCCACATTTTTTAACCTGCAGAAGTATAAACTGTAAAGTTCCTGTAAGAAAACTGGAATAACAAGTCATAAACACAATAGTGCCCTATCAATTACCGGGATAATTTTGTTGTTTGGGGTTTTTTTAGTTTTGTTTTTTGGGATACACACTTGGTTGTACTCAGGAATTGCTCCTAGATTTGTGCTAAGGGATCTCTCCCTAAGGGGCTCAGATGACCTTTAGGGATGCCAAGAATCCAACCCTAATTAGTCCAACCACCAGCTAGGATGATTTTAAAGAAAATTAAGTCAATCAGAAGAGGCATTGGTGACAGATAGGTTTTATCCCTACTCATAGAAGTCACTTAAGTGCTGTCATATTCTTTCCTCAATAGAAAAATAGATATTATTTTCCTAAAATGGTCACGTCAGTGTTAACCCAAATCATCAGACAAATGCCAGAATACAATAATATCCGTTTACCAAGTAGACTGTGCATTCTAATGCTCAGCAATCAATAAGAATACTTCTAATTGATGTAGTAGCGATGTCACAGAGTAAATAAAATGAACTAAGATTTTGGTTTATCTTCCCAGTAGCTTAAACAACTGTTCTATCCGATGTTATGCAGTAGTTGTGTATGCTTCGGATAACTAGTCCCTTAAGATATAGAACTTCCTTAATTAGAGATGGGATAAAAAATAGAACCTGGGTGTGCAAGTTTTAGATCATTAATCCTATTGCTAAACAAATTCTTCTATATCACACACATCCCACCATTATTCTTACATGTGGCCAGGCATAACCACCTTTTTGTTATGGCTAGTACCATAGTGTTATATATGAAACATATGCATGAAGTAACATTCCAAAGATGCTCTTAGAATCTTTGTGGAATAAGCCCTTAACTAAGTGTTAAGGGATGGGGAGATAGTACCTACTCCTCCTATGATGCTAATTAGTACATCAACAGCTGCTTTCCAAACCTCAGAGCTGGAATAAAAAGGAAACTTGAATGCCAATTTCTCTGGGCACAAATCTTAAAAATTAATTTATCTGCCACAACATATGATTCTACGCAGACAAAAAGATGTCCCAAGACCTGGACAAAAATGATGATTGTCACAGTTCAAGATTAATCAATAAGGGAATTGAACAAAAAAGTCACTCCAGATCTCCTCTGTATCTTTCCTCTGACTAGATGGAGTCTGTAGACGTTGTGCCAAGAGACAGGGCAACTAAATACCAAAAAGCTGGTCATGATACCTCAGTCAAGTATTTTTTAGGAATCAAGGACTTTTATAAGATAAATAAATAATTCTTTGGTAGGTTTACGCACTTCACATTCTTGCTATCAGTATTTCATAGCATCTTCTAGCACAGAACATACTAGAACAGTATTCTTCAACCTTTTAGACCTTCACCCTGGCACCTATCTGTATACTAGTCCACGTACCAGCAATTATAACCAAAATGGTAAATCAGTGGTTCCTGACATTTCTACGTGGGCTCATTGACTGCTGTTTGAAGACAACTGAGTTTAAAGAAAAATTAGACAAGTTCTCCCTTCAAAGGGTAAACTGAGAATTATTTTATCATCCAGTGTGCATTCACATAAACATAATTCTTAGACTTACCTATTAAAAAGAAAGAATTTGAAATTTAAGATAGTTCGATGTGATAAATAGAGTTCAAAGTCACTTTTACCACCAACACCATCACTCCCACCATTGCCACAACACCATGTCTCTGGGACATGATGAAGACCATAAAATCAACGTGATACAGAGCAGAATAATTAATATAAAGACTGCACAGTTATTAAAATAGAAAAGGCTGTATATAATACTCAAGTTTACTTTCATTAGATTTTTTAAATAAGAAGTTATAATTCTGTTGATCTCATTTGTTTATGAAACAAGGTCATATGCTTTTATCTGTCTAAAGAAAATAAATATTGAAAAGTGTGAATCAGATGTGTTGGGAAAAACTATGACTGCCAGTGTGAGGTATAAAAGGTTGAAGAATGCTATTCTAGTATGTTCTGTGCCAAGGAGAGGAAGGACTATTCCATTCAGGTGAAAATTCACAACAGCACACCAGAAAGAGGAATCCGTTGTGTTTGCCAATACAATGTATTAACCACATGGTCTACACAAGAATACCCCCTACACAAGTACAATCTCAACTCTTAGGAGAACAGATTTTAATGATAATGAAGATTATACATCAGATCAATATTTGACTTATGTAAGACTGCAAATCAATATTTGATTATGACAGGATAGTTGGTTATATAACAATGGCCAAATGATCATTGGAAAGCAATAGCATGGGCAGATACTAGATTGCAAAATTAAATAAGGCACAATAAAAAGCCTGAAATAGTCTCACTAATGTTAATGATAATCATTTAACTATAGAAAAAATTGTTTAACTATAGAAAAGGTGTTTGGAGTTAGGATCACCTTGAGAGTGACAAATCTAAGAATTAATCTGTCCTATAATCCAAATCCTGTGATCTAAGATGTTCTGATAAGATAACCTTTTCTTAGGTATCAGTAAAAATTTTATTTTTTGTTGAGTCACTATGAGATAGACCACTACAAAACTGTTCATTAGTGAGTGTATGGCTTTCCTATATGCAAATAATGCAAGAGAGGAAAGTGATGTTCTCTTACCAAGAGAATAAATAAATCAAGTAAAACCCTAACTCATCAGCTTGAGTATCAAGTTCAGCAGGGCAGGGAGCCTCTTCTCTGTGTGGCCACTTCATTGGCAGGACTCAGCTCCTCGAGGGTTCCAAGACAAAGGACTTCAGTAGCTCAAAAGCCACGGCTCTGTCCCACACTCTGTCCCAGGGTGGCAACTGGCTTCACTGTCACTGTCTTCCCGTTCATCATCGATTTGCTTGAGTGGGCACCAGTAACATCTCCATATGACCTGTCTCATGCAAGTAGAGCCCAAGGGCACCTGCTTGCTCCAGGAACATAAAGAGCCTCAAACCATTCCATCAGGTCATGGGAATGAGGTCTATAATTGTTACTGGTATCTGGCATATCAAATACGACACGGGTAGCTTGCCAGGCTCTGCCGTGCGGGTAGCATACTCTTGTAGTCATCTCAAAATCCAGCATTTATTGATAAACCGTGCGGCCGCTTAGGCGGCCGCTGAGCCAGGCTGTGATAGGTTGGTCTGCTGGGTGGAGTTCTGACAAGGGGGAAGTCGGATGTGGAAAATGGAGGTACTCATGGACTGGGGGGTCGTCTGGCTTGTTGTGAGGCTCTGCTGGGGTGGCGGACCAGGGCTAGAACCTGCCATCCCTCCCGGGCTCCTCATGAGTGGCTGGGCACCGTGAGAGCCAGTAGCAGCTCTGCCCCATGTCTGTCCTTCACTGGGAAAATAAACAAGGAGCACAGCGAGTGTAAGAGTCTTCTTTAACCCAATTTCACGTTTGCCATATCTTACTTTTACTAAGGAACTCACTGGGCTCAGTTCACATTTAGGGAAGATTACCTTGGGCTAGAAAGGACAGAAAGGTAATCCAAGGTGCTGGGACTCATTGGGAGCCAGAGAAGAAATTTCCAACTGTGAAATTTTGCTAAGGCATTGGCCAGTAAGACAACAATACACCAAAGACTCTGTCTGCAACCAAACTTAAGCCTCCACAAACACCAAGTTCCAGTTATTTACTGAGCACTTGCTCTGCACAGCATGACTATGGGTGCTAGAAATCATGGCAATGCATGAGGGACAGTAGGACCTGTCCTCCAAAGAGCTCACATCTAAACGGAGTCTAAGAATTAAAGAATTACTGTCTACTCTCTTCCCCTTCTTTAACAACTACCACTTTCTTTTTTATAAATATTCAAGTAAATCTCTGGTTTCCTGGTGAGAGAATGCTATCTCTGAGTGAACATTCCATGTAGTGTTTCTCCTTGTAGTTCATTTTGTTTGTCACAGAGCCTGACTCAGAGGAAATCTTCAAAAAATACAACACTTTGAATCTAAGAAAACAGTCATGGGTCAGTGTTCTAATAGCCGGTTCCAGGATTGTGGGTTAATAGCTCCCTTTCCTGAGTAAGAATCTTTAATGGCAAAGGAAATGCTTGGGAGCTGGATAAAAAGTGTAGCTAAAGGGACTGAAAACAGAAAGCTTATGGTGTTGAAAGAGATAAACATTGACTCTGGTTTTGTCGAGACTCTGTTTAAATATTCCACTCCACCTCTCCCCCTCACCCTGTACCCCTAAGCAATGAGGAAGTTCTACTGTAGTAAGTCATTCTCCTCTGGGTTTTGCATGTTCTTTAAACACAGACCATAATTATATGCCATAATTTTGACACTGACATAACTCCATTTCTCGCTCACATAATTGCATGAATGTGAACTCAGTATAATTACAGTGTTTAATTAGAAAACGAGGAGATGCAACTAATGAGGACAGGTGATAAAAACAACTGTGAACATTTCTTTCAAATTTACCTTTATCATAAAATTCACTTAAGACTAAACTCTGGTGAACCACAGAAAATTTCTATAAATGTCAGCAGCATGGTCTCTGCAAATACATTGCCTAAGTAATTTGTGTTTGTAGAAGACTTTGAATAACAATGTCATCTCTCCTATAAACTTCAGCTCATTGACATCCGTGGTTCAGTTTAATTTGGAAAGGTTAATTATGGGTCACAAAGCTAAGACTTCATACGCATTTCAAAAAATATGTGAAGGGCATCTTTCTCTCTGAAAGTAATTTTCCCTGGAAACTAAAATAAAAGCAGGGGGAAACTTAAGTGTTTCTCTAGAGTCAAAGGTTTAAAGCGTTCGAAATCTGTACCTCAAATATGCTGGAGTTAGTCAAGGAGGGAAGATGCAGCTGTTTTAGTCCTGAGATGGCCCCCTAAAAAACAGGGTCTACAGACCCTGAGAATCATTGAAGGCGTAGTTAAATCTTGAGCCCAAGTTACAATGGGGAATAAGAGCCAGCAAGATGACTTACTCAGAATAATAAAGAAGAGTAGAGGCTGGGGGTGGGGGGGGTGGAGGAGGGGGCGGCGGGATGCCAGAGGAGTGCCCAGCCCAGGTAGCAAAAGCCATCTTTCTATGGTCAGTAGTCTCTTTCCTAGAATGTATTACCACCCTGAAGGTTTCAGCCCAATTTCCGATCACTTGTTACTTTCACAAAGCGAAGTAAAGCATTATGCATGTGGGACTTTCTGAGAGATTCCACATGAACATAATCTAAATGGATGTAACGTGAAAGGAGAATAGCTGTGTGACACAAACTGAACAGAATTAATCATCACATGTCAAGGATTGAATAAATAGAAGTGCTTAGAGCTGAATCTAGCACCCAGCCCTGCAGATATGTGCTTCTTACAATTCAGAAACAAATCTGATAGAGCAATACGCATACAAGGGCCAGCTAACCAAACCGAGTGGAGGAACTGAGTTGCTGGAGTAAGAGGCAAAGGGTCACAGCAGTGTTCTTCCCAGTTGTAAGGCCAATGTCCACCTAATACATTAGCTAGAGCCCAAGAGGATAATGTCATTAGTGAGAAAAGCTAAGCTTGTTCTCATTGTTGTATCATCACAATATAGTACAAACTCCTGGAATAGAAATCCAGTGGAAATCTGATCAATGGATAAGTGAAAGGATAGAAGTCATGTTTCTTGAAGACAGTCATTAAAATTTTTTGAGAATAGAATAATTTTAATCACAGTATCACTGATTTTTTTAAAAACCCTTTTGACACATCTAGTACTAAATAAAATTTTACAGTCTTAAAATCCAGCTGGCTAACCTTACCACAGCCTGATCCAACACTCTATCCATGTTTTGTAGCTCGCAAATCAGGAAATGGATGTTTTATTATAAATTTGTCTTCTCTAGTAGGCAAAGAACTCAGATGCATTTTGCAAACAGTCAAGAGCACTGTATCTGAGGGTTACAAAGAAAGCAGGCAGGGGCCGGGTGATAGTAAAGCGAGTAGGGTGTTTGCCTTGCATGTGGCCGACCTGGATTGGATCCTCTGCATCTCATCTGATCCCCCAAGCAGCGCCAGGAGTAATTCCTGTGTCCAGAGTCAGGACTAACCCCTGAGCATTTCTGGGTGTGACCCAAAAAGCCAAAACAAAACAAAACAAAGGAAGCATGCAGAACCTATGGCTCCACTGTAGCTGTTAGTGCAGCTATAAGACATAAGAACATGGAGTCTATTACTGGATCTAGGACTTATGGCTCAAAAGATATGCATACAATGAGTTGGTTGGAAAAAAATAGCCTCAAGGACCACAAACTGATGGTCATATGATAAAGTTTACACAGGAATAACAACGGTTATATAGTGGTATAAAGGAATGCATTACATGAGGAGCATGAGATGGGAAGAGGAAGGTGAAATCTGTGGTTACATAGAGGTGTCACTGGGTCTCTTTGAGCTAATGCAGAGGCCAACAGTAAGCTTTGCAGATACCTCAGATGTCAGCTGCCCCTGCCTCAAGTTCCAGCTGCCAGTTGTTGCAAAGCTATCAAGCCATGCTAATTTTCAGAGAATGCAAATTCCCCTGGCAACAGCTTGCTCTCATCAAGGCTCCTTCTTATGGCTTTCCCCACACAAGCCCAGTAGCCTAGATGGTCAGAGAGCTGTGCCAGGAAATACCACAGCATCCACTTTCAAAGTACATCCATAATATGACAACTTTTAAACCAATTCTTCTGGTATCACTGGTCCAAGACACATTAGCTGTCACTGGGATAACGCAATCATCTCTTAACCGACCTCCCATTTCACTTTTGTTTCATCATGTCTCCACAACACAAGTAGTCAGAGTGACTTGTTAAATATGAATCAGATCATGAAATCCCTCTGCTCCAAACATTTCTGTCAGTCAGCATACAATCAGAACCAGCCTAAGGACATTCAGAAAGGAAATGTAACCAAAAGAGGAATTGAAACAAAGGTTAGTTGCTGCAGGAAACCGCTACCACCCTTAGATGAGAGAACAAAAAGAGAGGTGGTATAACAACATACCTATAATCACAACTACCATAGAGACTGGTACCAAGTCCCCTGAGCAGAATTTTTAACTGTCATGTAGGATATATATATATATATATATATATATATATATATACTAATGTATTATATATATATGACATACATATTCCAATTGTCATTATTCCCCCAAGAAAATATAAACTCTGCAGGGGCTAGAATTTTGTCTGTTTTGTCTCCTAATATAGCCCCAGTGCTCAATCAGTACTTGTTGACTGAATAAATGTAATCATCAACAATATATTTGTTATGGAGTGAAAAGCATTAATGTCACTTAGGAGGAGGGGACAAGGGAAGGAGACCACATTGCTCAGTCTTCTTCCTCCAGGGAGCCTGGATAACTGCACTCAGGAGCTGTCTAGAGACTCAAAGGCTCCCTGTAATTCCCTTATCCCAGAATTGCCTCTCCTTGTTGTAATAATCTGCCTATTTCTCTCTTCCACTAAAACTCCATGTCGATATGAAGGAAAGATGCACAACTTCATGGATAAGCAACAACTCAGCAACTTAATAGACTCAAAACCAACTTGAAAAGAAGGACTGAAGGGTCTACTGTAAGATAAGACAAACCCAAAAGCACAAGTTTAAACAGAAAGATGGCACAAAATCCCATGACAATAATCTCTCTCAATGTCAATGGTCTAAATGCACCAATTAAGAGGCAGCAGAGTGGCAAAATGGATTTAAAAAAATGAATCCAACATTCTGCTGCCTACAAGAAACACATATGAATAATCGAGCAAACACAGACTCAAAGTCAAAGGCTGGAAGACAATTCTCCACGCAAACAACTCCTCCAAAAGGCTGGCGTGGCCATACTAGTATCTGACAATATAAACTTCAGGCTGAAAAAAAGGTTAGAAGGGACAGAGAAGGCTATTTCTTAATAATTAAGGGGTATGTATATCAGGAAGAAATCACACTACTAAACATATATGCACCCAATGAGGGGCCAGCAAAATACCTAAAACAACTGCTAATAGACCTCAAAGAAGACATTAACAGTAGCACAATAATAGTTGGAGACTTCAACACTGCTTTATCAACTATTGATAGATCGACAAGACTGAAACTCACCAAGGAAATACTGGCCCTGAAGAAAGAAGTGGAAGAAAGAGAGTTGGTTGATATATGCAGGGCTTTTCATCCCCCAAAAACTGAATATGCATTTTTCTCCAGTGCACATGGAACATTCTCTAAGATATACCAATGCTGAGCCACAAAACATACCTCACTAAAACTCTCTGTCTAGGGGCCATAGAGATGTACGCAGTTAAGACACTAGCTTTGCTACAGTCAACCACTATTCAATCCTTGGCACCTTCTTTGGTCTTCTGAACACTACTAAGAATATTTTTACAAGAGTGAACTCTGAGCACCCAGAGTATGGTCCAAAAACAAGAGAAAATAATTAACTGCAGGTCCTAGGAGTACCAGAAGGACAATGTCCATCTGGGTAATTCTGCCTCTCAATGTGGGCTGGTTTGCCTTGCAGGCAGGTTTCATTTGTGTTTTCAACATGCTCCCGCTAGAGTAGAAGAACCATTTAAAAGTATTTCTCTAATTTTATGACACAATTCACCAGTACTTTTAAAAAATATAGACTAGTCTCTAGGTGGAAGGAAAAGTCGAGCTAGGAGAGAGTTAAGAACAGGCAGGGGAAATCAATAAGTAATAATAGTAGAGTCCTAACAAAGGGGAAAAAAGAGCAAAATTATTAGGGCTCTGAAAAGTATTTTTGGCTTTTTATTAACATTGTTTTTTTTTGCCAGAAAAGCATTCCACTATTACATGATTTTCATAGGTGAATGGTAGGAATAACAAATAGAAACTAGTAAAATTAGTGACGAAAATAAAAATAATTACATAGAAAGCATTACATCTCATGGAACGATAGTTTATACAATGTCATCCTTAAGGGGTCTGGAGGGTGGATGTTAGGGCTTCAAGAGATAATTACATTAACCAAAGTATTTCTCTAATTTTATGACCCACTTGAAAAGGATCCTTGGTATGTTTCTTCCTAGACAGTGAAAACATAATTGCTAAAAAATAAGCCTGGGCTATTTTCTCCTTTAGAGATTTCTAAAAGATACCTATACAGTATCCACTAGATTGACAAGGAGAGAACAGCTCTACCTTAGCCTTAGAACATATTTGTTTATTTGGTGATAACTTAGGGGCTAGAACAATCCTATTGCACACATACTTAAGCACCAAATTTATTATGAATAAATTTGACTTGGCTTAGACCTTCCATAGCTCAGAGGCACACAGGGATGCCTTATCTCATCTTGTCCTAAGAGCTTTGCTTACCGCCTACCTGGGCATTACCCAAGCACAGTCCACAGGACAGATTCAGGACATTGAGGGAAAGGCTCTTGGCAAGCCTGTCTTCAGCAGGAAGCACTTAGAATCTGTTTGTCTGTCAATGACTAGCTAAAGCTTTCAGCACTGGCTTTCCATTCCTCTTCTGCTTAATTAAAAATTCAATTTGACCAATGACTACTTCAAATGCATTCTAAGCAAGAGAAATTCAGTTCATCAGAAGCCTGCCCTTTTGAGTCCCTTCTCACTGCATAATTTTGCAAAATAACACCCAAGCAGAAAATGACTTCAAACTGCTACCAGAATGTACATGTATTTGTTCACTAGTGCAAGGAGAAAACTGAGCTAAGGCAAGTGAGATACACACACACACACACACACACACACACACACACACACACACGTTCACACATTCCCAGAAAAATTATTTTAGGACCTTTTTCAAAGCAGATTCTATTTTTAAAAACTGTCTCTGCCACCTAAACCCACAATGAAGATGTTTGCAGCCTTACAAAACGTCATCAAGTAATTGAGTTTTGGGTAGGTGGAAGTGGTCGCAGCTTCTGGGGTTTCCTTGCCTCCAGGGAAAAGAAGGAAGGGCTATGGGAACAGTTTATTAGAAATAACTTTTGGGGAGAAAGTGAGAGAAGCAGACAGCCAAAAAGCACGGGCTATTGATTGCAAATCTGGCAAGGCTGGAGACCGTCTCGTTGCAGGCAGGGCAGCGCAGGGCTCGATAGGACTCCTTGAATCTGTTGGCCAGCATCGAGAACTTGCTGCCGTGGCACAGAGAGCAGGTGGCACTGCCTGAACCTCGACAGTGGAAACAGTTGTCGTCAGGAAGCTCCCTTCCTATAAGAGACAGAGCAGGTTGAGTCACAGCAGTTCAAATTGAGGTCAAAGGTGACTTTCACCTTGATGGTCAAAACAGGACTGGGGTGTGGCCAGAGAGTCAGCACTGTGATATGGCACACACTTAGCATGCTTGGGGTCCTGAGTTTGATCCCTGACACCACCCAGAGGGGCCCTAGTATAAATTATAAATATGTATGTATATATTAAAATAAACATATAATGCACATGATGGCTTCTAAGTGTATGTAGTGCAACCCACAATGTGTAAGAGAAGGAAAGAGAGAGGAGAGAGAAAAGAGATAAAGAACCTGCCAGTTAGGCAGGCTATGGGAGGGGGAGGAATTGGGGACATTGGTGGTGGGAAATGGGCACTGGTGGAGGGCGGGTGCTGGAACACTATGTGACCGAAACCTCCAAACATGAACAACATTGTAATTGTATATCTCACGGTGGTATAATGAAGCGTTTAAAAATAAATAAATAAATATATATATATATATATATATATATATATATATGTATATAGAAAGCCACAAAGACTGGGGCAGAATTAGACAGAAACGTTTCCCTCAATTGCCAATGTGAGAAACTGATCAGAGGCACAGACTAATCACAGCTCCTCAATCAAAACAGTCTTCCCTATGTCAGTACTTGTAATGCTCAAGAACGTCTCAGTTGGGAAGGACACCATCCCTCTGTTGGAGAGGGGAGACCTAGACAACAAGAAGTGCTGCCATTTGTACAAATTGGGAGAAGAGGGTTTGGATCCCACCGAGCAGAGCTCAGAGCTCATGGCCCTGGATGTTTATGTGCCACATCCTTCACTGTTGTTATGCCATGGTAGTGGGCACCCAAGATGGTTTTGTGTGACTGAGAGTCTGAGGAGCTAAATGATTGCATGTTGCAATTCTCCACAGCTCAGTGCTGAATTCCTGCACTCCTTTACTCTTTCTAAGAACTGAGATAGGGGCTGGAGCGATAGCCCAGCGGGTAGGGTGTTTGCCTTGCACGTGGCCGGCCCATGACGGCCTGGGTTCGATCCACGGCATCCCATATGGTTGCCCGAGCACCGCCAGGAGTAATTCCTGAGTACAGAGCCAGGAGAAACCCCTGAGCATTGCCGGTGTGACCCAAAAAAGCAAAAAAAAAAAAAAAAAAGAACTGAGATAGAGCCCAGGGATCAAGAGCTCCAGTGGACCGGAGTGATGGTACAGTGGGGAGGGCACTTGTCTTGCATGTGACCTACACAGGTTCAGTCCTTGGCATCCTATATGATCCCCATATACTACCATGAGGAGTGATCCCTTAGTGCGTCACTGGGTGTGACCCCAACCTCCCATCCCGCAATAAAAAAAAAGAGTCTAGTGCTCTGGAGTCAGCCTGCTTCTGACATCAATGGTGCACCTTGAACAGTTCTCATCACAGCATTAAATCCCAGGGTCTTGGCTTGTGAAATGTGAGTAATAATGTTGAACCCTCTGAGTGGCTGGAAGAGAATATATGAAAAGACCATGCTATATTATCAAATATATCATAGATCCTCGTCCCCCTCACCCCCGCCATCAAAGTGATTTCACAGCTATACCTTGCTATGAAGCCTTAGTCCTCAATATCCTCCTTTGGCTATTGTTGTGCTCTTCCCCCAAGACAGCCCAAGGAAATAGGTCACCTTGCACTTCGTGAAAACATGGTGCCTGATCGGGAACCACAGGTTTTATTTCATAATCAGGCTTACCTGAACATGGTAACCAGCACCAGTCCAAAGAGACTGGTAAAAATCCGAGATTGCTACTTAGACAGACCTGGGTGTGACTACTGACTGTCATCCACTAACTTCACGTCTCTATGTCTTCACTTTTCCAGGTTCAGGAGTGAGGCTACTATAAATGATGACTTCATAGTTCTTGTGAGAAGAAATTGGACTATTGAGAGTGGGAAGTGTTAGCCATGGTGTCTTGCCATTGAGGGCCCTCGTGTGGCAACTATTATTATTATTACTATTATTATTGTTACTATTATTATTATTACTATTATTATTACTACTACTACTATTATTATTATTATTACTACTACTACCACGATTTCCAAAGCAAGTTCTTATTAAGCTTAAAGAAGTCCCAGAAGATTCATGGTCTCAAGCCCACTGAATTAAAAAGTCAGATTTCTCCCTACCTTGTGACTCAATTCAATAAAATACTTTTATAACTTTTCACGGAGGTTCCAGCATACCCTGACTATAAGCCTGCCCAGCTCTTTTCTTTCACATTCTGACTGCTTTCATTTTCATAGAACCAAAGAGTCTCTGGGTCAAGAGAGGCTCCTTGGTGTTCTCTGACCTTCTCTATGAGATTGAAGCTTGTCTGGGCACTTTCTGTGTGAGGCATCAGACAACAAATTAAAACAGTTTAAAGGATAAGAAAGTATGGTATAGACAGATATAGAATGAGTGCACTCATTTGTGGGATATTTTAAAAAATAGCATGATACTGATTGCTAAGGCCAGGAAAAAAGGGACCAGGAGGAATAATTAATGGTTGAAAGAAAGGAAAGTATGACAATAAATGTTGGAAATGTTCACTCTAGACAAGAACTGAGTGTTGAAAGTGGGAAAAGGGATATACATGATAAGCTTTCAGTATCTGTATTGCAAACTATACTGCCCAAGGGGGAAAGAGAGGGGGGCACAGAGGGGGCTGAGAGAGAGAGAGAGAGATCTTTCAGGGCAACATCTGCCACATACTGCTATCCTAGTATACGAAACACTAGCTTAAAAACAAAAATCTGTGAATTGAATTGAATAATGGTCAGATCAGGCCTGTTAGTTTTCCTTCAGACTTTCAAATTGACCTGCCTTTGACAATTTCTGACCCTCTTCTGAACAAATATATATATATATATATAGTGTGTGTGTGTGTGTGTGTATATACATATATATATAATAGGAATGAATTAAACTGGAAAGATGATAATTAAAACATGTCTAGCTGTCTGCCCGATGCTGCCTTATGAGTTCTCAGTATGTATGTACAGGAGTAGAAAAGATAGGGAAGAGACTTCAACTAAGTGGACCCTAGCCCCATTCTGCCCTTCTTTCTATGCAGAGTTATGAATCTGTTTCTATTTATTTATTTATTTATTTATTTATTTATTTATTCGTTCGTTCATTCATTCATTCATTCATTCATTTATTTCATTGTCTTTGCTTTTTGGGTCACACCCAGCGATCCTCAGGTGTTACTCCTGGCTCTTCACTCAAGAATTACTCCTGGGGCCGGAGCGATAACCCAGCGGGTAGGGCATTTGCCTTGCACGCGGCGGTCCATGCCAGCCCGGGTTCGATCCCCGGCATCCCATATGGTTCCCCGAGCACTGCCAGGAGTAATTCCTGAGTGCAGAGCCAGGAGAAACCCCTGAGCATTGCTGGGTGTGACCCAAAAAAGAAAAAAAAAGAATTACTCCTGGCAGTGCTCAGGGACTTTATGGGATGCTGGGGATCAAACCTGGGTGGGCCACATGCAAGGCAAATGCCCTACCCACTCTGATATCACTCATCCCCTCTATCTGTTTCATTGTTAGGCTCAAACTCCTCTTTTACATGTTAGAATTGCTCTATTACATCCAACACATTGGGGCCACTGTCCTCCGAGCAACCAAATCCTATGGGTAAAGGAAACACCAACCAAATAATTATGTATGCTTATGTAATATAAGCATAAGACTGCAACTATGGGGGTGTGGGTTTGTAAGATGTTCTGGGGGTACACCTTGGGGAGTTTGGGCTTCTCAGAAGCCAGGAAATGCACGTCTAAGGATATGATGCTTCCACTGAGGTCTAAGGAAAAAGCAAAGTAGGAGGTGATGGATGGGGAGGTTCCAGAGAAAGTTCTGGGCAGAGGGAATTGGGATCTGCTAAGAAAGAACAAGGAACATATGTCAGACAGCTAAGACTGGCAGTGTGACTAGGAGACTGAAGATGGACCTGGAAGAGACGAGTCTGAAAAAGCCAGCAGTAATGCTGCTACCCAGTTTTCTAGGACAAATGAAGAATTTAGGTCTTATTCCACCTGATGACAGGCCATTCAGAGTTGTTTGTTGTTGGAGGCCAGGGAGCATGGGAGGGGCAGTTGTTGTGGAAGGCAAACAAGATAATCTGCATTTCAAAAAAGATCTTTTCTGTGTGAGAGCTGTCTAAAAAGGGACTGAGGCTGTGAGCAGAATTTTAAGAACCTTTGGCTGGACTCCAGTCATGACCTTCTGATTGCTGAACCCTCCTGGGATAAGGACATCATCTCAATCATCTCCACAGGGACACTCCTGACCCTTTTGTCACATTAGAGTGAGTCCCATGGAAAGCTGACAAGTTCCAAAGGATGGAATTTAGAGAAAATGCATGTCTGGTGCCATCCAAACCTTTACTCTGCTTTTTGTTTGTTTGTATTGTTGGTTTTTGTAAGGGTACCGCAACTGGCAGTGCTCAGCGCTTTCTCCTAGCTCTGTGCTCCTGGCAGTGCTCCGGGCCATATATCTGGGGTGCTGGGGATAGAACCCAGGTCAGCCATGTAAACTGGGCTTACACAGCAGGTTAAGGCAAGCACTTTACCTGCTGTGCTATTACTCAACCCCCAAACTTTTACTTTCAGCTTAAGTCATCCAAATCCCTTATTTCCTTCCATCGCTTTCTGGAAACTAATGAGTCTACCCACTTTCCCTTACTGGAGCATGTCTGAGCAATGGTTTCCAGAATGAGGAGGCCTGGCTCTGAAACACTCATGGAGTAAACTCATCAATCCTATTTACATTACTTCTCATTTACAGTAGTCAAGAAACTAAGATATATTATCATTTTCAAAAGAAATTGCATATAGCAATTTTAATAAGTGGATTTCATATTGGCATTGTACTATTAGTAGACAAACGTGGTACTCAAGAGACCCTGGAATAAGTGTGGCATAAGGTAGCAATAATGTTCTCAATGAATGGAAGCATATTGCAATGTATGGCTGTTCACTAGTGCTGGTCTCGAACTAAGATTATAAATAACATTGTCTCTTGGTTTTGTTTTTTCCCCTTAGGCTTTTTGTTGTTGTTTTGTGGTTTGTTTGGCTCTGTGCCACACCTGGCAGCATTCAAGGATTACTTTCGACTCTTCTTTAGGAATTAATTTTGGGAATATTCATGGAACTATATGGGATGTACCAGCAATCAAACCCAGGTTGGCAACATGCAAGGCAAGTGCCCTACCTGCTGTGCTATCTTTCTAGCCAAACACTAACTCTTGTTAACTGCACTAATCTCTACCAAAGAAAACTAAAAGAAAGGCTACATGTGGTTTTGTAGGATTCCTTCAGAGAAACTGAATTGAGGGTAGCAAGTGAAAAAAACACAAGCAATCCCACAGGAAAGAAGCAGAGCTGATATTCTTTCCCGCCTCATTAGCAAGATGTTCATCAGTCACATTATGAAGCAACAAGCATAACTATTAATTCCATCTCAAAACTAGCCATCACAAAAAAAAGTAAATTATGATTATTGGACAGACTTCTAACCATTGCTGCTAACATACTACTATGAAAATTCAATGAATTTTGAAATTCCTTAAGAACTTCAATATGAAGACCTCTTAAGTGTTCGGCTTGTACTTAGTTTTGATTAGTATAATTCAAATGTACTTAGGTACTACCAGCACTTCTTGGAGCTGGGGTGTGGGAGTTGCTGCGAAGGACTCGGACACACCTGTGGGTACTGGTTGTGGGGAATGTGCTTCCCGCCTCTGCCAAGGGCCCATCATTCTGACTGTTGACTTGACAGATTCCATCTTTGCTCACCAGAGACTCTTCTTCAACCTCTTCTTCCTTTTGGAGAATTTTCCTCATGAAGTCCCTTTTGTCCATTGGGGATCGAATGATCTTCAGGTTATTTGTGTAGATGATTATCTTCCCAAAATCTATAATGGGTGGGGACTAGAGAGATGGAGAATTAGCAAAATGATTCGCCACCAAATACCAGGCTTTCAAATTTGTGCAACGTCCCAGAAAATAGGAGAGGAAGAACGTGGACCATCCAGAATATTCCAACCCATCAGCTACAATTCATTCCCTAATTGGTTTAGTCCTGCTAAAAGCCACGAAAACTAACTTCCTTGTTCCATTAATAGGAACCCATGAAAGTTGACCTCATCATAGCCAAAGTTGACCTCATTGATGGGAGCCCACCAAAGTTGACCTAAGAGATTCTCTGGCTACCACATTACACAGCACTGGTGAGTGCACAATGCGGGCTTACAAAATATTAAGGAACACTGAATAAAAAGGAGTTACACATTTTTAATACATAATGTAGTAATAATAGCAGATGCAGTTCATAGAATGGTTATTGCTATTGCAGCATTTACTGTGTTAGACATCACATCATGCTAAACATTTACCTTGATTTGAGGTTGGAGACTGAGTCTCACTGGTATTAAGTAACTCCCCAATCACCAAGTTAATCAGAATCTGTACCTAAGATTTTAACTCAAGATTATCTTTGTCCCTTGAGTCACATTCCTAGCACCTATCCTACACTATTCACAAACATATTCCCCCACAAAAGATCATCATATTCATTATATTTATATATATTTACATTAATACACCCTAGCATTTTATATGTATAGTTTATGTTGTATATATTTATAAATATAAATATATATTTATAATTGTGTGTAATTTGTTTGTTCCTTTGTATCAAAAAAAGAATTTTCTTGTCAAGTATACTTCTATCTCATCATTTTTATTAATGTTCCCTTGTATGGACTTACCAAGAGTTACTTAACCATTTGCCACAGAATAAATTCAGGCAGTGTTTCAATGTTGCAGGGAAGGAGAGGAAACTGATGTTTAGGGTCAAGAATACATATTTCTTGGGGCCGGAGCGATAGCCCAGCTGTAGGGCATTTGCCTTGTATGTGGCCCATGCCACCTGGGTTCGATCCCGGCATCCCATATGGTCCCCTGAGAACTGCCAGGAGTGATTCCTGAGTGCAGAGCCAGGAGAAACCCCTGAGCATTGCTGGGTGTGAGCCAAAAAGCCAAAAAAAAAAAGAAAAAAAAAAAAAAGAAAAGAAAGAAAAAATACATATTTCTCTCCAGAGCTAGGACAGTTTTGAGACAGATGTGAATGCGATTTGGAGACAACCGCTGGACTAGAGCCATTACAGACTGGATCCCATGGGATGTCAAAAGATCACCTGGCCGCCCACCTACAAGATGGTCAGACTTCCTTGTAAAGACCCTGAAGGAACGGTTTGAGGCTCTTCATAGTCCTGAATCAACCAGATGCCATTGGGCTACATTGGCACGTGATAGGGTCCAATGGAAATGTTACTGGCGCCAGCTCAAGCAAATCGATGAATAACGGGATTCAAGTGATCAAGTGATCAAGCGAATGCTGAATTCAAGTGCCACTATTCACCAGCTGTGACATAAACAATCACTAAACTCTCGGAACCTGTTTACTCATCTGCAAATGAGCTGTACAGACAAACTAGATATTAAAATGTACTGTACTGACCTGTACACACAAACTAGATATTAAAATGAAGATATACCAGGAGGTCCTGTCAAAGGTGGAAATTATCACAGGCGTGTGGGCGTCAGAGGCTAGGTAAGACAGAAATGGAACAGTGTGCTAACAATTGTTGAGGGTACTAATACCAACCTAGAACTGAACATTAAATAGAGGCAAAAAGATACACATGACAACCCTTTAATGTATGTTCTGTAATCCATAGTCTGGAGGGAAGGAAAAGAGAAAGAGAGAGAAATGGAAAGAAATCAAGAACCTGCCATGGAGCAGGGCTGGGGGAGAGGGAGGGAACCGGGGACGTTGGTGGTGGGAGATGGGCACTGGTGGCGGGATAGGTGCTGCAAACAATTCTATATGATTTGTTGGCAAAGTGCTACACCGTTTCAATGAAACAATGTATGTTTTAACTGAACTAAAATAAATACATGTTTAATCACTAAAAAAAAAAGAGTGTAAAAAAAATAAAAAATAAAATAAAACTCACCATTGAATATACACAAAGAGACTTAAGTGATAAACTCTAAATATCTGCAGGGCTAGCCACAGTGTGCAAAATAAGAAGGAGAGAGATGCAGAGAGAGAGAGAGAGAGAGAGAGAGAGGAAATGGGGGTACCTGCTATTGAGGCAGCCTGGGGGTGGGCAGGAGGGGTGGGGTACATTGGTGGTGGAAATGGGGCACTGGTGGAGGGATGGGTGCTGGAATACTGTATTGCCAGGAGCCAATTATGAACACCTTTGTAATTGTGTGCCTCACGGTGGTATAATAAAAATTTTTTAAAATTAAAAAAATGAAGATATACATATGTACATAAATGTACTGTTCTGAGACTTCTTAGTGCTTTCTTATTATCCTAACCACTTTTTAAGGAACTTTGTCTATCTCTGAATTAGTAAGGCAGGAGTTAGTACTTAAGACCCTGAAATCCTGCCCCCAAACTTCGCTTGCCTTTTAGCTGATTGAACAATGTCCCAATGGTAAAAAATTTTCCCCATAAGTACAGGATTTTCATTTATGTCTTAACCTAGAACTATGCAAAAATTGAGTAAATTATGTTTTTCATTTGAGTCTTTGTAATAAACATGTAAATACATTCCCTACGATGCAGAAGCAAATACACAGAAGTAATTTTGACCCTCACTAAAACATAAATTTTATACTCGTATTCATAGCAGATCCGCACGGCAGAGCCTGGCAAGCTACCCATTGTCATATTTGATATGCCAAATACCAGTAACAATTATAGACCTCATTCCCATGACCTGATGGAATGGTTTGAGGCTCTCTATGTTCCTGGTGCAGGATGATATCCTTGGGCTATCTTGCATGTGACAGGACATATTGAGATGTTACTGGTGCCCGCTAGAGCAAATCAATGATATACGAGAAGACAGTGACAGTGATTCATAGCGGATGTGATCTTTCATGATCAGTCAAATTTTAAGATTACTTGGAATAAATATATGCACAAAGAACACCATTAGGAAATATGGAATCTAGATACATCTATTACTACAATGTAGATAGAACTGAAGGGTATCATATCATAGTAAGTGAGATAAACTAGGAGAAGAATAAATACTTATTGACTTCACTTATCTGTGGTATAAAGAGAAACAGAAGAAAGGAATAAGCATAAGCATATTTTTTTTTGCTTTTTGGGTCACCGGCAATGCTCAGGGGCTACTCCTGGCTTGCCTAGACTCTGCGGTGCTCAGGGGATGGGAGCGGGAAAGGGGGGAGGAAAAGCATATTAAATTGTGGAAAACCCTTGGCGTGGATTATAAAACTTAGATTACGGAGAAGGGAGGGGATTGGTGGGGCGGGGAAGAGGCTAGGGGTGGTTAAGCGAATGAAGAGGAGAACTAGCAGCAACATGAAGATATTTGTGGAGGGTCTTGCTGGCTTTAGTAGCAGTGAGATGCAGTATTAACCTGATTGAAAACATGTTGCCAAAAATATAATAATGATAATAATATTGAGAGGTTGGAACTAGAGGTGAAGCTTCTTGCCATGCACATACCTCAAAGCATTATTTATTTTCACAATTACTGCTTCATTCTATATTTAATTTCCTTTAAAAAAGATCCTTCATCCAATCTTAGGGAACTTGTAATGCTTCCATGCAATTATGTGCAAATTTTGTCTACCTAGCAATACTACAAATACCAAGTCGTTAAACCTTCATGAATCATATTCCAGGAGTAAATGTCAGGTTATCCCACATGATATAAATAGTAATTCTATAGTTTTGTGGCCTGTATTTATTTTCATCTTAACATTGTGAAATCCAGTTCTTAGGCCAGACATAAGCTGAAAGTAGGACTCTATTTTTTCAGCTGTTAAACAGCTTGATGCTTATCCCTAAGGCTGATTGTCAAATAGGAGTGGAGTGCTCTAAGGCATATAAAAAATTCATTTTTATATTTTTTCATAAAAATATATAAATTCAAATAATATAAATATTTTTATGAAAAACTGAAATACTACGCTTATAGTGGCACTATCATTTTTATTAAAACTATCCTTAGGTGGGGCTGGAGAAACAACACAGCGGGTATGGCATTTGCCTTGCACAAGGCCCACCCGGGGTTCTATCCCGGCATCCCATATGGTCCCCTGCACACCGCCAGGAGTAATTCCTGAGCAAAGAGCCAGGAGTAAACCTTGAGCATCGCCGGGTGTGACCCAAAAAAGAAAAGAAAAAAAAATCCCTGTCCTTTGGTAGAGCATACACATCCCGCTACCCAACTAGATGCCAGAGCCTCAAATATTTTCCCTGCCCTTAATTTTTGTTTTGTTTTGCTTTGTTTTGTTTTGCTTTGGGGCCACACCTAGTGGTGCTCAGGGCTTGCTCCTGGCTCTTTACTCAGGGATCACTCATGGAGTTGGGAACATATGGGGTGCCAGGGATCCAACCCAGATCAGCCACGTGCAAGCAAAAAGTGCCTTGTCTGCTGTGTTGTCTCTCTGGCCTTTCCCTGTCCTACAAACCTTATAAAACAAATCTATTTCAGCAGACTTGGATGTAAACCTTTATGCAGGACCTCACCCTTCAGGTCTCCTTCCTTGAAACACCCACAGGGTGTTCAAGAATTATTTATGAAGCACAAGCTTCCTACCTGGCCCTGTTCTCTCTCCCTCTCTTGAGGGGATCGTGTGGCAGTTTTCATTCCCTTTGTTTGATGCCTGCTGGGTCCTGTTTCACACTCTGGACTATCAGTTTCTGAACCTCAGAAGATAAAAATGGTGGTACTTTTTGGAAGGCTCTGTTTCCACTTCTTGTAATCACTGAAAAGGTTCAGTTACAAAGGAGGGTTTTGTGTGCTTGCTGGCTTGCAACTAGAGCTGGGTTTTTAAGGAAAATTTTGTAAGATACTAAAAAAAAAGGGAAGAATCTACACTCATCTGGTCCAGCATCTTGCCTCTCCAGCAGGTCAATATCCAAAAGACACCCAAAATAGCACATTAATTTAAATGACCAATGAGAATGGAGGGTCCCAAATCATCTTAAAGACATGTTTATTTTTCAGTCACCCTGACAGCCAATTTGTGTCTGAGGAAATGCTCCAGGTATAAATTAATGCTCACTTTATCTGGTTTCACCCACAGCCTATCAGAAACATTACATTATAGAGGGCCAGTATGGAATCAGGATTTTTGTTTCCTTCCATAGTCCCTGGAATGGCAGCCTTTGTGCTTAAGCATCCAGCAGTAACTCGGATATCAAAGGCCATGAGCCCGGGATGACCACTCACGTGCCAGAAGCTTTCCACAGCTCTAGGAGTTGATGGAAAACTGCCCTTCTTAGGACTGAACATGCCACAAGCTTTGGAGGCAGGCCAACTTTAATTCAAATTTTCTTCAAAATCTACCTGACAGATGTGATTTTCTACGTTGTATTCTAGAGTGCCTGTGCAGATGACACTATAGGTATCAAGTAGGTGTTCAGGAAATTTTATTTTCCCTCATTGTCTTTCACTGTGTTAACAAACTAGTTGGCTTCAATTCATCAAAGTGTTTTATTATTTTTTTAAATTTTTAATATTTAAAGTGGCACCTACACGGCAAAACCTGGCAAGCTACCCGTGTTTTATTTACTTGTTATGTCAAAAACTAGTAACAATTATGGACCTCAGTTCCATGACCTGAAGAATGGTTTCCGGCTCCTCCTGTCCCTGGAGCAAGCAGATGCTCTTGGGTTATACTTGCTTGTGGCAGGACTAATGGAGATGTTACTAGTGCCCACTCGAGCAAATCAATGAACAATGGGAAGACAGTGATACAGTGATTATTATTTTGCAGCTATTTTCTATATCTATCACTTAAAATTTTTTAAAAAGTCTTTCTTTGGTAAGGGCTTTCTCAGTCAGTATCACAGTAGTAGGCATTGGCTGAGCATAAATGGCATGCCTGAAACACACTAAATGTGACTTATATGATCTTTTCTAATGACCACTAGTTTCTTACAACACTTATATATCACCATCATATCACAAAGGATGAGCTTGGAGCTCAGCAAGGCAAGTGGCTTGTCTATAGATGGTGGGATATTAAAATGCAGGTTTAGTTGACATCTTGATATATTTTTTGCAGACCTATATCTTCAACGCTTTTGTCTTTTAAAAATATTATTATGATATATTATTATGATACATTATTTTTTGATCTGGGTACCACACTCAGCAGTGCTCAGGGCTTACTCCTGACTCTGTGTTCAGGGATCACCCCTGGTGATGCTCCAGGGACCATATGTTGTGCCAGGGATCAAACCAGGGTTGCCTGAATGCAAGATAAACACCTTAATTCCTGAACTATCTCTCCAACCCTATTATTATATTATTTGTGGTAAAATGCATATAGAATAAAGTTACCACTTTAATAGTACAGTTTGGCAGCATTAAGTAAATCCAATTATTATATAACCATTACCACTATCCATTTCCAGAATTTCTCTATTCCCGAAAGAGAAACTCTAGGCCCATTGACTATCTGTCACTTCCTTTCTTTCAGCTCCTGATGACCATTATTCTACTTGTTGTCTCTATAAAATTGACTATTCTAGATACTTCATATACTACTACTTCAGATAGCTCTCTTCTTGTGAGTAGCTTATTTCACTTGTCACAATATCTTCAAGCATAATCCAACTTGTATAATATAACAGAATTTTCTTTCCAAGACTGAAATTCTGGTATAAAATTCTGGTATATGCCTGAATCTGTTTTCCCCCTCACTATTAATGTAACTGAGGATTATTTGGGTAAATTTCTATGGACATTGGTGTATAAATACCTACTCAAGTCTAGATTCATTACTTTAATTATTATGCTTAACTACTGCTCAACATTGCCACACAACTATTATTTACTATCTAAATATATATTTATATATTTATATATGTATTATATATTTATTTATATAAATAAATAATAAATATACATTTATATATTTTTATATATTTTACATATTTATATATATATATATGCATGCTTTGGTGGTATGCCTAGTGGTGCTCAAGACTTGTTCCTGGTTCTGTGCTCAGGAAACTCCCGATGAGCTCAGACAGACCACATGGTATGCTGGGGATCAAACCAGAGTCTACTGCATACAAGGCCAGCCCTGGTCCCATTACTAAGAATATTTTATATTTGGATTTACTTTTGAAATACCATACATACCTCTGTCATTTTCTTATCTTTTTTTAGACACCACGCTGACACTCTCTTTCAATGGGAGGTGCTGCACGAGTTCATCTTGACCATTCTTATATAAGGCCAGAAGACTGGGTGTGATATTTGGTCAACCATAAAGAAAACAAAGGTAACCCAACCAAAGAGGAATCAAGTCCTGAACAAGACTGCTGGAGAGTGCCGTATGCTGCTCTACAAAGAACCATTCACCTGCTTTGATCAATCCATGCCAAGTCTTACATTACATAAATGTCAACATGAACACATGATTTTTTAAAATTTTTTTATTATACTACCGTGAGACATACAATTACAAAGGTGTTCATAATTGGTTCTTGGTAGTACAGTATACCAGCACCCATCCCTCCACCAGTGCCCCATTTCCACCACCAATGTACCCCACCCCCTCCCGCACACCCCCAGGCTGCCTCAATAGCAGGTAGCCCCATTTCCTCTCTTTCTCTCTCTGTCTCTCTGTGTCTCTGCATCTCTCTCCCTCTTCTTTTATACATTGGAACACATGATTTTTTGAAGGTCAAGCAGTCCAACATTATCTCTAACTTTGTATGCACTACAACTTTATAAATTCTAAGCCTACAGATAAGATCTGCTAAAAAAGAAATACTGTAAGTACAAGATACAGACAAGTAACACAAATAATAAATGGCAACTGTTATTTTTATTTCCATCATTACTCATGAATCTATTTTTCAAAAAGAAACATTCCATGGGCCATAAGCATGGGAAATCAGAAGGCTGGATTTTCCTCCTGATTCATCACCCAATGACCCTGTAATTTTGGGTGGGTTCATAAAATTAGGCACCCAGTTTCCCTCATCTGGGAAACAAGATGGTCATACTTTGCCTTTTAACTCAAAATTGTGGTAAAGACCCCATAGGAGAGCATGTGATAATGCTTTGTAAGGCCTTTTTAATGTCAATATGAAACCTGGCATTATCTTTGACCAATGTATATTTAACCATGATTATACTTTTACTAAGGCCAGCAAGGACAATATATTTGTATTCTATAGATGTATTACTTTTTTCCCTTGGGAAACTAACAATTAAAAAATAATTAGAGAGCAATTATATGAATTTCACACTTTAAAGATGAGAACATATTCGGGCATATCATTCATTAATAGTCTGGTATGTTAAATAATTGTATTTAATCTGTTTTTAAAAGACATTCAGAGAAAGAGAGAGAGAGAGGAAAAGATATAAAGAACCTGCCATGGAGGCAGGCTGGGGGGGGGAGAGGAAACCGGGGACGTTGGTGGTGGGAGGTGGGCACTGGTGGAGGGATGGGTGCTGGAACACTATATGACCAAAACCCAAATATGAACTTTTTAATTGTATATCTTTGTAATTGTATATCTCACAGTGGTATAATAAAATACTTTAAAAAACTTTTTTAAAAAAGACACTCAGAGAGAGACAGAGAAACAGAGAGAGTAAGAAAGAAGGAGAGAGAGCAGGAGAGAGAGAGGGAGAGAGAGGAGAGAGAGAAAGAACAGGCAAGGAGCCTTCCATAGAGGCAGGCTGGGGGAGGGAAATTAGGGGACAATGTTAGTGGGAAGTGGGCACTGGTGGAGGGACGGGTCCTGGAATACTTTATGACTGAAATCCAAACATGAATATCTTTGTAATTGTATATCTTATGGTGGTATAATAATTTTTTTTAAAAGGCACTCATGGTCCCACTGGCAGAAAGCATATATACTAATTCACTTTTTGAAATCAGTAGCTATTTTTCAGGTTCTTCTAGCTTAAAAATCATATATGAGTTCTTGATTATTCATGGTATTAGGAAAGATAATTGAAATTCATAAAGTAGCTGTTTCAACTGAACAATTAACTCTAACTTCTCCATGTAACTTTCTTTCTTGTTGGCTTGCTTTTTATCATCTCTTTCCGAGATTCATGGCAATAGAGAACAGGGTAAATAGGTAAATATATAGATATATAAATAGACAGACAGAGAAATGGACAAAAAGCAGCTACCAGAAGGTTAGGAGGGAGTGGGGAACAGTCCTGAATAATTCACATGCTGAATAATTGGCTGGAGTTAAATGAATTTTGAAACACTTATCTCTTTAAAAAAAAAACAACCCTTTGCCGCATAACTTTCTAAAACATTGGTCTGCCAACTAGGAAAACCCCTGTATTTTATTTCACTTTTGACCAAGATAATCCAGCCCAAGACTCCATTGCAATTTGTTACCCTGGTTGGAATTTGAATGCCATCTGTGCTTCTTACACTTTCCAACAAATAACTGGCAAGTACATAATTTCTGTCCCAGAAATGATATGTTAATGGTGCCTTTTCCTTTTGGTATACCTAGAACTCTGGTGTATACCAGTGCACCAGCAAGACACAAATATGAAACCATGAAGTGTTTCGCAGAACACTCTTTGGTCCTCAAAGCATATACACCATGCACAATACCAACCTTATGGTCATTCGCCTTGTAATCGTTGAAGAAAGGCTGGCTGCCCGCCAACGTATAAGCACTGCCCTCTCTAAACACGCTGATCCTCTGAGCAGTCAGCTTAGGGGAGTAGGGTCGAGGCTTGGGGGGGCTTCCCCAGACCCATAAACACCATCCATTGGTTCAAGGGATTCCTGGAGAAAACTGTGAGGATATTCCTCCTTGGGCGACTCTAATTCCTGACCATCCTCAAAGACCTGCTTCAATACTCGGCCACTATAGGAAGAAGAGATTTTAAATCGTACTTTGCGGGGTTTGTCGTCGCTCTTCGAGTTCAGCTTCTTCTCAGGGTCCTCCATCAGCTGCGAATTCACTCTGTGGTTGCCAGGCCTCGGGAGCAGCCAGTGAAACTTGGGGCTCTAAGACAAGGCATTTTATTTTCTCCCTTTCTGCATATAATTAATTCACATCGGTACCAGGGATGCTCAGTTTACAGCAACTGACACCCATACATTAAACATTGATAAACCTACAGACAGAGGCAGGCAACTGTAGGCTTATGAAGGAGATGGCACATAAGCCTAGGTAGGTCCCTCTCCCCATCCCAAACTCGCCCACAACTTTACCCCAATCCTTATCTTTTATAAATAGAGCATTGTTGGTTTTTATTTCTATTGAATTAGTACCAATTCAATAAGGATCATTCACTAAAGGCTCACTTAACAAGTGACTGGTTACTCTTCCCAATAGGCCCAATCTTATGATCCTTTAATATGTGCCAGAGATTTTTATGTGCATTCTCTTGCTTTCCACACAATAACTTCCAATAAAAACATTACTATTCCTGTTTCACAGAAGGGAAAGGTGAGGTTCAGAACATTTTTGCTTTTTAGCTATTCAACTACAGCTGAGTGGCAGGGTAGGGATTCGACCTCAATTCTAGCTGACCAAAATCTATAACCAGTCTCCCAAGCCAAAACCTTTCAGACTGTATTTCCTGGACCTAGCCAGGAGGCAGACTCGGGTAATGAATTCTGGATCTTCTACCCCTGATTTACCAGAACCAGATCTACTTTATTTCACACATAATCCTCACATTATATGGGGTTTGGTTGTTTTATTTTGTTCAGTAATGCCAGTTTAGGCTTCTGAAGACCCAAAAACAAAACAATAAAAGTAGGGGGGGGGGGGGGGGGGGGGGCGGGGCCATATGGTGGGCGGAGTAACGTTGAGCCCCACTTGAGTGCCAGGAGAAACCTAGAGGATTGAAGGGTGACCAAAATCTGCAAAAAAAAGAAAGAAAGAAATATAGGTAGTTGATAGTTAAGATTTCATTTGAGAGCCTGGCATGAGGTCCTGATGATAACACCCAGGCCAAACCCCACATTTTGAGGTAGTTGTTGTGGTGAGCATGAGAGAAGTCTTATATGTAGGGTTTGAGGATAACAGCTTACAGTGCAGTATAGAAAACAGGTATCAGCCTCCCATTAAGGAGCTCCCTGTGCACTGCAGACTCTCAGAATAGCTCTTCTGAAGAGAGAAGTCCCTGTAGTGACAAGGTCAGGACCTTGCAAAGCAGAGACTTGGATTGACTCTAAAGGGGTGGGTTGGTTTGGAAGAGCAGAAATGGAAGGAGTCAAGTCTTTCACCCTGTGTGCACTAATCTCCACGTCCTTCGTTTTCCAGCTGGCCTCTCTCTTGCTCCTGTGGCCACTCCTGGGCCTTCTCTCACCACTGCCGCCTTCTTTGATCCACCCTTACCATCAGGAGCTAACACAGTCCCTCATCACTTCTGATTTCAAAGCTCTTCTAAGAGCTTCCCTCCCCATCTCCAAATCCACCTTCTACACTTCTATTAGGGATATTGCCTGAAAACATATCTGGGATGTGTTCCTCCTGCAGAAAAAGTCTCAGGGGTGAGAAAATGTGGGGTCAAGGCAGATGCCAGATTACTGGCACCATATGTTCTTCTGATCATCACCTGGCATTGCCATGAGGCCCCTGAGCACCACCTGGTAGCCCAGGTAATTTACAGCATCACCACATGCTCAGCCTCTTCATTAAACCATGGTCCAGCTGGCTGAAAATAGCCAAGAGGTGTACCTGAGAGCCTTGAGTGCCACCTGAGAGCTCCTGCCCCCAGTCCCCACCAAATGTATAACTCTTCTGTGCCAATAAAAGCTCCTCAAAACCACCTTCCTACCAGCCTTGTCCTTGGGCGTTTTCTACATGATGTCTGGAATTGGGGATCCAGGTCCGCAACAAAGCTCATCCCTTTCTTTAAACCACAGATTTCCTTTTCTTTCCCATCCTGATTACTGACTGAAGCATCCAACTTCTGGGAAAGATCCACCATCCATGTTGGTACCTTCTGTCATCAAAGACTTCTCTGCACTTTTCAGCTTCTCCTGCCTTTCCTGGGTTGCCTGCTGCTGTTCCTGGTTTTCCTCTGTGAAGCTGGGAGCTACCGAGAGTTGGGAGCTGCTTTACCCCCTCTTTATCCCAGAGTTTATCAAGGTGACTGGCACATGACAGCACTTGTTAATAATTGTTGAATGAATGACTTTCAGGTGAGAGAAATCAAGTAAATAAGACTGAGGCAGGGGTAAAGCACATTTTGTGAAGAACAATGACAAGGTCAAATATTCCTACATTACTGCACAACCCCATACAAGGGAATGGTCCCCCAACAGGGAGCCAATGATACTATCTGGTCAAGATCCAAAGCCACCAACAAAATAACTTAACACTTAACACAGAGGTCATAGATGAGGTCATCAGCTGAGCACGTTTCTTCCACATGGAAGGTCCTGGGTTCAAATCCAAGAATCACAAGAGAGAAAGACTTAGAGCATTCCATTCCCGATTATGGAAAACAGTCCACATTTCTGTTGGGTCACATTTTGGGGCCCTCCAACCTGACAGTTATCAAAACCGACTCTCAGGACACAAAATAAGATCAGCAGAGAGGCTGTAGTTGAGTGTGGGAGGGACTGATCAATATCAATAACCATTGGTTTGTTGTTGTTTTCCTGTTAATTCCAATTTGAAAATTAAGGGACAAAGGGAAAGTTTGCCTTTCTGTCTTAGCCAAGCACTCCAGAAAAGGTACCCAGACAGAGCGCAATGAAAACCGATGTTGGTAATAATTCTCCTTTGCTGCATCCTTTCTGAGTTTTCAGATTACTCTGCAGGTTCTGACACGAGCGGGGAGTCTCAGAAGGTCTCATTCAGGAAGTCAAAGTGATTTTCACACTGGACCCAATCCCAGATACGTGGAACCAGGTTCACCCCAGTCAGATGCAACCTGGCTTCTATAAGTGAGATGCTCTCTGGTTCTAGAGGTTTCTGGTAAGTAATCTTCAAATAAGGTCTTAACGCTTATGATATAAAAGATACAGAAATCGGATGCGAGAGGGACTTAGCCATGACTTCCGGAAAGCAGGAAAGTCATGGAGCTCAGCAGCTGCCTGTAGCTGGTTGTTTGTTGCTCCCCCGGAGCTCTCAGAGGTTCAGCCTTAACACCAGAACTGTTAAAAGAGAAAATGGAACTAATACTTCCCTGAAGAAAACATGGATAGCCACAAGGAATATGCAAAAATGTTCATCATCACTACTTATCAGGCAAATGCAGATCAAAGTTACAATGAGGTATCGCATACCAGTAGGAATGGCACATATCAAAAGACTGAAAATAACAAGTAATAGCAGGAATTTTTAATTTTTTTTTAATTTTTAAGAAAAGGAAGAAAAAAAATGAAGCTACCCTCGTTCAGTATAGGTAGGGATGTTGCCTGATTCAATCGCTGTGGAAAACAGTATGGAGATTCCCAAAAAAAAGTAAATAATTGAGCTTCCAGATAACTCAGTGATTCTACTTCTTGGCATCTACCACCTGAATGAAAAAAAAAACATTCCATTTGAAAAGATTCATGTATATCTATGTGCATCGCAACATTTAGCACAATACTAGAATGTGGAGAAAATCCAAAGAGAAATGAATGGATAACGCTGTATGACCAAAACCCAAATATGAACTTTTTAATTGTAAAAAATAAAAAAATTAAAAAAAAAGAGTTGTGATACACACACACACACAACACACATGTACACACACACACACACTGAAATACTATGCCGTTATAAGAAAAGATTAAATCATGCAGTTCACAGCAAATTGAATGAACAAAGAGGCCATTATGTCAATTTAAGCAAGGTAAGTCAGAGGAAGAAGGACAAACTGAGTTATCTACTCATCTGTGGTATAAAGAATAAAATGGGCAGCTCCTGGGCGGGGCCACCAGGTGTTGGAACACTGTAGAACCAAGACTCTACATGGGCATCTTTCAATTGTGTGTCTAAAATGGTGTAATAATATTTGGGGGGAAATAATAAAATATTAAAAATAAAATAAAGATGATATAAAAAAGCAAAAAAAGAATAAAATGGGAATAGATGGTATCAATTTAATCAAACCCTTGATTTTGGATTACCAAAATTCAGATTACCAAACAGGGGGTGTGGAAAGCTGTAATAGAGGTGACCTAGGAACAATGGTGGAGGGTGCTGGGCACTTTGGTGGAGGGGTACAGTAAATTTGCACATCAATACTGTTAAGACTGGCTATTGTACACAGTGGCATTGTATATAAATGTTAATACTATCATAGCCATGTTACCTAAATGACAATAAAAATAAAATTTAAAATATTTCACAGGTAAACTAAAGAATATTTAAAATTGAGCTGAAGAGTTGGTTCAATTATCATGGATGCATACTTTACATAAACAAGGACCTGAGTTTGATCCCTGGCCTTGCATATAACCCACCCGCAAGTACCACCAGGTCTAACCCTAGTGGCCAACAGTACATCTGAGTCAAGTAGCACCACATGCATCTATGGGTCTGAGCAATGAACCCGCAGGCTTGCACAACAGGACTGAGTATGACCCCAGGACCCCCTGAGCACTGTTAGGGAGATTCCACACAACGTTTTTAAGAATTTGTTTACTAGATTGAAGAACTGAAAATACTAAGTAAGGAGGAAGTGGGTAGAGGGAATTATGTTACTGGATGTAGCAAGGACATTGGTAGAGGATCTTGGGCAATTTGATGAGGTTGGGGTGAGCTAATTACATAGAAAGCCAATACACGTTAATGCTATTACTATTAAAATGGTGACAAAACTACAACACTTACATTTTTAAAAGATGAATTTGTTATGGCAACAAGATAGGTAGATTGGAGAGAAACTTGGGACATTGGTGGAGGTTCACTGACATTGATGGTGGGTGTGGAATTGGAACACCACATGCTTGAAACTCTATTAATAGTATTGTAAATAATGGTGCTTGAATAAAAATAGGGGAAAAATTATTTGTGTCAAAATCTATTCAAAAGGGGCAGAGCCAGACTGGGCATAATTAGGACGGCTCCCAAGGAAACACTGTTAAGTGGGGGAATGTATTTATATAGATTATATACTCTTCAAATATTAGAAGTACAAAAAAGATTTAAAACATGTTCAAAGTAGAAATTCTCCCATATGAAGGATTTTGTAGTCATTTTAAAGGCACTTAAAATAATAGGGGAATTTTTATAATACAAATGAAGTGGGAAAGATAACACAAACATATTCCTTCTGTGATATAGAATTGTCTCTGTGAAACTGTGAAAGCAAATATATTAAAATGCTCACAACCATTCTGTCTGAGAAGATTTTTGGGGTGATTTTTATTTTCTTCATGCTTCTCTATGGGTTTCTAAATTTTCCGTAATGCAATAGCATTTCTTTTGATATTAGAAAAAAAATTTAAGCAAGCTATGCCTAACATTTTAAAATACCAATGAATTTATGCAATTGATTTGAGATGATTACATGTGTAAACTTCTGCCGTTCTTTCTTTACCTGAGTTCAAATAATAGAAAATCACACTATGTTTTGGTAAAATGTGTTTTTCATGATACTGTATTTGGTTTTTTTTTGTTGTTGTTGTTGTTTTTGTTGTTGCTTGAAGTTTGTTACTTGGTGGAGGGAGGTTGAGCCACACCAGCAGTTGTAGAGTATACTCCAAGCTCTATGCTCAGCGTTGCTTTCATGGGTGCTAGAGATCAAAGCAGGTCAAACCATGTGCAAGGCAAGTACCTCAACCCTTGTACTGTCTCTCTGGTTTATACATATTATTTTAATACAGGCTAATAGAGTGGTGTCTTTAACTTAAGTCAAATTTAAAATTGAGTCATGTACTAGGGATTATACCTAGTTGCTGAAATTTTAAATGGGCTATTGAAAGTAGTGATGCCTTCCATAATTAAACAGGTCAATTTATAATCCACTTACAGAAATCTTTACATTAATAAAGTTCTGATGAGCTCCCAATCAAGTAATTAGACTCATGTCCCTAATGGTGGAGCAAACTAATACTCTGCATATTCTAATGCTCTATATCATACTTAACTTACAGATGATATGTCCAAACCAGGATGTTTTTAATGGTTAGAATCACTGTTGATTACATAGAAACTTTATTCAGTTAAACAAGAATGGGTAGAAGCAAACAGAATAAACGATAGCCCACTGATTAGATTTTCATCTAATGAAGACTGGTGGAATTTTGGTTATGAGTAGCAAAGGAGATAGGAGATAAATGAATCCCCAAAAAAAGAAACAATTAGTTGGGGGTGAGGAAGCATTCAACCAGTGGTTCTTAAAGGGCTTGTGAAATCACATGGTCAGACCCGGTGCATGATGGGCCTGACAAGTACCCCCTGGCTCCTCTGCAGTAAAATATTACAGTGGCGAATGATGTTATAAACAACCCAATGATCCTTGGCAGAAAAAGATTTCCACTTCAGCCAAATGTCAATATATGGTTCCTGAGGGCAGGGAGTAAGAGGAGCATTTTAATGAGATATAGTCAAATGAAATACATGAACTTTTCTTTTCTGGAGAAATTTGATTCTAGAATTGGTGTCAGAACTAGAGAGTATTATTGATTTTCATAGCCAAGATTGTGCTGTATGATAGTGTGGTAAAATGTCCTATTTGGAAAAGATCTGCATGAAATATTGTAGGTAAACTGCCATGCTGCCTGACAATTTATTATGAAAAAAGTGTATCCCCTGTATGTGCTATTTAAATATGCATGCATATGTATGAAGCTAAAAATGAGGAAAATGTTAAAATTCTTGATGGTTGTTTATTGTGCTGTTTTGCACACTTGGGGGTTTGAAATGTTCATAATAAAATTTGGGGAAGTAATGCTCCTATAAAAATATTCAGATTCTAGGCTTGCTTCTTTGCACTTTGATTTAAACACTAGTGCATTCTGATCGTCTTAGGAGTAGAATTTTTATCCTATGCTGTCTTGTATCATTTACTGGACTTTATTTTTATGTAGTTAGGGTTTGCAGATCACATTGGATATGTATCTTGATAAAAGAAATGTGCAATTATTGCAAATTGAGTAAGAATATTATCCTTCAGTCATCGTTCCGCATCTATCATTTCTAATCAGAGCATGGTTTATAAATTAAACATGTCCTTTTAATCTGCTCGTGCATTACTATGCCATGTATGTACTTGAATACTGGTCCTGCATTTCTTTTCAAAGTATTGTAGAAGATCATTGTACTTATTGATCTTTTTTGAGAGTTATAAATGTTCATGGAACTTTATAAAAGCCTAAGAAACAAAGGCTTTTTTTTGTTAGACTCACAGATATGGGGCAGAACTCCACCCAACAGACCAGCCTATTATAGCCTGGCTCGAGCGGCCGCCTGCGGCCTCGTGGTTCATCAATAAATGCTGGATTTAGAGGTGACTACAAGAGTATGCCACCCGTGCGGCAGAGCCTGGCAAGCTACCCATGTCGTATTTGATATGCCAAATACCAGTAACAATTATAGACCTCATTTCCATGATCTGATGAAATGGTTTGAGGCTCTTTATGTTCCTGGAGCAAGCAGGTGCCTTTGGGCTCTACTTGCATGAGACAGGACGTATGGAGATGTTACTGGTGCCCGCTCAATAGGGAGAGTATCGTGTCAGTGAAGAACAAATGTCTAAGTGGGTTTCCCTCGATCCAACATCAACCAAAATAGACATTTTCAAGGCACTGTTTCAAGACCCTCTCATATCTCATATTTATCCTTTAAAAATCAATGGAGCAATAGTCTGGATTAAGGCACTTGCCTGGTACAGGGGTCAACCGCATTCAACCCCTAGCAACCCTTATGGTCCCCTGAGCCCCGCCAGAGGTGGTCCCTGAGCACAGAGCCAGGCATAAGCCCTAAGCCTAGCAGGGTGTAGCACCCAAACCAATAAAATAAGAGAAACATCTTCCAAGAGGGGCAAAGAGATAGTAAAAAGGTTAGACAACTTGCCTTGTCCATGGCTGCTCAGATCAGGACCCTGACTTGAATCTGTGCATAACATATGACCCCGAGCACTTCAAACCAAAACTAAAAATTCCAAAAATATTAAAATAAAATAAATAAGAATGAAAAAAAGTTCTAAGATTTTCAAAGTCCCCTCAGGAATGAGGACTTTACAGCAGGGACCTAGGTGACATGGGGCAATCTGACAAGAGTCCAACCCATCCAGAGTGGCTCCCGGGCTCTGGCTCCAAAGTCACACTTTTCTTCCATGCCATCAATTCCCAAATACCACCCACAAATATTAGTTATTTTAACAGTAAAGTTTGGTAAATATTAGGCTAAGGCAAGTTAAACTGATTGTTCTGCCATTAGGACGTCTCTAAACGTTAAATCGGAGGATGTACTAAGTCAGTCTTCCCAGGGAGAGATAAACCATTTCCAGGATATGTTGCCCCCAAACTTTTTCTTATTGGCTTTCTATGTCATAGGACCAGCGTTTGGCAACTGGAAGCAGGATGGTCTAGGAGATGCTGTTCTAGGGTGTCTTTTTATTCAAACATTCTCCTGACCACCCACAACACATACTCCCTTTCTTCATAATGAAAAGCAGCTACTGCTTCTGGTGCACTTGTGACATGTAAGTGAGGTAGTTCACAGATGGGAGAGTTGGAAACTGAAGCTCGGCCAAGTAATTGCCTGCTCAGAGATCCATCGCCTTGAAATGTCCGTTGTATTCTCACCGAGGTCTGCCCCCAAAGACCATACTTCTCACTCTTAATGTCACATTCATAGCATCAAACTGACCACTTATGGGCAGCAGGGGAGAGGTCAGTTTCTCCAAAGTGGGGCAGAAATTATGGTAATGAGTGGAGTCATAATCCCCACTGCGGACAGATTTCTGAAATATGATCAGCGAAGAAGTTTCTTGGCCACTGGGTTGTCATTAGCTACCGGGCTGCTGCTTCTCTGAGCTCGTGGACAAAGGAAACCCAGCAGTTTGCTTTGAAATGGAAGCTCATGTCCTATCTGAGAATTGCCGGATGGAGAGAAAGGCCATCTCCCTGTACTTGGAAACGCCTTTTCCTCTGAGCCGCGCTGGCACGAATTTTCTGATCAGAGGCCAAAAGCCTCACGTCAGAATGTAAAGGGAAGGATCCCAGAGGACCCAGAAGACGGATAGTGGGAGTGGAAAAATATTGAGCCCAGCCAGGAGCCACAGGCCAGAATCTGGGACTTCATTAAAAAATAATATCATGTGGGATTATCGGACCATCACTAAGACTGTCTCCATGGGGCCCCTGGCGTGGTTTCTAGAGATAAGGGATTAATTTTTCTATCTTGTCTCACACTTCTGACTTACTGGGCTCTCCTATCAGGCTGACAGCAAGAAGAGATCTCAGAAACAGAGTAGCAGTCCAGAGTTTCTCTCCCTCGTAAATAAAAAATACAATGGCATTCATAAAGCATATTTTAGTTTTAACCCTATTGCAACATTTAAAAAGAAATGATCACTCTGAACAAGAACTGAGTATTGAAAGTAGGTAATGGGATATACATGATAATCTTTCAGTATCTATCTGCATTGCAAACTGTAATGCCCAAAAGGAAAGAGAGAGAGAGAGAGAGAGAGAGAGAGAGAAGAGAGAGAAAGAAAAACACCTGCCTTAGGAGGTGGGGGAGGAGAAAAACAGGGGTCTTTGGTGGTTGGAAATGTACACTGGTGAAGGGATGGGCGTTGGAACATTATATGACTGAAACCCAATCAGGAACAACCTTGTAACTGTGTATCTCACTATGATTCCATTTTTAAATGAATGAATGAATGAATGAATAAAGACATTTGTGAGACGTAAAAAACAAGCATAATTAATTAATTAAAAGGTAAAAAGAAGGCAGTTAAATTAATGTTATTAATTTTTATTTAACCCAATATATCCAACTCTAACATTTCAATGTGTAATAGAAGAAAAATGTTGAAAGCTAGCCATAGCTATTCGACATTCTTTCTATCCTACTGAATCTTCAAACTCTCGTGTGTATTTTACATTTAGAGCATGTTGATCAATATTTCATGCGTGTTCAAATTTCATGTGTGTTCAAAGTTCACAAATAGAGATTTATATACCCGTTATTGTCATCAAACTCAAAAACTCCCCTAACTGAAGTGAGCATCCGTTCCTAAAGCAACTGCAGGCTAAAATCAAAGTTCGGGTATTGAGTCTGTCTCCACACTTCTAGGTTCCGCAGTCACAAAAACTCGCAGCTGCCCTATTGGACTGCACAGCGAGCGAGAAAGGCCTGTATACCCGGGAGGTAGTGCCCCTAGGGGACACTGTAGGAATGAGGGGAAATATTCTTTTCTTTTTTTGTTTCACAAGGAATAATCGTGACAGTTAATGAGTAGAAGACAAAGATACAGATTCCCCGCAGAATAAATAACATGAACCACACTCCATATTTCCATGGATTTTTCTGAGCCCAGAAAATCACTGGCTTGGAGGATCTTGACTTTTAATCACATTTTAGAGTGCTGAAGATGCATTTAAAGTAAGGGAAATATTCGCTTTGCCTTGTTCCTACGATGTGGAAAATTACTTCACACTGCACCAGCTGTTATATCACAATATATCGGGTCCTGGACATAGACAGAGTCTCTATGGCCTGGTACCGGTTAGAGAAATCGCACTCAAAGTTTTGCTATTAAAACACATAGTTTATGTTGAAGGGAGTGGTTGGTGCAAGAGATAGTACAGCGGGTACGGAGCTTGCCTTGCACGGGACCAACCCTGGCTCAATCTCTGGCATCCTAAATGGTCCCTGAGGCACCACCAGGAATAATTCCTGAGAGCAGAGCCGGGAGAAACCCTGAGCATTGTTAAAAAAAAAAAATACGTAGTATCTTATGATTATTTCTTTCTCTATTTTTCCGTTCTGTTAAAGGACGTGGTCTTTTTTTTTACTTATCTTTATAAATTCATTATTTAATCCACTCAGCCAATTCAAAAATAGTAAAGGGGTGTGATTCAATAGGTGTTTCTGAAAGCAGGAACTGTTTCTGATGGTAAGGGCCCACTGCGCCGGTGAAGGCTGCCACCTGCAGGGAATATGGGGAACTGCAGGTGCATTCCGGGAGCCTAGGCGGGAAGGCGGCTTAATGAATGAAAAAGAGCAACGTAAAACAAATACGTGCTTTGCACCTCCGAAGTCTCTAGCATTATAAGCATTATGTTAGAAGACAGGGCTTCAGCAGAAACTCCAACAACCCTTGGCTCTTCTCCCAAAGAGATAACGATGTTATGTGGGAAAGTATTGTGTACTGGGACCTCCCTTGTCCACGTTTGTTGATCTAGAAGGTAATTACGGCGCTAAACTTTCTGCACGTACACTTACTTTTTACCAATTACATACGTTTAGAAAATCTATGAAAAACTTGCACAGATAAGCATGATTAAGGATCTTTGTGGAATAAATTGCTAAAGTTACAAAGACCTAAAGAACAAAAGGTCCCCCTCTCACCCTTCTGAAAACAATAACTATTATCTTACATTTAGAATACGCCCTTCCCAACATTTTATGCCTGTACATACATGTGTGTGCAAACACAAAAAGGGATGGGAGTTTTGTGCTTTAAAACATAAATTTATAATATGTCTTCATAAATGATGTATTATGAAAATGCATACAAATATATATACATATATATTCTTGAGGGAGAATTGTAGAAAATTGGCCCAAAGAACAGTAAAGATGCTACTTAGAGCAGATGCAGACGTTTTACAAAAACCAGTTTGAACACGAGGGCAAGAACTATGACAGATAATGATGGCTAAGTTGGGTGTAAGCTATGTAGGTATTAGAACTGCTCGGATTCTGAAAGCATTTTTTAATTTTATTATATCACCATGAAATATACAATCACAAAACTGTTCGTGATTGGGATTCAGTCACCCAGTGTTACGGTACCCATCCCTCCACCAGTGCACCCTTCCCAACACCAGTGTGCTCAGATTCCCAACACCACCCCCAGCCTGATTCTATGGCAGGCACTTTTCTCTCTCTCTCTCTCTCTCTCTCTCTCTCTCTCTCTCTCTCTCTCTCTCTCTCTCTCTCTCTCTCTCTCTCTCTCTCTTCTTTTGCACATTGTGGCTCGTAATAGATACATTTAGGGGTTATCATGTGTATCCCTTTACCTACTTTCAATGCTCAGTTCTAGTCTGGCTTTACCGTTTTCAACAATCGGCATTCTGGTCCCTTTTCTATCTTAACTAACCTCTATCTCTCCACACGTTTGTGACAGATTCTAACCATTGAAAAAATCCTCCTGGTCCCTGTTTTGCCTGGCCTTGGATATTAGTCTCAAACTATATATTTTTTTCTGAATGTGCCTTAAAGGGTCAACGGGATTCATTCTTCAGTCAATAAGAGGGGGAGACCCTCCATCTTGTCGGGCCTGGTGGCCCTGCCGGGCGAGCTGCCCACGGGCCAGCACAGGGCCTCACGGAAGGCTGGGGAGGCTGGCGCTCGGCCTGCGCCGGGCCTAGCTGACCATGGAACCCGAGGAGGGCAGATGGGTTTTGGGGTGGGCCCGTCGCCTCTGAGGGGTCCCGGAAGCAGCCGGATGAGACTTCGCCCACCACACTAGCCACCATTTTTGCTGTCGGACGCTGCGAAACGGCCTCAGACCAGATCAACAGAGCAAAGCCAGTTTGAGCCCAGGTGCGCGGCCGCTTCGCGCGTCCACTAAAATAGTGAAACAGTAATGTCTTTTAATGCATTGCAGTCAACGAAGAGCAGGAAAGTTTGTTGGGAAGGAGATATAAAGAGGAAAGAAATGACATACAGAACTCACCAAGTGGTTGAGGTGCGGGAGGCGGGGGGGGAGGTGGGGTCATTGGTGATGGGAGATGGGTTTGGGCGGAGGGTGCGTGTTGGAACACTGTAGAACCAAAGCTCTACATAGCATCTTTCAATAAAAAAAAGGTGGAATCTTCCACAAACATGTGGGAATCAGTGGTTGGGTAGGATAGAGAAGAGAACAGTGTGCTAATATTTGTCAAAAATGATAATACCAGTCTAGAACTGAGCATTGAATATCACGAAAAAAGATATACATGATGATCTCTGAATGTATGTATTGCAATCCACAATGTGTAAGAGAAGAGATAAAGAATTTGCCATAGAGGCGGCTGGGGGAGGGGGAGGGGAAGTGGGGACATTGCTGTTGGGAAATGGGCACTGGTGGAGGGATGGGTGCTGGAACACTGTATGGCGGAAACCCAAACATGAACATCTTTGTAATTGTATATCACATGGCGGTGTAATAAAATATTTAAAAAAAATTTAAAAAAAAATAAGAGGGGGAGAAAGAATCCAACAATTCCAAGTCTTTATCCTGAGATATTTGAAGCACGGTGCTGCAGTAACTTGCTGTCCCATAGCTGATGGAAGCAGTTCCTTATCAGCTAGTAGTTAGGTTACTTCTGGATTTTCTCTTACAAGTGATCCTGGAAGAGCGATCCTCTTACACGTACCTTTGTGCATATCTAGCTGTGTTTCCACTGAGCCATTTCACTCGCGTCTCTCTCTTTTGGAGTGAGCCCATGTGCTCTAGCCCAACAGTGAGTGAGCAGAGGATGTACAGAGTCGGTACATGAAGCCACATTTAACACAAAGGGGCCATCTTTTTCTGTTCTATTTTCCTTTCAGCATCACCCTGTTCTCCAGTTACTATTGAAGATTACTAAATCGAATAACAGCTGTGTTTTTTGAGCACAGGCACAGTGTTCAATGATGTACAAACATCACCTCCTTTTTATTCTCATGGCATTACTATGAAGTAAGCAGACATTAGGTCCTTTGTGGATATGGGAGAAGAAAGCCCTGAAATGGTTGACCACTACCCAAGATCAAACAAAGTGATTGAACTTGGACTCTATCTGGGAAATCTGGCTCTGTGGTTCATATCCTCAACCAACAGCACCAGACAGCTTTGGTGAACAGGGTCCAAGCGCTAGAGCGATAGTGTGGTGGATAAGGTGCCCAGTCTATCGAGGATCAATCCCCAGCACTCCTTACGGTCCCCAAGCTCTTCTGGAGTGACCCCAGAGCATAGAGCCAGGAGTAAGCCTTGAACATCATTGTGTGTGATCCCCAAAATGAAATAAATTAATTTGTTTAAACTGACTCCTGGGGCCCGAGCAATAGTCCAGCTGGTAGGATGTTTGCCTTGCATGCGACCGACCCAGATTTGATCCCCAGGTCCCCTGAGCACCGCCAGGAGTAATTCTTGAGTGCAGAGCCAGGAGTAACCCCTGAGCATTGCCAGGTGTGACCCAAAAAAGCAAAAAAAAAAAAAAACCTGACTCCTAATGTTGGATGGAAGTTGACACTGGTGGAAGTGTTGGTACTGAATTATTATATGCCTAAAACACAACTATCAGTAACTTTGTAACTCATGGCTTTTTAATAAAAAATACTTTTTAAAAACTGGCTCCATAATTATTTTTGTGAATTTTCCTATAGAACAAAAATTCTTCCAATTCCAATTACATTAAGGGTGATTTTTGGGTCTAAAAGGCAGTGGGAGCTAGCGAAACGTACAGGCTTTGGAATTAACTCCCTCTGACTGTGTGATCTTGAGTAAAATTTTGACCTCTCAAAAACCTCAGAGAAGTGAGATGGAGACCTGAGAAAATGAAACACTAATTTGCTAGGAAGACTTGTGGTGACAATAGAAACTTCTAGAAAATGTTAGATCTAACTGTTCTTAGTTGAAGACTGGCAGTGACTTTCAGAGTTGCTACTAAAGTCCAAATCTAAATTTTTCTCTTTGACTTCCCTGGGCTCTCTCTCTCTCTCTCTCTCTCTCTCTCTCTCTCTCTCTCTCTCTCTCTCTCTCTCTCTCTCTCTCTCTCTCTCTCTCTCTCTCTCTCTCTCTCTCTCTCTCTCTCTCTCTCTCTCTCTCTCTCCCTCCCTCCCTCCCTCCCTTCCTCCTTCTCTCCCTCTTCAAAGGTGTGACTAAAATTTTCAGGACTGTGAAGATTTGCCTCAGAGGCAAAAGATGAGAGTTCTCATCCCATTTCTAGCCAGAAGAATTACAGTGTGACTGAAACAAACCCCTAGTCTACTCTCTGGACCTGTTTCCTCATCTGTGAAATCATCCCTTGAGTAAATACACTCTAAATTCTCTCAGAATGAACATCCGACAGCTCTATCTCTAGTACTGTTGGGAAAGGAAAAGAATGAAGGATCCAGTGAACACGAAAAATCTGGCCTCCTACCTACACTTATTGATTTGTCAGAGACTTCAATTGATTGTCTTTTGCAGGAGAAGATGCGTAACTGCTGCTCATGCAGCGAAGCCATTTTTTGCCTGAGGAAGCAAAATGCTCTGGGAAATTTCACAAACAAAAAACGTTGTTGTCAAATTGTCAAAAAGCACCACATATTCACACCAGACAGGGCATTTCCTGAAGCTTGAGGTCTCAACACTCTCTCTAAGTCCTTTTCCCTTGTGAAAATTTTACAACACCTCTGGACAAGGTCCTGAGCTACTTGGTTGCAGCTAGTCAGGTCAGTAAAGATCGTGTGTGACTGGGGCTGAATTCATTTGGACTCATTCTGAATCCAGGGAACTGGGCTCTAAATCTGAACTTTAATCTTGGACCAGTGTTGGGTGACACGCCCTACCTTAAGCTCCAGCTACACTTAGCTTGCAGCCCTCCCAGCCCTCCTAGAGAGGTTTTGAATCAGCTCTGGCATTTGTGAAGTCAAAAGGTTCACCTGAAGTGCTGCATTTCAATAGAGTCATTACCTGACTTCGTCTCTAGATAGCCCAGCCCACAATAGGCTGGCTGGGGTGGGAAGTTTTGGCAGATTTCTATCTATAAAAAAAAGCTGGGAGAAAGGAGAAGGCCCCTTTGCCATTTTGGCTTCTCTTGACTTTCTGCCTCTCTCTGTTGGGCTTTAATATGTGGTGGCAGCCATCTTGGCCTACAAGTGGCTGGGGTCCAGCCAGGAACCCAAAGTCCGGGGTTTTTCCTATTCTTAGATTGTATATCAGAACCTGTGATATTCATTCAGCCTTGTATTCATTCATTCGTTCATTCATTCATTCATTCATTCATTCATTCGTTCGCTCGTTCGTTTGTTCATTTATTTGTTTGTTTGTTTATCTATCTGTTTATTCATTCATCCATCTATTTATCTATCTATTTGTTTGTTTTTGCTTTTTTGGGTCACACCAGCAATGCTCAGGGGTTACTCCTGGCTCTTTGCTCAGGAATTACTCCTGTCGGTGCTCGGGGACCATATGGATGCCGAGGATCAAACCCAAGTTAGTCGCATGCAAGGCAAATGCCCTACTGCTGTGCTATTACTCAGCCCCAAGCCTTTCAAAACTGAGCTTGGTTCTTGAGTTTTCATCCATTCCCCAGCTTCAGAGGTAGAAAGGAACTCATTTCCTGGTATTGTTGGCGACCCCAGTGGCTCCCCTACAGACCAAAAGAGCTCTGAGAGCTGAGAAGAGAGGTTAAGGAGGATTTCCACATTGTCTCCCCCAAAACTGGCCTCCGACCTACCCCAAGTCAGTCCCCTAGAAACACACAGACTCAAAAACACATGGCCTATGGGCCAGAGTGATAGTCCAGCGGGTAGGGCGTTTGCCTTGCACGCTGCTCATGCCGGCCTGGGTTCAATCCCCAGCATCTCATATGGTCCCCCAAGCACCGCCAGGAGGAATTCCTGAGTGCAGAGCCAGGAGAAACCCCTGAGCATTGCCGGGTGTGACCCAAAAAAAGCAAAAAAAAAAAAAAAACTCATGGCCTCCTCTCCATTCTGAGGGCCGTCACCACTAAAATAACAAGGGTGTGAGAGAGACCCAGCAAAAAATTGGGAGACCGGACTCGCAGTCTGACAACAGGTGGACCTTGAGCCTGGAAAGAGGCTTCTCATCCTTGTGGCAACTTCCTAAAGAAAGAACTAGACTGGGATGTTTTCATGTGGACAACCCCACACTTCCATGAGGTAAGGGGCATGAGCTGGTTCCACGGGGGTGGGGGGGTGCTGATTTCTTGTGGCTCCCACCAGGCTTTGAGCATCACAATTTTCCTGTTTTACCCAAATTCCTAAACACTTCTTTGAAGATCTTCCCCGCTGAGCCATGGAGTTCTGGAGGAGGCATAAGACCCCTCCACCTTATGGGGCCACAAAGACTGGTCAAAGTTAGGCAGGTAACCTGGACAGAATCTGTCTAGAGCTTGCCTGATGCCTCTTATGAAAGATCCAGCTGCTCTGATACTAAATGACTTATTCTTTACACCCTAATGCTGATATTCATTCAATACAAGTACATGGTTTTGTCAAAAAAAAATTTTTTTTTTTAAGCAGTTACTTAATGACTTTAAATGACAGCTGTTGATTCTTCCTCATGGTTCTGTAGCTGGGATTTTTGTCATCTGGAGGTTGGAGCACGTAAGATGCTTGCTCGTGGGCAGTTGGTGCTGGGTAAATGCTGAGACTCAGCTGAGTTTCAACCTACAGCATCTCAGGTCTTCTCTTGGGGACCCTCCCTCTGCCTTGGACTTCATCAGGATGGCAGTTGGAACCCAAGCAGGAGACGTCCATGCAGACAGGTTCAAAAGAAAAACAATATGACGCTTCCATCCACACTTTCTTACTGAAGTCCCACTGACCCAAATGACTCCTAGGCACATCCAAGTTCTGACTGTCTCAACGAGGCACCATCTAAAGGGTAAGGTGCAGACCCAGACACACGATTATCTAGGGACTACTAATTAATCATTGCAGTTTTCATGCTTATCTGGTTTGAATCACTAGGACTTGTTGCCAAAATACTCAAGACTTAACAGTCAAAAGATCTAAATTCAATTAATGTTCTTGTCACACTATACCCAAAACGTTATCTGGCCTATCTGAAATTTGGTTTCTTCATTTCTAAAATTGAGATGCTACTCAGCTCAGAATATCATTACAAAAAGCAAATAACACAAAAGGTCCAGAAACAGTTCATGAATGCAAACATGCCATATAGATAAATCTGTCGTGGTGACAAGGAGGAGAAACTGAACACTGAAGTCGATTCAGTTTGTTATTCATCCATTTCTCAAGCAGTTACTGGATATGTGCTCTATGTGCTATTATAACTGGCTGGCTCTATAGCAGGAGGAGATGTCCAAGTCCTTAAAGTATTTAGAGTTGGGGCCAGAGTGATAGGATAAAAGGTAGGACTTTGGCCTTGCACGTGGCTGACACAGGCTTGATCTGCAGCATCCCATATGGTTCCCCAGCACACCAGGAGTAATTTCTGAGTGCAGAGCCAGGAGCAACCCCTGAGTACTGCCAGGTGTGTTCACAAAAAGGGAAAAAAAAGAATTTGGAGTTCAATAGCACACATAAGTATGTGTATATAAAATATTAACCTAATGTCAAAAATTATGCTGCCTCAAAAGAGGAATGAATAAAGTCCTTTGAAAAGAGATAGAGAGAATAAATTATTCTGAGCTGCATGGGAGAAGAGGAATGAGGACATCTTAGAAAAATATGGGCTGTAAAAAATGTGCTGGGCTTTATGTACTTACAGTGGGTAATGATATTCAGAAGAGTGGTCACGAAATGAACAAAGACTGGAAAGCATATAGTAGGTGCTTAATAAATATTATGCATATAGATGCATGAAATGGTGAATAGATGGTGTTCCCCAAACAACAGGGATCTCAGGGGACTTGGTGAGACAGAAAACTGGAAAAAAGTATTGGAGCTACATTATGAGTCTTGAATAATCAGTCCAAGAATTTGGGTCTGTCTGTCTTTCACTAGGAGTTCTTGTGGATCCTAGGATATAATCACGACCAAATCAGAAGCATGTTTTCCAAATTTGGGGACGTGTGGGGTAACGTGTGGTAAACCTGTCACGAGCCACTTGCCTTCCTCTTCTCTCCCTCTCAGGCTATGCAGGTGGATGAGCACGATATACCTCCTTTCTTTTTTTAAACATCTTCTAAAAATTATTAAGGTAACATGGTGTTCATACTTTGGGCATACAGTTACAGCACCTCCATCACCACCAAAGTGTCAAAGATCCTCTATTACTGTCCCTATGTCACCCCTCCCCTAGGCTGCCTCTTCCTTATGTACAGGACAATCTACTTCCATAAGTTCTTGGTAATTTCTGTTGTCATAGCCCAAGGGTTTATTATCATTAGATGCTGCACATTCCTTTGCTTCGATTGTTTTTAGGTCACATATGAGTGAGATCATCCAGTATTTACTCTCCTCTGACTTACTTTCTTTAACCTGACCCCTTCTGGTGCCATCCAAATTGTAGATTTTCTCTTCTCTCATAGATGAGTAGTATTCCCTTAGTACAACATCTTTAGCCTCTCATCTGTGGTTGGGTTTTTGCATTGTGACCAGGTTTTGGCTATTGTAACCAGCTCTGAAATGAAAATACATATGCATATATCTTTTCAATGAATAGTTTTTTTTTGTTGTTGTTGTTTATTGTTCTTGGAGTAGATGGCAGGACTAGAATCTCTCGAGCAATGTGGAAGCTCACCCTTAAATTTTTGAGAGGACTCAGTACTGTTTACCACAGAGAACCAAATGACATTCCCAGCAACGATGAATGAAGGTCCTTTTGCATCATCCTCCCACCAGCACGGATTGTTCTATCCAATCTTTTGGATCTAAGCCAATTCTCACTGCTGTGAGATGATATCTCATTGTTGTTTTGGTTTGCATTTGCCTGATAATAAGTGTTTTTTAAAGTATTTTATTATACCACCGTGAGATACACAATTAAAAAGTTCATACCTGGGTTTTGGTCATACAGTGTTCCAGCACCCTTTCCTCCACCAGTGCCCATCTCCCACCACCAACTTCCCGGTTCCCTCCCCCTCCCCAGCCGGCCTCCATGGCAGGTTCCCCATTTCTTTCCCTTTCTCTCTCTCTCCCTTCCTTCCCCTCCAGACTATGGATTACAGAACATACATTAAAGGGTTGTCATGTGTGTCCTTTTGCCTGTATTTAATGCTCAGTTCTAGGTTGGCATTAGTACCCTCGACAATTGTCACCACACTGTTCCATTCTCTGTCCTACCCAGCCTCTAACTCCCACACTTTTGCGACAATTTCCACCCTTGACAAGACCTCCTGATACAAGGTCATGTTTCACTTGATCTTGGATACTGGCATCACAATATGCACATATATATCTATGCCATGCAAATAAATGCAGTCATTCTGTCTGATAATAAGTGTTGATGAGCACTTTTTCATTTACCTATGACCTTCTGTTTTTTTCTTTGAGAAAATACCTTGTGCAGCTCTCTTTCCATTTTTTGATGGAGTTGTTTGGTCTTTCTTGGTTTTATAGAGTTTTGTGATTGCTTTATTGTTTTGGATGTTAGCCCTTTGTCAGATGTATGGTGTGCAAGTATTTTCTTTCAATCAGTAGGGTGTCTTTATTTAGCTGTTTTCCTTCTCAGTGCAGAGCTTTTTAGTTTGCTGTAACCCTATTTATTTCTTCTTTTGTTTTCTTTACCCGTGGGGTTGAACCACTGAAAATTCTGTGAAGAAAATATCCTGGAGAGTCCTGTTTATGTTTTTCTTAATGTATTTTTATGAATTTGTCCTCATGTCAGTGTTTTTAAATCCATCTTAAATTAGGGGGATTTTATTGGACTTTTTGTAGTGCTGGGGATCAAATTCAGAACCTCATATGTGCAAGACTCTGACTGAGCTACACCCTTATCCCACTATGCTAATCTCTTAGCAGCCATTCATTAATTTAATCCGGACACTTAAGGGTTTGCTATTCCCAGTATAAGAAATAGAGTAAAAACATGAGCAAATATGCCTGTCTTCATGTAATTTATACTATAGCAAGGATGAGACGGGGCAGGTAAAGTGGTAAAAAAAGGGCAGGAGCTTGGTGGACTTTATAGGAAATGCCTGAGACATTATTCCCTTTCCCTTCTTCTACGGAAATTACTGCTATAACGGGACTGTACACACACTTGATAGTGATGTTGGTCAAGGCCATACAACAAGTTTGGAACTTGCACCTGCAGTCACAGTGCCACTGAGGTCAACACTCCTCAGTCCTGGTGTTCACACATGCGCTTCCACATCTTTTCTTTTCAGCTTTGGGGTAGTCACAGGGGTCACATCTCAGGCGTGGTGCTCTCTCTCACACACACACACACACACACACACACACACACACACAGAGCCGCAATGCCACTGGAAATCGCTTATTAAACCAGAAATCTCAGTCACAATGCTGCCAGGCAGAGCCATCAGGATCATGCTCAGAACATGTGCTGACACCAGGGATCAAGCCCTCAGCCTCACTCTTGCAAGGCAGGCACTTTAGTCCTGAGCCATGTCCAGACCTTTGATGTGTTAGGGGTGGCTAGGGAGCTTGCAGGGTCAGCGATTGACCCAGGGCCTTGCAAGCACTAGCCATAGGCTCTACAGTAAGAACCATCTCCCCAGACCCCATAACTAAGAATTTGACTTTTCCCTGAGACAAAGGGCCAACATATATCTGCCACACTGAGTATGGAGAAGGCAAGAGTGAAAGAAGAGAGAGAGAGAGAGAGAGAGAGAGAGAGAGAGAGAGAGAGAGAGAGAGAAATGCTGCTAGCCCAGCTGTCAAGGTCTCATGCAGAAGGCGCTCCTGCATCTTTCTTGCAAGGTAAAGACCAACTCCACAGCAGCTGCTGCTAAATCCAACCTGAGAAAAAAACAGGAAAAAAAAAGTGGGGGTGGGCGGAGTGATAGCCCAGCGGGTAGGGCATTTGCCTTGCACGCGGCCGGCCCATGCCGGCCTGGGTTCGATCCCGGCATCCCATATGGTCCCCTGAGCAACGCCAGGAGTAATTCCTGAGTGCAGAGCCAGGAGTAACCCCTGAGCATCGCCGGGTGTGACCCAAAAAGCAAAAAAAAAAAAAAAAAGTGGGGGAGATTCCGGCTGTGTCACCTAAGCACCTCAAGTAAAGAATTGAGCTGACACTAACAGAAGTGAAGAAGACTGAGCAAGGAGCAAGTTTAGGGCAATGCTCAAGCATTTGATTTTGAGTTGGGTGGGGCATGGGACTGGAATTGACCTAGGGACAGTGGTGGACACATATCAGCATGCTGGCAGCAGGTGTGGCGCAACAATGGTGTATGTTCAATGCATAAACATGAATGTTATTGTCAATAAGGACACCTAATATTATAAAAGAAAAGGGAAAAATGAACTGTATTACTGGTTCAGTTCCAAAGTGGAGACCTAGAGTGGGCTGCTCAGTACCAAAGCCCATCATGCAATCTGCTATGGCATGACTTAAACTGTAGAATATAATGCTTAGTGAAATCGTCAGAAGAGGGGGGCCAGGCGATAGTCCAGTGGGTAGGGGGAGCACCGCCAGGAGTAATTCCTGAGTGCAGAGCCAGGAGAAAACCCTGAGCATTGCCGGGTGTGACCCAGAAAGGAAAAAAAAATCGTCAGAAGTAAAGGGATAGACACAGGACGATCTCTCTCATATGTGAAAGTTATACAGTAAGAAAGCAACAGAGTGCAAGGGAGATTTGACCCACACAACTGAATTGGTTGGAGGTGGGGGTAGGGGGTGGCCGTTGAAAGGGAGGAGCATTGGGGTCCTTGGGAGAGAGATGGGCGCACTGGTGATGGACGTAGTATTGGAATTACTTGTATGGGAAACCATCTTTAACAGTATTGTAAATCACAGAACTTCAATCCAAAAAAGGTTTTCAAAATTTAAATATATGTGAGTGCTGAGGTGAAATATTAATAAGGTGTATTCTACTATTTGGAGGGGGCTGAGAGTTCAGGTGTTGGTTCTCGCTGGCTGGGCGGTGGTCTCCCGCTGTAGCTGCAAGGCAGGGGGCGCTCTCTCCTCTCTCACAGGCCTAGTTTCCCATCTCACAGGAAGTCTGTATTGGAAGCACCCTAGCCAGATTTCTCAAATTTTCCATCTTAAAGTTCACCTCTACACATTTAAGAAGATAGGAACAACCACATGCAAAACCAAATCGGACAAAGCAAAATAAATGCACCAGGGAGAGAAAGTTCCAAAGTGAGGCTTCTTCAGGAAACCAAGAATTGCTGGACCAAACACAGGGAGGAGCATGACAGACAGGCGTTTGATGCGTTGGTTGGCAGGTGGCAGGCAGAGTAGGTGTCAATTCAGAATTCTGGTGGGTTTCATCAGCTGACAAATACTGAAGAGCGCTGATGATTTTGTAGCTTAAAATAGGAACAATGAATATGGAGAGATCTTTTAAATGTTAATAGAAGCGGTATTGAGAAAGAAAATTGAACCTATTGTTTTGCAAACAGCTGGAGCTACTGAAGCAAATTTGGTTTGTGTTACTGTGGGCTCCTTTCAAAATACGCTTAATGAGAATAAGCAAAATCTCCAGGAGGCATGCTGCAAGACCCAGAGATCAGGAAGCAGAAGAACTAATTTTCAGTGCAAGCCCTTCACTCTGACTGTAATATTGCAAAATGATACATGTACAACGGCTCCTGGTGGTTATCAAACAGAAGAAAGTCAGTATGCACAGTAGCAATAGAATTAGAAGCCTGGAAAGCTAGTAGGTGTGGCATTTGTTCTCAGAATTTTATACCTGGGGGGTGGGGGAGGGAACTACGGAGATAGTACAGTGGGTAGGGCACTTGCCTTGAACAGAGCTGACCCAGGTTCTATCCCTGTCATTCCAAATAGTGTCCCAAGCATTGCCAGGAGTAACTCCTTGAATATCCCTGGGTGTGGCCCAAAATACAAACAAAAAAAGAATTTTACACCTGGAGGGACATAGTAAGGGTCAGGCCTTTGGAAGAAGATTAATTGGATGCCAATCCCCACTCTGGTGACCTGGCAAGTTACTCACTCTCTGAACTGTTCTCATCTGCAACATGGGGAGGACACTATTATTATTATTATTATTTTTTTTTTTTTGGTTTTTTGGGTCACATCCGGCAATGCTCAGGGGTTTCTCCTGGCTCTGTACTCAGGAATTACTCCTGGTGGTGCTCGGGGGACCATATGGGATGCTGGGGGGACCATATGGGATGCCAGGGATGGAACCCAGGCTGGCATGGGCGGCCGCGTGCAAGGCAAATGCCCTACCCGCTGGACTATCGCTCTGGCCCCAGAGGATTCTATTTCTTACCATGAAAATGGCTAGTAAAAGCTAGATAAGGCCTTAAAGAGGTGGAGCACACAATAGGCACTTGGTCATGGCTAGACTCTGTTGGTATTGCATACAATTCTTGTTAACGAGACTGTGAGAGGTATAGTCATCATCACTGTTAAATTAAAGGTTGAATTACTTGCCAAAGTCATGATGTTGATAATTAGTAAGTGCTTCTAAATGAGTGGTATAAGGTGGAAATATTAATGAGGTGTATTCTAGTATTTGGAGAGAATGAGAGTTCAGGTGCTGGCTTCTACCTGCCCAGTTCCACATCTGTGCCATGTTAATGTCCATCTCATGCCGCTATCTCTTTCCAAATATCCAGATATCCACAGGACATCCCATGTTCCTGTTTTATTTCCCTTACAAGAGTTATTCATTGATTGGTTCATTTAGTTGTGGTCTAGCTTCTTGAGGACAAGCACTTGGATATCCTCACTTTAGTTCTATAGAACCCAGACTGTGCCTGCCACAAAGAGAGCTGAGCAATTGAAAATGTTCTGTTCCTTCTCAACACAAGCTCCTCTTCCTTCTATAAATCCTTTCCAGTTAGTTTCCTCTTTTCAATTTGTCAGCACATGAGCAAGGAGTAGGATAAAAATTCCTATTCCTTTTACTGTCCCACTTCCTCTCTGGCACAGTGACAAGGCTAGGAGCAGTATGATTAGACAGAATCCTCCTCTCTCATGGACACTGGTGTTAAATTGCAAGGATTAACTAGATGACTGTTGTTCTCACTCATTCTAAGTATCACGCTGCAGCTCAGCCAATGTTAGGTCTCATATTGTACATTGGAATTCATTTCATTCCTACACTGTTGTTCCTGCAAGCAGAGTCTCTGTCAAGTTTGTTTTAATAATGGGGTTCCAGGAGAGAAATGCCAATTGAAGTCATTACTAAAATAAATTAAACTGTATAAGCAGGCTGGAAGTGTCTAAAAAAAAACTTGATCTTCTCAAACTTAGTATCTAATCATAAGTTGACAAGTAGTGAAACTTCTGCTACATCTATTTGGAAATTAAGTTCCTTTAGGCTAACACGCCCAGCCCTTGCTAATCTAAATTAGTCTCTACATTAACCAAGCAAAGAGAAGTGGGGTGGCCCAAAGGTTTTCTTTTTTTCCTTCTTTCCAATAATTTCCCTACTGTCCATTAAAAGTATTAATAAGGACATTATAATATATCAGTTCTGTTCTCCCTACAGCTACACTGATGGTAGTAATAATAAGTCACTTCACTTCCTAACTGCACTCTAATGAAGGAGAGGCATAAAACATAGGAAAATCAATTCTATTTTATTTTATTCATTTTATTTTATTTTATTGAGTTCAAGGTCTACATGACAGTAAACACTCATATGTTTTTGTTTTTTTTTACATTTCATTTATTTTTCTTTTTGGGTCACACCTGGTGATCCTCAGGGGTTACTCCTGGTTCTGCACTCAGGAATTACTCCTGGCAGTGCTCGGGGACCATATGGGATGCCGGGGGATCGAACTCAGGTCAGCTGTGTGCAAGGCAAATGCCCTACCTGCTGGACTGTCACTCCGGCCCCAACACTCATATGTTTTGGGGTGTGATGTTATCATGCCCACCCATTACTAGAGTGCTAAAAGCCTTGCACAGTTCACTGAGCCCTTTCAGCCCATTTCTTCCTCAACTTTGGAAACTTTCATTATGAGATCAGAAACTTGGGATTTTCTTTTATTTGAACACTGTCTATTCCTTTTCTTGTTCTGTTTCTTAATCTACTACAAATGAGTGAGATTATTCCATATTTATCTTTCTCCTTTTTATTGCATTTAGCATGACCCCATTCAGTCCATCCATGTATAACAAAAGGCAAGATTTCATCTTTCTCATAACTCTGTATTTCATCAGATCTGTAGACCACAACCTCTTTTTTCCCCTCATCTGTTGTTGGACGTCTAGGTTGTTTTCAGATCTTGACTACTGTAAATAGTTCTGGAGAAAATATGCTGTGAGTATATCATTTTAGATTAGTATTTTTGTCTTCTTTGGATAGATCTCAAGGAGTGAAATTGCTGGATCACATGAAAAATCTATTTTAATATATTGAGAAATTGCCATACTATAAAACTCAATTCTTATGATTCATGCAAAATGCTAAGGATATCAAAGATGAGAACTAAGATCAGGGATAAGAACATCATCTACACGAAGTGTGTGTGTGTGTGTGTGTGTGAGAGAGAGAGAGAGAGAGAGAGAGAGAGAGAGAGAGAGAAAGAGTGTGTGTGTGAGAGAGAAAGAGAGACAGACACACAGACACAGACACAGAGACAGATGCGGGGGAGGGGGAGAGAACATGGGGGCAGCATCCAACTACGTCTACATCCTCATTCTGTGAATAAGAAATCCAGGTCTGGGTGCTTAAACTTTCTTCCCAGGATGATCCCATTCTTAAAAATCAGGGATTTGATATTCATTACATCTAAATTTGAGTTGCACTCTTTCTGTGTCACACTGTTCCTTGCTTAGGGCAGAGAAGATAAAAGGACCAACACTTCATTAGGAGGAGAGGCTCCATGTCTACCCCACTCCCCAGTGCCCCTGAAATTGTGGTAGAGTTGCTAGGAAGCAGCAAGATAGAGAAAGGAAAGAAGAGAGATGGAAGGGAACAGAAACCAGGAAGACCAAGGAAAACATTTCCTTTGTCAGGAGACGAAAGAAGAAACACAGAGGAGAAAATATATAGAAAAAAATTACCAGAGGTCAAGACCAACTAATGACCTCCGGTCATAGTGAAATTCAAAATTTACTTTGAATCATAAAGTCAGATTCAAAATTTCCTTTTCCTTTGGGTCCACTCTGTGCTTAGTGCTGAGCTAGGGGCTGGATTTCAAAATCCATTTCTGAATCACTCAGTACCATAGCCCAATTGTTTTTGCCCACTTTCTCCTTTATTCATTCAAGACTGTGGATTGCATGTGGCAGGGAAATGGTGTGCCCCGCACAAAATCCCAGAGCAGGGTCAGGGATCCCCTTCTGCCCCAGGGGCTTGGTGGCTGGCAGACAGAGAAAGACACGAGAATCCAGCAACGTTTCAAAATGCTTCACTTAACACAGGTTCTGGCATACAAATCAGCAATAGGAAAAACCCCAAACTTAGGGTTCCCAGCTGGGCAGCGGCCATGTGTAGGCCAAGATGGCTGCCACAACTTGTTAAGGCCCTGCAGAGAGGAGACAGCGAAGAGGCAAGAAGGGGAACACCAACAAAAAGGACCAGAAAGAAAGCAGGCTACAGTTTTTATATCCCTGCAACACAGACTGCACACTCCAACAGAGAGCAGTCTGGGTCAAATCCCCTCAGGTAATTTCTCCCAGGATCTCACCTAAGCCCCTTTGAGATGTTAATGTTGCCAAGCCAAGATTTGCCTAGGAAGTGCCCCTGCAGGGTAGAGTGGAGGAGGGGCTTCTGAGATGAACTGTATTTCAGAATACAAAGGTATGAATCTATATCAAACAATATTGTATAGCCAGTTATATATCTCTCCAAGCCTTTACAAGAGTCTCATCTTTACTTCATGGTTGTTTTGTATATTAGTCTTTGACTCTTCAGAGAGCCATGCTTGCTTGTTTGGAAAAAAAACAGCATTTTTCTCTGGTCTAATTACTGAGAGATATCCTACATGGCCAGGCAAATATACCAGTGAGATCTAGCTAGTCCCACGATGATTGTGGCAGCATGAGAGAATATTTATACCAGCCAGGATAGAATACATGGTCAGATGAACTGCCACATTCAAACTGTCCTCCTATCTACAAAGTGACCTGCAGGAGGCAACTCCAGGTCAGATGTAGAGGCTCTGGGCAACAGTGTACTTCAACAACTCTCCCTGTTTAGTTTACTATAATAAAATTGAAAAAATACAAAATGTGGGCTAACACATATAGAAAATTAAGACAAGAAGGAACAATTCCAATTACAAAGGGAATTACATGTTACTTTAGGATCCTAACTTGTTTTTGGACCCAAAGCAAAGTTTGTGACAGAGTGTTTTTAGCTGTCTGATTATAATGGACTGTAGTTTGC